>OU744359.1:11720259-12180099 GCA_916610255.1 Lasioglossum lativentre | reverse complement strand
AAAAGCGCGGGCGAGCGTTGCGTCTCGGGCCAGCATTCCTTCTATTTCTTAATACAATTGGTGCTTCCAGCCAAAACAATCCAGCGAGAATATACGCTGGAGCTAACCGGGGAGATGCACGGAAGGGTGGTAGTAAACGAATTCCCTGCCTCGGTCTGCGTGGAATGAAAGAGCCGGTCGCGGTAGGGGTAGGATGGTGGAGCAAGAATGAGCAAAGGGATAAAGCACAGAGAGAACGGAGAGAGAGAGAGAGAGAGAGATCGAGGCCGACAAGGATACAGCAGAGAGGAGCGAGGGAGAGACAGATAGAACGGGGAGGGTGTCCAAACGAGTGGTCAAATGTAATTTAAAGAAGGAAGCCTTTCCCGCCGCCCTTCAACCCCACTTGAACCTATCCTCGGGCAACGACCAGAAAAGAAGGCAGAAAGTTCAGACTGGTTTACAATTCAGCCCGCATAAGGCAACTCTTCCGCACCCTTTCTGACTAACCCTCTATCACCTTCCCTAGCTCCCACCCCCGCGAACCTCTACTATTTGACTTGGTGAAGTTAGGCGTGGTACGCGCTCCTGCACCCTCGAGCACACGCACGCTTTACAACGGCCGCAACGAGCCATCGATCCGCGAATATTACAGCCCCCGCTTCTTCTTCTTCTACTCTTTTTCTTTTTTTCACTGCTACAACCCCCCCACCAGAGAGGACTTCCTTCCTTGCGACCGCGTGATCGATTATCGGGGACCCATGACATTCGACTCTTTTGATTCGGAGAGCTTCTTGCTCTTGGCCCTCCGGGATCCCTCGACTCAGCCCCAACCCTTTTGCTGCCCGAGGGTGGCGCCGGAGGCAAGTGTACACACTCGAGTACTCACCCTTACCACTACCGACTGCTACCCAATTTTTAGCTTCAGAGCCTCCAAGTTTTTTTTCTGCGGGAATTGTGTTTTCGGGTGAAATGGAATTTTCTGAAGTTTCACCCCTCGAAGGTACCCTGAGACGTCATTAGAAATTATTGGTTGACTGTGGAACTTTATGCGAAGTAAAAGATGTTTGAATTGATTGCAAGAGTCAGATCTGTTGTGATGCCAAATATAAATTTTCAAATTATATTTCAGAGAATGAAAAGATTTTCAGAGTACTAGATGTCCTAGATGACCATTTAACCCTTGGCACTCGGGGCTATTTTAACTAAAAAACGAAAAATTTTTCCAATCTAGAATATTTCTATAAAATTCTATATAATTTTTTTTCCTTTTTTTGCACTCGGGGCTATTTTAACTAAAAAACGAAAAATTTTCCAATCTAGAATATTTCTATAAAATTGTATATAATTTTTTTAATTTTTTGCATATGCAACTGTTATAATATCTCATGTAATTTGTAAATGTCTAAAAATAATAATGTGAACAATATTTTTAAGAATGGCATAGCAATTTTCAGTGGTGCTCCGAAGGTGCTTCTAAGGGTTGAAATCTGGAAGGTTCAGGAGGCGACAAATAAATTAGTTCGCTTGTTAGTAGTCAAACAGTTAACGATCGCCGCCGGCGGCGCTACGCGGTGCGAGCATGAAAAGTAAAAGGGAACAGTATTTCCAGACGGTTTTAAAAAGCTGGAGCACAGCTTGGCGCGGCTCGTACTTAACATAATCGCACTGGCGCATTACATCTTGCCGCGGAATACAATTTCCTCCGGCTCAGACCATACTCCTCGCGTACGCCATGAATTAAACGATATTCATTACGCGAATAATCGTACCAGCCAACTATTCCGACCAAGTCCCGCAGTTGCGACGCTAAAAGTTAGCCGAATTGCTTCCGGCACCGCGTTATTTCCCCACCGACGCGCTCTGCCACCCTGCTGTGTGCCACCTTTTGCCCTATAGTCTTCGGATCAGGCTAGCATTTCATGCTTTTCGGGGGACATCCACTTTTACTTCTTCCAATCATTTCAATACGATTCTAAAGATTTTGCCGATTTTTGCTTGCAAGGGAGGATAAGAAAATTCAGAAAATTTTTTGAAACTTGAACATTCGGAAAATTCAATCTTGTAAGTTTAATAGGTTTCCAATTTATTCACTCTCGTGTAATATCGAACAAGTGTGAAATTTGATTCTTGCGATATTACAAGAGTTTATATGGTACCTGTTAATAAATAAAATTACTTTTTTATCTCATCTTTTCTCTTGGATTATTAGTTTGTTGACAATAATTAAAATACAATTGTCATAAAATGACCAGTTTTATATTTTCCAATTATTGGAATTGTAAAAATCCATTTATGGAAAATAATGGAATTTGTCCAAGTATTAATCTATTATATTGAAAATTATAATAATATTTACTAGATACTTTTAATGCTTGGTACGTATAGTGTTAATAAAACTGGTAAACAAAACTGAAGAATAATAAGAAGAAACATAACGGAGAAGAAATATTAAAATATCCACAAAAATCCTCGTCAAAGACAAACAAATTTCTGTTCAACTCCAATCCCCAGAAATGAAGCGATAAATCTATGCACCCTACTAGACATCCTAAATTCATAGTATACACCGACTCCCCAAAAAATCAAACGTCAGCAGTAACAAAGGACTCGATTCGGGGCAACATGGACAAATTGTTGTCTCTCTGCCAGCTCCAGATAACCAACCCCCGTAGGGTCACCGAAATTTCTCCCGTAGATCCGATCATCCCCTAATCTCTGTAGCGTCCACAGGGGAGAGTTAGCTTCGCGCGGGGTGTTCGTACGATTTGACTCGTCCCTGGCGTGGGTGGTCGAGGAAAACCGAAGGAGAAAACATTCGGAAGAGGAGAAAGGGCGCGCGGAGTGGATCGGGGGCGGTTGGGAAGAGAGCCCTCGAGTAAACAAAGGAGGAAATGGAGTAAATAAAAAGCAACCGCGGAGGAGGTTGAGATTCGGTTGTGTGTCTCTCCACACACAGTCTTGACACATTAAGGAAAGCAAACTGTATGTGGTGTGGTAGGACACGAACACACAGCCGCTGGTGCACGGTACACACATGCACGGCAGAGGGGCCGACATAAACTTCCACCCCCGTCCTCTCGAGGAGGATAGAACAAGGGGCGCAGAGAAGGGGCTGAGAAGCGGCTAAGAAAAGAAGAAGAGCCGAGCTTTAGAAACCGGGGGAAACAGCTCGAAGGAATGGCAACGATAGCTCGGGGAAGGGGAAATATGGCTGTGAACGTAGGGTTGTCGGGGGTGAGGAGACGCGACGCCAGAGGTTTGGTCAAGGGACGGGGCGGAAACTTGCGGAAAAGTAATCCGAACCGCGAGCTTTATAGTTTTGTTTATTCCCTCGCATACAATTACGCTGATGACGCGGAGTAAACCCGGCTCAGACCTTTTATCCCCCCTAGTCCCTTCAACCCCCCACGGTTCCCTTACATCCTCGCGCTCCCGCGAACCTTTCACCAACCACTTTCTACTCTCCACGGTGATCGAGGAATTTCGCGACGATCCGCGTGAAAGGCTACTAATTCTCATTATTAATATCGCAATTAGAACAGTATGTAATTCAGTAACAAATTTTTTATTAAATTAATTCACCATTATTATAAACTAAAACAATGCGCTAACATAAGAGTATGATAGTAATAAGAGCAAGATAGCCTTTGTAACATGATTTCGATATAAACATATTTGTGCAATAAAAATTTCAGTAGAAAATCAGGAGAATTTTTAACCCCTTGCACTATGATGTATTTTACGGTTGCAGTGATTAGAACTTATTTGTCGTTTCCAATTTCTTAGAAAAAAGGAAATTTGTATGTAATTTATACCTATGCAGTCTCTAATGGTTCAACAACAAAAAAATTTAATTTTGTTTCAATTTAAAGTTAATCTTCGACTCGGTATTATAGTACAAGGGGTTAAATGCAAATTAATATTTCGGAACATCTAGCCGAATGAGATTATGTAGTATTTATAATAAATAATAATTTTTCAGATATATTTACCGCACATGGACCAAGAGTCGTAACGATTAGGGATCGACTTACGGTCGAAGGAGGGTGCAAACGCGGGAAAGTGCACTTGGAAAATGCACCGTTGGAGCTCAAGGTAGACAAACGCGGCCCGTTAGTCGAGGAAATCCTGAATGTTTGAACGATCACCGGTAATCGTGGCCAAACACCATTCCACGCGGCAAACTATTTCTAGAATAGTTGGCCGTGATACCTCTCGTTCCCCAGGAGCTACGCCGTTACCAGAGAATCAGATCTGTTGTTTATTATGCTCCGGTTCCGTTCACGTTAGGTATCGAGGTTGATAGTTGAAACAACGAGGGCTCGATCCGAGCACCCGCCGGATCACAATGCGCAAAGTTTGAGAGGTCAAACCGCAGTCACAAGTGGCCTTGTCCAAATGTGCTCGCCGGGATTCACAGTCGCCATCGTGTTCACACGCGAAATTCACGATTATGTTTGTCTTGCTCCAACAAGAACATATTATACGCGTCTACGTACCCCCCAGACATTCTATTTATTCGGCTCCGTGATGTTTCGATTTAATTCCGAAATACTACCATTACTTCCGCTGTCCCCATAAACGCTGCAACTGCCAATTCTCCGACTAAGGATTAAGTCTTGCAAATAAATATTTTTGTGAATGAAAAGCTCCATATTTACCAATAATATTACTAGGCGTCATAAAAATGTCAATATATCGACATATTGAATTTTTAGTTTCCGTTGGTATATTCACTTTATTCAGTTATAATATTTTAAATAGTTCAATTTTTTATAAATATGATCTATCAGATTTAGAAGAACTTATGTTTGTCTTGCTCCAACAAGAAAATATTCTACGCGTCTACGTGACGTTTCGATTTAATTCCGAAATACTACCATTACTTCTGCTGTCCCCATAAACGCTGCAACTGCCAATTCTCCGTCTAAGGATTAAGTCTTGAAATAAATATTTTTGTGAATGAAAAGCTCCATTTTTACCAATAATATTTCTAGGCGTAATAAAAATGTCAATATATCGACATATTGAATTTTTAGTTTCCGATGGTATATTCACTTTATTCATTTATAATATTTTAAATAGTTCAATTTTTTATAAATATGATCTAGGTTCAGAAGAACTACAAAGCTACCCCTCGTTGAAACATTCTTCCAGTGAACATAAACTAATGTTTCTCTTCATAAATCTGACAATACACGTCTAAATCCCGGAAGAAAAATTAAGCGAATAGCTTGCATCAAGCAAAGCTCCAGTAATTAGAATGTTGCTCAAAGAATTAATACCAGAGGTGATACGATTAACACCGCCGTGGAATATTGCTACCAGAATGCATTTCTGAATTTTAATTACGTAATGCGAAGCCAGCCGTTCACGGATAGTTGCGTAAACGCTACGAAAAACCTCCCCGTGACCCAGAAACTTCAAAAACGCGGCTGCGAGAGATTCCTATACTTAGCGCAAGTTATACAAGGCACTAAACTTAGATGATTCATTTGCATGAAGTAGCGGATCTACATTTATGGCTGAACGTAACTTTCCGGCTCGAGCAACGAAACGTATGCATGAAAATTTCAGAATTGTACGAAACTCAAATAAAGTTTGCGAGCGTCGAACAGCTGTAGGACGTTCGACGCTTAACTAGATGACTACAAACAGCCGAATAATAAAGATCACACATTCGGCTTCCTCCGAATTTCATAGAATTTCAACAAAATTCAAACAAAATATAACAGTATTAACAGTTAAACTTGTCTGCAAAGAGGATCTGATTTATTTGAAATAAGTATGCACATATTTCGTTAGGCGCGTTCTCTATTGTGCACCTAGAGACTGCAAGAAGCACCGACGCTAGCGGGTTGCCATACATCGGGGATATTTTCAATCCAGAATAAATGAAAAACGAAGCCGAAATCGCAGTTTTGTTACTCTTCATTTTCGCCTTAGTTTGTCGTGCAGTGTCGCCTCTTCAATTTTCTTCCACCTGTTGCTTAACACCCTGCACTATTTTTTATATATTTTCTTAATTAAAAATGGTTAAACCGAGAAGCTGATATATATGTATATAAAAATGAATATATACTATATACATACACATACAAATTGAGTGTTAACATTCAGAATTCTACACATTTATTCTAATTAATAGCAATGGAAGTTTACGTACACAAAAACAAAATTACAATTCGTACAACGAAAGCTAATACGCATCGAAGCAATTTGAACGACGATATAAAACCGAGACACGGTTAATGCTAAGCAGCCGTTCCGGCTCGTTATTTATTTATACCGATTGCAATGATGTGAAACGTCCCATCGGCTGTCGCGAGGGTCACGACGGAAGTTGCAATAAAATTTACATCGGCGCCGGTGTTTGTCGATACGAAGTTCCCCATGAAAAGCCAACTTTTCCATGTTCGGAGGTAGGGCGATCATGAAATTTTAATCGTGCCGCGCTTTCTTCGTCGGAGAAGCAATCACGTGGAGAATATCGGAGGGCGTTGTAAAATGTTTTCCGCCAATATACTGCTCTGCTGTGACAACGTTCTCGTGAGAGACGAGAACGCTGTAAATAAATCTCGCTTCGTTGTGAACGGAGTTTAATATTTATGCAGGTTCGATTTTGTTCTCGCTCGCTGCCGGCGTAACTATTGTGAAAGTTTAAATAAAACGGCGAAGTGTTCTCGTGCTGGCTATTAGCTTGTTATTATTACACCGCTTTCATAAATAATTCTGCATAATATTATAATTATAATAGAATTATAATATCTTCTAGCTTATTCGACTTTTAAATATGTTCGTATTTTCAGCATAAAAGATAATAATATCTGAAGTTAATGATCGATGGGAAGCCATCAATATATTGTACAATTTGAACTCGAATAAATATTTAGTGTGGAGGAATATATGGAGCACAGAATTTATATTTATTTATATGAATATTCTAAATTATCATATTTCGTGTAAATTAATTTAGAATTACTTTTTAATTGCTATCGTTCTTCAGTGGATTGTGAACATTTTATAAAATATATTTCCATATTTTTGTAGCAAAATTCGTCAGACACATCACGAAGTTTCCAAGCATTTCTGAACTTCCCGTGCTTTCGGTATTAATCGGGAAAATGTTGCAAAGAAAAAGAGCAGCGAGATATATTTATCGTTACGACAATGGCAGCGAAGTGTTGAGAAACTTCTAAATTAAAAAAATTTGTGACAAGCGAAGTCTCGGATAGAATATTTCTTGACATTATATGACGAAGAGTATTACCTCGGTGTACCTCTGAAAAATGCATCTTGTTCCACAGTACACGAATAAATCAAATACATTGTTCCCAATACGCGTACCGATTTTAGTGGTTCCAAAATAAGAATCTAAAGTTCATCCTGACAGTAGAGCGTTTTTATACGATGATGTTCATATCAATAAGACAGGTGAGAAAAAGCTTGTCAGGTCTGTCAACGCGGCGGTGGTCGCAGCACGACAGCGAACACATTAAAATTCAATTACAGCCGGCTATTTACTCACCAGTTTTCTACCATAAATATTCCGCGAAACGGCGGGAGCAAATCCGAAGCTCGTCACCGGCCGCGACTAATGCAATTTGAAGTGGACAGAGCTTTTTATACTGATTCGCCGGAGTGATCTACGAGAGACATTTGTCCCGCGGCTGCGCGTCCGTCGGGAAATTAGAGCGATTTAAGAGCGGAAAAGCCTGCTGATAATATTCAACCGCGATATACAGGTAAACAGGTCACTGGTTCCGGTGACATTAACATCGCTCGTTATTTATTGACTTCAGCCGGCGTGGTTTTGTTCGACCACTTCATAAATCTTGTCGTACTCCCGCGCAAACTTTCCCTAAAGAAGGGTGCATACACTTCATGAAAAAAAAAATTGCTAATAATTAATAACGGTGTCGTTACTTATGGAGGAACTTTGATAAGCCATTAATTCATTTTCTGAAAGTTTCCACCTTTCTGGGAAAAACTATTTTTCTCTACTTCGTCACTTTTTGACTCTTCAGGGTGAAAACTACCCCTCGGAACTTGACACGTGTTTTTTTCAATACCACCCACAACTTCTCTCGTAAATGCATAAAAATCGGCTGGCCGGTGGTGATTAAAATTGTGACGAGACTTTTAAAAATGTCCGAATAGTGCGATAAGTACGATCAAACGTGCTCTTAATAAAAAAAAAATTGGTAATAATTAATAACGGAGTCTTACATATGGAGGAACTTTGATAAGCCATTAACTCATTTTCTGAAAGTTTCCAGCTTTCTGGGAAAAACTATTTTTCTCTACTTCGTCACTTTTTGACTCTTCAGGGTGAAAACTACCCCTCGGAAATTGACACGTGTTTTCTTCAGCACCATCTACGACTTCTTCTCCTCTCCTAAATGCATAAAAATCGGCTGGCTGGTGGTGATTAAAATTGTGACGAGACTTTTAAAAATGTCCGAATAGTGCGATAAGTGCGATCAAACATGCTCTCAATCTTCCCGGGACCAAACAATCCCGCAAAATTGATATTGGCTTTGCGTCGTGGACATTCCCGAAAACCGAGCCACCATTCGTCAAAACGAAATCATCGTGTGTCTGGTCTGCGACCACGAGTTCATTATACAGCTGTAATTAGGGCGACGCCCAGAAAGCACTTGTCGTCGAGAGGGTGAGAGGCACGCTGGGGACGCGATATTAGTTCATTTTCGTGTCCTAATGTCACCGCACCAGCACGTGTTTATGGGTGGGGGTTATATTTACGGGTGTACACTGCACACCACTCCGCCTGATCCTCGTTTTCTCCCAAACCCGACTCAGTGGCGTAGAACCTAGCCGCCGAAATATCCTTCCGAAACGTTGAATCCGATTCAACGGAGATAATCAAACGAACTAATGCCATATACCCTTAAAATCGATTCGCAACTACTGTGAAGCTTGTGTCATCGAATTGATAACGCACTGGATCGTCTGAAATGGTCCAAACATAATTAACCATGATTTTCAAAAATAGTTGAAATCCACCTAGTTTTGATATTCGCTTTAATTGTTGCAACTGTGTTTTATAATTTCGTAGTTTTACAGTGTTTATAATTTTTATTCGATAACTATAGAATTCTAGGATTAATAGTCTTAGAATACAGGGTGCCTAAATATCTCCTTCATTTGTGATGACATAACAAATGTTTTTATCACAAGGTGAATTCTTTGCGAATGTTATTTTGTTCCCAAGGTTATTTTTTCCGGACTGTTCACTTTAATTTTCAAAGATCAAGGTTATTTGAAGGTCATGTTATTATACATGTCTGAATGTATTTAAAAAAAAATGCAGTTAGGGTCCATTGACACTATGCACAAAGAAACAGTTTTTGCACCACAATAACGTGTAGAGAAATTTAGATTCAATACAGGTTCCGGTCAAGTTCTAGACTAAACATGAGTTATATCTGAGAAGTATCTGATTAAAACATGAATCATGTCGGAGTTTCAGACGTGTACAAGGTTTAGTCTGCATCTAGATTAGGTCTTGACTATTCCTGCCTCAGCTTTATGCAATTTATAGATCCAATCTGGTCCAGGCTTTGACTCTAATGAAATTAGTCAAAGTTTATTAATTTAAACAGACTAAAAGTTTCGTCTTCATTGTTATTTAATAGAATTTCGATTCTGACTATGTCTGCACAAGGTATCAGTTAAATCTGACATAAAAATAGTTGAATAGTTTCAGATATATTACTGAATTATTATTATTTGTTTGGAATTAATTTCAAGAATTGCTCGGTTCGTATGGATGCTACGCCACTGTTCCACCCTCATACACGGAAACCGAGCTCAAACATATGGACGATTATTTTCGCGCGGCAGACATCACACTCGTAGGTCACCCCGAAATTATCCACAAAATAATACAAGCGGCGCGTAATTCTAATGTCGTGTAATTTAATCGCTAAGCTTGCCTCAATTTATGGATTAAATGAAAACCACGGGAAATCAGTGACAAACGGCTTTGATTCCGATTGTTCTCCGCGCGCGATAAAAATTATGATTCGCCCTGGGATTACAGATATTTATAGAAAAACAGTATTTAAAGCCATCATTCCAGCATTCTGTGGTGGTCGTTACTGTATTCATTGAAGTACTCGGATCTTTCCTGTGTGCGATCGTAAATTTCTACTCGCTGCACAACTATAATACGTTTTATACGAGCATAATATACACTGCAGCAGAATAAAACCATGATTTTAATTTAAATGAAAATTCTTCATTTCAGAAGGTATTAAAATTTATGACAAAAGTGAAATGTCTTTTCAAGTCTAGCTTGCCAGAATTACCATTTTTACGAACATCTGCAATTAATAATAAGAGAAGAAGTAAAATAGTAATTGTGGAATTTCGAAAAATTGTGGAGGTGTCTACACAGATATCTTTTTGTTTGGAAAAGAACGAATTCGAAACGATTGCTAGTTTGAATGCATCGGGGTCGCGAGAAGGAGCAGCTGCCGACAATAATTCATGGTGTAACCATGACTTAATCAGAGACGGCTCCACTTTGCATTAAGAAGCAAGTCTTAGACAAAGGAAATCACTCGCTGATTCCCTTCGTTATGTACCACTCAAAGTTTCTGTAACAAGTCCGGACACAGTGAGAACTTCATGCCGCGACGACAAACTAAGGCGTGCAACTGTTTGAAAACTAATATCGAGCGAAAATTACTGTATAGACAGCGGGAGTAATAATATTTGTCCGCGTTAATACCGCAAGAATATTTTCGTGTAATCGACGCGTACTTCTTTCACGAACAAATTACTAAACTTATACATACACAACTCGGTCTCGTTCAATCGTTTAATTCAGGTCTCGGAGTTATGTGCTCGCGACGGCCGGTTTTCGAAGGCAACGCCCCCTCGACCGGTCGGCGCGTCTCGCTCCCCGTGGCGGCCCTAGTTCTCGAGGCAGCTCAGGCACGTACCATAAAATGTTACAATGTAAGTGTCGGCGATGCGAACAGCTACGTTATCCCACACGTTAATACAATTTGAACAATACAATTAAAAACTATTTTTTAAATTTATCTTCCGAATTTATTTTCCAAATTTATGCGACATAGTGGAATAGTACCTCGACGGTAATGTGGAAACCTATTGATACGGGTGTTGCCCTAATGCACCACGAATAGCTCCTATGGTGCGCGCCTGAGGAGTACCAAGCACTAGGGCCGCCACGGGGAGTGAGACGCTCGTCCGGAAAAAGGGGGCGTAGCCTTCGAAACCCGGCCGTCGCGACCACATAATTCCGAGGCCCCGTCTAATTTAGTAAAACGATCAGAAATGAATTTATATTTTGTCCCTTGCAATAAATGTCGAAAATTTTTACTCTGCAATAAACTAACTCCTTCGGTCTATTACGATTGGTATTAGATCGACAGGCGCAACGAGCCAAATGCGACGCAATCGCATTGTGTCAATTAGCAGTATTACCAATCGTCACTTTCAAACTGAAAACAAGCTGAAGTCGACGTGTTCATTCGACGAGGGGTACACGAAGATCGATTCCAATCAAGATATATCCGTACGTAAAGGAATTCAGCTTGCAGGAGTTCGAGCCGCGGTAGAACATCGTCGAAGTTGTCGTTAAACGACCGACGAAGTAATCTGTTTGCAGACTGTGTCATACCAGAAGTGAAGCCTTCAAGTGACAAGCGGCCACGCTTGAAAACTTCGAGCCCACATCATAGCAAACTCTGCCGTTGCTCAATCGCGAACTGTTGCTACACACCCGATCAACAACTTCGCTACGAATCGCATTATTTTTGTATCAAACCACCCGCCATTTTATCATTTCCCTTGAAGTATGATAAAAATCCTAACAGAATAAACACGTTCCTTCATGCTTTATATCTTTAGCTTCTTGCGTAAAAGAATTTTCACTAAAATTAATTTTAAATTTACCCCTTACAATTTAAGGGGTCGTCCCATGTGAGTGCTACTTTTTCTTGCTTTTTTTAGGAATTTTTTTAAAGGACCCTTAAAACATATACCCTTGAAATTTTTACCACACATTTACTGACATTTTAACAGTCTCTCAGAATTTTTTCAAACCGAAATAACGAGTTGGATCGACTTTACACCGTTCGGAAGACGCTCATGTGTAAAAAAAGTAGGTTGATGGCGACCATGATTCCGGAGGTTTCGATCATCTGATATCAAAAAATCAAACGGCATTTTAATTTGTAGACCTGCGGCTATCGCTGGTCCCAAAATAATATAAAAATATCGAAAATTGAATTTTTGGCACGGTTTTAAACGTTAAGTACCAAGTTTTGTCATTTTTTTCGTCTTTTTCAGCTTAAAAAAAAACTATCAGATATCATAAATATTTTGGTACGGGCGATAACTATAGATGTGTTGACTATACCATAAACATTTGAGCGAAATCCGTTCAGTACTTTTTGAGATATCATGGTCGCCAATATGAAAAATACAGTTTTGAGAAAAACCCGTTTAAAGATTCAAGTACGATTTACACAAAGAAAATGTAAATTCACCATTAGTCTGCTATGTGTTGAGAAATTGTCTTGGCTCGATGCTCCGAAGTGCACGTTGATTCGAATGCACTTTTTCCCAGCATAAATTAATGTTCACTGGTTATTTATTAAAACTTTAATCGTAATGAGGCAAACAGATGCTCCGTTTTACTTAAATCGAAACATCCTTTTACCTGCATATTCTAGGAATCTTATGGAAGCAATTTGTCCAAAAAAATTATTCGATTTTTCATATCTGCCACATGGGATGACCCCGATAACTATATTAAATTTTTTTCGCCCAGAAATTTACAGAATACGATAAAAACTCTAATAGAACGAAGAACATTTTATTCTCCAGTAATGTTTCCGACGGTGCCTATTTCTCTTCATTTTCCGAAATCTATGTTCGCAGTTAAATAACGAACCATCGAAGTTTTAAGTATGTTCCATCCGCGCCGAATGGAATTTCAGACAACCGGTTGCGAATTTGGATGGCATCGCGACCGGAATTGGAAGAATAAACGTAGCAGTAACTGCACCGACCGGAATTGCGCAGCTTTCGTCAAACTGAAACGTAACTGAGGATCGAGTGGCGCGACTAACATAAGCTGCTTAGAATTTACGAGTTAGGTAGCGAGCTCTCTCACTTCCCCCCCTCCTCCCACGTCTCATTCACCGGCATCGTGAACTTTACTTCGCGACTACGGCCGCCCGTCTCATGAATTTCCATCCCATTAAGAATCGCGCGGTAGATTATCATTTGAATAGTAATCGAAGAAAGGAGCTGCAATGAATATTAAGCGTAAAAAGTTTCGCGACGGAATCCCGTCCGAATGGATTTCCACGGGAACCGGAGCACAGCGTTTAGAAAAATTAGGATACCGAGCGGTTATTGCAGTTTTATGCTGGCTCCCGACTTCATTGTCACGGATCTTTGTGCGTTTATAGCCGAGGATAATGTTCGAAATCCTCGACCATTGCTACTTCAAAATTTGTATACCTGCATTATTATACTACATGAAAGTTTTATTATAATTTTCAGTGCTAGCCTCAATACCGATATAAAACTTGATTATCGGTACTTCGAAATTGCTTTTTATCACTGCTTTAACTGTACTACTTCTTCTTTTATTCTGTTCAAATTATTATTCTTTTGCATCGTGATTTCTTGCATAAAAAGTTACTTCTTTGTACAGTATTGACAACTTGCTGTAAAACTTACTGTGATAACCAGACAGCGGATTTTATGCATTCTTGACAAAAATGAGGTGTAATTTAAAACAGTAAAAACATTAGAAGAATTTAAAAATACTGTTATATTATTTTCAAGCTATTCAACATATTAAGAAAGAATCAGGTAACAATTTTTTATTTTGCATAGATTCGCTGTCTAGCAAGAACTGTATCTGTATAATATTATTAAATTTATTTTTTCCAAAAGGTAAGCTTGTTGGTGGATAATAAATGGACACTTGGTCTATGTTACTATTTAATAACGATGAATATATTTGATGGAATATTAATCTCACATGCTCTCTCTATGGACATACTCTTAGGTCTGACGACAGCCACAGTTCAAAAGCAAACTTCGTTTGTTTCACACGTATACATACACACACACAGCCACACACAAAGCGTTGTTCAATATTTTTATTGGATCAGTTGCAAAGGCGATTCGTGGCAATTGATCCACGCAATTTAGAGAGTTGGTAAAGGTAAACATATCCTATTCATAATACCGATTACAGTTGTTCCGGTTACGCTTGTGCATCGGTCGGCCATAATCCCGATGTTCTAGAATCACAGCTGTAAAATACAATGTACTAGAGTACCGTGATTGACGGGGACAAAGTGGATAACGTCGTTCGCGTTACCAACAATTCGATTTATCTGTAAGACCAACGATAAGGGTATCCGATACCAGTCGTGACATCAATGCGTAGTTCGTTGCTATACGGTATCCGTTGCATTCGATTCCGTATCGATTGGTTAGGTTCTAGCTTTTCGTTTGTTGAATACTGATAATGTTCACCGTACTCTCTTAGGACATAATTCACCCTATAAATTCGATTCATTATACAGTCACATTTTTTAAAAAGACAGTATATCTGGTATTGAGATAAAATTGTTAAGCATTTCGGAAGTTGTTCATTTTTTTTTTCATGTTGCAATGCAACATACTTGAATAAAGTTCATCATCTAGCAATAACATATGAATAGACTCCGAATTTTATGCATTTTTGACGAAAATGAGTCGGTGCAATTTAAAGCAGTAAAAAGATTGAAAGACTTTAAGAGCATTCATTATTTTCACTACATTCAAATTATTAGTGAAAAATATGAATTTATATTTAGCTCCGCTGTCTTGCAATTGATGCATAAACATCCGAAGCTTTATACATTTATATTGTATAAAAGTCTGAATAAAAATTGAGAACTACAAAATTTAGTATAATACAGTTCCAATTTCATTTTAACTCGTCATGTATGTCTAGTTACAGACTACAAACCTTTATGCCTTTATGATATATAAAAATCTTCGAAAAATACAGAATCTAACAGAATGGAGAATTATTCCACTTGATTATTAATTTTCCGAATCGCCGTGGAATGGAAAAATTCTTTTTTGTCTGAAAAAGCGTTAAAGATGAATAAAAATTGAGAAATACAAAATTTAGTATAATACAGTTCCAATTTCATTTTAACTCGTCATGTATGTCTAGTTACAGACTACAAACCTTTATGTCTTTATGATATATGAAAATCTTCGAAAAATACAGAATCAAACAGAACGGAGAATTATTCCACTTGATTATTAATTTTCCGAATCGCCGAGGAAAGGAAAAATTCCTTTTCGTCAGAAAAAGCGTTAAAGATCTACAAGAAGTTGCTACAAAATGGAATGTATTTTCGCCAGAAAAATGATGAGTCTTCCATTATCTGCAGGAAACATCGTCCCAAGAAAGAGAGGACAAATTCGTCGCAATTATTCCCATCGGCGAGGATTAAGTGCGAATTGTTCGAGGAACGGGAGCTGATCCGCCATTATAAATGAAACTGCTCGCAGGTGGTTCTTTCAAGCCTACGGCGCGGAAGGGAGACCCCGGCTAAAATGGATTACATATTGCTGTCCCAGCTTGCAACGGACAGCACACACTTGACCCAGGTCGTCCGAATAAATCGAATCTCCCTCCCCGACCTAAACGGAATTATACTCTCGAATCCGGTGATCTACGAAAATTAAAGAAGACTTTATCCGGTGGCCGGCAGCGCCACGAAAATTTCATTCCTCTCGTCCGCGATCGAACGGAAGAAGCGAACTCCCTTCTCTTTCTCTCTCTTCGACGATAAACGTCCCGGAGAAAATTTTATCGGTTGCCATTCTTTTCGAAATACCTGGACAAGCTGTATTGCATTACATCTCGTGGATTCCCTACCACGAAAATTTTCGTCCATCTTCTCCGACTATTTTTTGGGAATTCCGAAGAAAAATGAGCTACTCCTACGATGCCTTACTTTCTGCGTTTTCGGAAATGTGATCGTTCGATTTTTATTTGCGTTGCCATCTCGAAGACTGTATTTTCGGTTGTTAACAACCGTGAAATATGACAAAATATATTTTATGTGCAGGAAGCTTGTTGTAGCGAGTGCAAGACATTTCTGGAGGCAGGAATACATTTTTTTTATTTTATAATGTTGTCTATGTGCAATTTAATTGATATACACGTGAATTTATAGAAAAATGTTGTCATACATAATCTTTTTTATCTTTTAAAAAATGGTACATCTTTTTTCGAAAAATACACAACAAATTTTAATTAAACAGAACTTTAGCCAATAAAGAAGAAAAAATTCAAATAATAATATATAACAGAAATGCAAGAAAAATCTTAAGTACCCAACATTGTGTTTAAAAAACGTATTATAATATTCTGTTTTTCGGAGACGCCCAAGCAATTAACTATAACTTCCGACTATCAGTATTTTCTAAATAGCATACATTCCGATAAAATCTCGCGACAACAATAACAGCGAAACGCTATAATTGTTTTTCCCACCGCGTGTTCCCGTCGTTCCAACGTTTCTCCTACATTGTTTTTTTTTCACGCGGAGCGTTCTTATCGCGCGAACTCCAAAAATTTGGACACGCCGCTCGCATTCGGAACCTAGCTAATGCGAGAAGCCATTGAAAATTTCAATCACGTGCTCGTCTTATGCGTTTCCGGGACCCGAGACTACGTACTACTTGCAGCTACGGCTGCGGCAATACCAATTGCCCGTAATGCTGGCCGTCTGAAATCCGAACAACGCCGAGATTCAAACTAAATGCAGCTTCTAAACATTCTGCATCGCGAAAGCGAACGAAAACCTTTGCACAATTCTAATCGAAAACTTCCGGTTCGGCGCAACGGGCTTCTTAACGATCTTCGTTGATTTTGTGTTGTGTTTGCCCCTCGAGATTGCTTCGCGAAGATTATTTTATTCGCGAGAATTGTGTTGCAGTTCTGCCGCATATTTTCGTTGCATTCAAATCACTGTTTCTACAGGGTGTTTCGTAAATGGTGGGCAAAACTTTGCGAATAGATTTCTAAAAAATTTCCTCTAAGACAATGTGACAAGAATTGTGACACAAAAACTTTCGCTCACCATTTACAAAATAGTTTTGCTCACCATTTACGAAACACCCTGTATTGAAGACGTTTAAAACTGCATGATTATAACCAAAATTTTTCATTAAACGGCGTGGCGATAAATTGTTTGTAGTAGTTCTGTGTATTTTTTTAATTGCCTCCACGAATATGAATTTAGTCCTTAATATGTTGGTTGTCAATAGACTGCGGATTTTTATGCAAAATCAAAATTGTTTGCATCGGCTGCAGGATACAGGAGCTATATACAGGGTGTTTCGTTTAACTGCAAACGGTGGAATATCTTACTAGTATCTACTATTATTAAATTGTACTGTGTGAAATATAATATGATGTTGCACATCATTGTATTCGTCTTAACAATCGTCATCAAGTGATGAATAAAAAAACACAGGGTTCCATTTAAAAATATTCACTTTACTTTAACCCTTAGCATTCGAGTGGTGACTCTGAGGCACCACTAAACATTGCTGTACCATTATTTAGAGTATTATTTACATTATTAAATATGTTCGAATGTAATCAATTAGTAAACGTTTAATCCATAAAGTGAAATAAATCGTATAGAATGGACTTATTTTAGGTCGGAAGAAATGTTTAATTTTCGAAATGCACCGGTGCATTTAAAGAAAATTTATTCATACCACATGCTGTCCCTCTTTATGTCAAATAACATTTTCAAGAACATTTTTAATAACATCAATCCATCGTTTCCAGTTAAACGAAACACCCTGTAGACATTTATTTATATCTTGAATACATTTCAGTGAGTTGAAAATAACAGTATTCTCAGTATCTCTAAGTAGTTTCATTGTTTTGCGTTCGGTCGAAACCAGATCTGAAACAGAGTTCGAACCTAATCGTCTGGCGACGTTCGGGGAACAGTTCGCAGGATTTCACGGGTCCTGAAAGCCATGAAGCCCGTCACCATCCCGAGCCATGGTTCGTCGAGTTCCGTCGAGTGCCTTCTCGATTCCTTGGGCATCGGTCCCCATGAAAATCGATTTCCGGTTTGGCGGTAATACGGCGAACGTAGCCACGACTGCTTAAGCCGTGTTAGGTCAAGAGAGGAGAGCCAGAGGGTAGGAAAAGTGGAAGACCAGCTCGGTGTGGCACGGGAGTGATGTACACGGGACACACGTACACGGTGTTCTACAGAGAGAAAGTGGTGTGAGAGAGGGCGGGAACGGCTGTGTGTGGTTAAAGTGGATTACATATTGCTGTCCCGGCTTGCCGCGTGTTGTACACTTGGCCCTGGCTAGCCTTCCAGGTAAATCGAATCACCGCTAACCCGAACGAAGTTAGCCCCGTCCTCTCAAGCAATCTCTGCCGCACGCATCCCGCACGCGGTCGCGAAGGAACGCTGCGTTTCCACTTACGACGAGCAAAACAACCACAATTCCAGCTGATTCCACGGCTCTGAGAAACCATATTGCTTCGACACGCTGCCTTTTCGCGCAAGAAATACTCTACTTTGTTCGTCATTCGCCCATCAAAAGTTCGTTTATTATACAACGACAATTAGGTTTACAATACTCCTGTATGAGCCTTTACAATTTATAGAAAATAGTTAACCCCTTGCACTGTAATACCGAGTCGGACTCGTGACGAAGATTTCGAAGATAGTCTACTAAATATTAATGCTACTAATTTCATTAAACTTTAAATTGAAACAAAATTATATTTTCTTGTTGTTGAAACCATTGGAGACTGCATATGTATAAATTACATACACACTTCTTTCTTTCTAAGAAATTAGAACCGACAAATAAGTTCTAATCACTGCAACCGTAAAATGAATCGTAGTGCAAGGGGTTAAATGCATGTCTCGTACAGTCTACAAGAAGACTAGTTTATACAGGGTGTCCCAAAATTCCGTAAACTCCTTGAAATGGGCGCTTCCTGAGGACATTTGAAGCGACATTTTCCTTTTCCAAAATGTCCACCGCAGCTTCGTTTAGGAGTTATTAATGAAAAACGTGGACCTATCAGAGCGCGCCCTAGACGCGTGTTGGCGACTGCTGGCGCGCCGAACCATCTTCGCCAACACGCGTCTAGGCCGCGCTCTGATTGGTCCATGTTTTTCATTAATAACTCCTAAACGAAGCCGCGGTGAACATTTTGGAAAAGGAAAATGTCGCCTCGAATAACCTCAGGAAGCGACCATTTCAGGGAATTGAAGGAATTTTGGGACACCCTGTAGAATTCCTTGATCTATGTTGCAATGAAAAAATCAGTTTAGGACGTTCTTTTTTATTACGCTATAAAACCCCACATGACTGTGCCTGCTAACATTACAAAAATAACTCGGAATCTAGGGTTGACAATAAAGTGGAACATTTCTGATTACAATTCTAAAGATACAAACAGTGGGCCTTAGGGAAATTAGGAATATAAAATAAGGGACAGAGAAGGTTCGCACAGAAGGGCATCTATTGTATAGGGTGGAACCTTTGCTGCAATGTTTGCGAATCAGAGCATCTCTATTATTATCGTAGATCGGGCATTGCCATAACACGTGATTAGGATCCTGTACCAGACAACCACATAGGCAACTGGAAGTTTAGAACTTGTTGAGGCAAAAAGAGCGACCATAACCATTACAATTATAAATTATTTTATATATGTATATTCTACTTTGAAGAAGGCGTACACCTACTAAAATGGTGAAGCCTGCTTACTTAGATCAAAACGAGTGAGTGCAGGTTCTCAGGCTAATTTTACGACCCCCAGCAATATCTCTTCTGGCAAGTATGCTGCCAGAAATGGCGGTACGCTGGTTCCAGCAAGTACACCGGTGCTACTAACTCCGCGAATCCATATCTCGGCTGTTAACCTTTCGCTGAGCCCGTGTGGAACGACATCCTTTCCCTTCCTTTAGCGCGTTCGATTTTTATGACAGGGATACGACGCAATGTAGGTGGAACCGTTTACCTTCGATTCGAACTGTGCAGTTTTCCCGGGAACGCCAGGGAGTGTGCCGAAGAAATAGAGGTGGAAGTGTTTGTTGCCGGGTTCGGGGCTCGAGGCTGTTACTCGCGAAACGGCTTGGATGAGGAATGGAAATCAGCGGATTTCTATTTTCATGGCTTATTTTCCCAGGCACCAAACCTGTTTGATCTTCTCGGGGAACTCGTTGCGTTAGAAATGAAACGAATACTTAGAACTGGGCTTTCGTAACACTTCTGACTGGTAATGTTCTGTTAGAAGGTCCGTTTAGATACGTCCTACTTAAACTTTTAATTACTTCTATTTTAAATTCGATTGTATTGTTTTCTATTTTAGTCTATTCCTATTCTATTCTATACCATTACTAAGAAAGTATGGTGAGTTTCCAATTATTGGATCTTGAAAATTCGTGTTTGAATATATTATGAGACATTGAAATTTTAATATTCTTCATATCTCAGACTCCAGGTTAATCAAGTGTGTCTTAATATCTTGAACGTTCAAGTTAATTTTAATGAGTTTTATAATTCAGATAATGTAATGCTTCAGCTGCATTGAAAAATTAATTACGTTACATTTATTATACATACTTTTAACATTTGCCAGCTACCAGATAATTAGAAGAACAATTAAGACGACGAATCTTAGCCTTTTAATGTTTCATTTTAATAATCACAGCTATTCTACTGAATCGATAAGTATTGAATGAAGTACCAATTAATGAATCTAATAATAAAACCCCCGAAAAATAAACTAGTATGGATGAAAAATTCGGATTTCATTTCACCGGGTCAACGTTGACCCATCCTCCGCGCGAGACAATAAACTCGATCGAAACAACAGCTTCCCCTGTTAATAAACACGGCCGCGAGAAAGGATCGACGCATCACGAATGTTAATTAACCAGCCGGAGGGTGAGCCGGTAGGTGGATGCTGGGCGATTAGGCTCTTTTACGGTCAGGTACTTCCCGTTCGCTTCACGGGAACAGATGGTGCCCTTAACTCGGCTCGTTTACGTGCCCCCCACCCCCCCTCCAATTGCTCCCTTATCTTAATTGTTTAAAGTAAATTCGCCGGGGCTGGATGTTACACTGTCCGGCCGCGCCTCGTAATTGCTACCGCCCCCGCAGACGACGGTTTTCCCGTTTTATGCAGTGGCCAGGCTTCTCCTTGACTGTCTCTCGACGACGACATTTTTACCGAGTTAGTGAATCGTTGCCGCTCGAACTCCTCGTCGTCCACCCTTCTTATCCATCCCTCCGGCGTATTAATGGATCTCTTAAATTCATTACGCACGCCGGAAGAAATTTGCGAAGCTCGGAATTTTTTTCTCGTCTTCCCCCTCTACTGTCCCATTGTGCGGGGGTGGGACCCGCGGCACAATCCACTTCGTCGCGTTTTAAGAAAGTTCCGACGGCTGTCCTCGACAGTATCGGGAAACGGATAAACGTTTTTTAATTCGATTCGCCGATTGTCCGATTCACTCGATACTGAATTACCTCGGCGAAACAAATTTCCTCGCAGCGAAGAACTTCCACGGTTAAAGCGTCCCTCGTCCATTATTTTAAAGCAATTCTCGTCATTTTCTATCTTTCATTGTACGGGTGGATTTGAAAACGTACCATCATTTAACCCTTTGCAGTCTCAGCTATTTTCAATTCGAAAATTAAACATTTCTTCGATCTAGAATAATTTCATTGTATATGATTTTTTCATTTTCATGAAATTGATGTATTACCTCGTACAGTAGTTAAATGTTTAGTAATTGATCAGATACCAACATATTTAATCGTGTAAACAATATTGTGAATAATGGTACAGTAATATAAAAATATATGAACCTCGATTTATACCATGTGGTATATTTAACTAAATATCTCTTAAGATCATTGTGATTGCAAAAACTATTTCTCACGTAATGCGCATGATGTCAATAAACCAATATCTGGCAAAAACCTTTTTTCCCTCAAGGTAATTTTTTTCGGAGTTACCAAGGTCGTCCGTGTATTTTGATACACAACTCTATTGTTTTTTTACTGCATTGTGTAGCTGAGCGAAAAATACATTCAGATATGTATGATAACATGACCTTCAAATGACCTGGATCTTTGAAAATTAAAGTGAACACTGCGGAAAAAATAACGTTGATACAAAAATAACATTTATAAAGAATTCAGCTTGTGATACCATTTATATTGCATTGAAAACATTTGTTATGTCATCACAAATAATAGAGATATTTAGGTGGGCACATTTAGGTGGACCACCCTGTATAATAGTAAAAGATCAATAAACAGCGGCTCTTTATGCAAAATCGAAATTTTCTACCTAAATTCCAACAAACTGGAATGAAGGAGATGGTAATTGTGGGTCATTTTGTTTTCAGTTGGAGACCGGTTAATTAGCATTCGTGACGCGCTGGTACCTTTCTGCGGCCATGTTTATTAACGCGATAAAGGGGTTGCAACGCACCGGGGGGTGGCCAGCTCGACCGCAGAAGAAGTAACGCAATGTTTGCCGATGCACCGTGGTAATCGAGAACGCGATAATCCCTAAATACAGGGCCTGCCAGTGGCCGTTTTAGTCGTCGGGTTCTCGCGAACCAGGAAGGCGCTAATTGGAAGGTCACCGCGTGTGGCAATCGGTGGTTTCGATGCACCGACACGCATACAGTCTCCTGTTCGACGATTAAGTGCGATATCAAAGAGAATCGAGCCCCTTCCAAAAAAAGGACTATCAGTCTTCGAACCTCTCGATTTGTTTTTCTGTCATTGAGGTCGTTTGTCAAGGTCATAGACAGGCACAAAATAATTTTGCACAGTAAAAAAAAACAATTTTCCCACTCCCATTGTAAGGTTTTCACCTTAAGATTTTTATTATTACAATTTATGTAATATTCGTGATTTTTTAATCCTTAGCACTCGGATGGCGACTCTGAGGCACCACTGAAAATTGCTGTGCCATTCTTGAAAATATTGTTCGCATTATTACTTTGGTTCGTATTTAATAAACTACTAGACCATATCCATATCTTCATATCCATAAAATGAAAAAAATCATATACAATGGAATTATTCTAGGTTGGAAGAAATGTTTAATTTTCGAGTTAAAATAGCTCCGAGTGCAAAGGGTTAATATTATTGTTCAAGTTGAATCTTTTTTAATTCCATGATTAGTATAAAGTTTTATCCCAATGGTGAATTTATAATAATTTCAGTGTGATTTCGTAACACAACAATTTCAGTTTCGACATAATTTTCCAAGGAAAAATGATCCCCGCACTCAACGCGTGTTTACGGTAAGCGACACGAGCATTTCGTCAACCATATCTTAACCGTGCTCGTCTCCGCTTTATCACTATGTCTGAGTTATCGTGACAGCCAGGTCGACTATTTGCGGATGACAGACCCCGTTCCAACGAGGAACGCTAATGTTTGTACTCTACGCGATCGGTTACTCGAGTGCATTAGATCCAATAATCCCGACCAGGGCGACGATCATTTTCATAGTGACGTACATCTTAACGCGATAAGGTATCCGGGTATGTGCACACTCCGAAAATTCAGTAACACAAATATCCGAGGAACTTTAAGTTATGTAACTAAAAAGAATAATACAAGGTTGATTCTCAAAAAATTGTTGATTGAAAATAGAGAAATGTCTTATATTTTTGATTTTATTCCACCATTCTTTTAGTGACATTACCATTGAAAATATATTATTACAGTAATATTACTGTTTATTATTATTTTGCTATAAGCAGGTAAATATGGCGCCATTTTTGCAGGTTCACCGTCAGATGAGCACACAAATGAAGTCTCGTCTCTGATCCCAAACAAAGTCAAAGTAATCCCCCGTTCAGTTTGACACGGCGAAGCAGTGATCCTCAACTTCATAGTTGTTTGCGTTTCATTACAAACAACGCTGCCAGATCGGGCGTCGGTCGATAAACATAATTCCGCGACGCGAAAGTCAGTGACAATCGGAATCCCCGTGATTATTTGCAGATAATAATCGGCGCCGAGCGTTTCGCACCCACTCGATCAGTTATGTGTATTTGATCCAATAACGCGCCATGACGCCATTGCCCGACGTCTGTTGCATAGACGATTGCAACTTGCATTCGTCATTTATTCATTAATTTTACCAAATTTCCCGAATGACTATAGAGACAGTTTAGAAGATTATTTAAAGACTAGTTTTAACCCTGGACACTATTGAAATTGATAATTTGTAAGTGTAAATGATTTACGCGATAAATTGTAAATTTATTTCTTTGAAAAATTAACACTTACACTTGTGGGGACAGCAGAGACAAATATTTACACGCCTTGTTTCTTTAGTCACGCTGTGTACATAGAATTACTTCACGGTTACTATCCCCTAAGATAATATACCTGGGAGCTAGACTGACCTCAGATCCTTTAGGGTCAAACATAAAGCAACAATGTACTTAGTTGGAGCAGTTTGTGTAATTAAAACTTCTTCGATCATAATGAAACACAAACAGATCCCTGTTACTACGACAAAAATAGAATATTATAATATAGATAGAGCGATAAATATATTTTATAAAATAATGCACAAAATCAATTCAAAAAAATTGACATCAGTACCTCATTCAAATTTAAACAGATACAATTTTATGAATACGATTAGTTCTTGTTATTAATCTTTGCAAAATAGTATAAAGGGTTTCCAGCTTAGCAATGATTATTATTATCATAAATCTTACATTTCTAACACACTGTCAAACTCCATAATGATTTTTCAAACCCAATGGTCTATAGAACTCTACATTCGCGCAGAATTGACATCATTGGAATCGCACCATACCCACCTAGGTAACCAACTAAAGTAGATTGAACAGTGGGCCAGCCGACTCCAGCCCAGGATCAATTTCACCCACCCCCACACGCCCACTTCACCGTACTTCATCATCAAACTCGAACTTCACCTATGCAAATCCCTAACAACATTGCAAAGCCTAACCTCAGCTATTTTCGAGCTACCCCATATCGACACAACAGATATTAACAAAACAAGATCGACCAATTCCACGAGAACCGGCTCCAAGCACATCGACCAACAATTCCCCAGTCCTCATTCAAAAAAATTCCCATCATTCTATCAATAAACACAAAATAATTTTTAATAATCACTTCTCAAAAACTTCTCATATTTGCCGAAAATTAACGTCAAAATAAATAGTTCCTCTTCATCATCACTGTATACAGGGTGAGTCACCTAACGTTTGCACCTCAAATATCTTCGTTGTTTCTAAAGATACGTAAAATATGGTAAGGACAAAGTTGAATGGTACAATGGGGCTGACACGGTCAAAAAAATTTTGTTTTTGTGTCATTTTTTTAGAGATATCAAGATCACCTTGACCTTTTTAAATGGAACCACCCTTTTTTGAACACCTACAATGATAGTCCCTTTCATTCGGAATTCAGTGACTATAATTATTCCAAGGTTATTCAAGGTCACAGACAGAGAAAACGTATAAGATTTAGAATATGAAAGCAGAATACATTTATCACGGTTGAGACTTGCAGTAAATAGTAAACATACTATGGTCGTAGTTAAAGTAAACATACTAAGGTCCTTCAATGTTATTGTTATTCAGCATTCTTATTTACTGTCAGTACGTTTCCAACCGCGATTCCGCTATGCCTTATTCAATGACTGAAAAGTGTGATATATATAAAAAAATTTTATTCATTACGAGTAAATATTCTCACGATAAACTCTTCCAATTCTTACAGTAGTAAATTATCCTAAAAAATTAGAACGAAACAGTTTCTAATCATCCCCTTCCAAAATCCTCCACAATCTCTCGATCAACCCTTCTCATTTTCCTACCGCGAACAATTTTATAACGGACTCGCCCCTGCAAAAAATTGCAAATCACCAGAAAATCATTTCCAAATCATACCTCCCAAAATTCATTTTACACCTTTCGCTGCGAAAATCGCCATAATCGGTGGTGCCAATCTTTTCGTCGCTCCACATTTCCACAATGTCGCTCCCGGGTTAGCGGATTCGAAAAATGCCGTTCGATACGGCTAAGCGTCCGACGACCCACTCTGTGCGTAGTTGATACAGAAATTCCGCGGGAAAATTGTTATTCGAACCTGTGTCCCGTTGTTTGTGTTTTTTTCGATTCCGGACAGGAGCGTAGACAGACGGGTAGGGATGTGTGACGGGGGTGCCGCGGTATGGAAAGCAGCGCGTTCGACGCGGCATTCACATGGAAACGCGGAGATTTTCTGTATGGTTTTGTAACGGGACCGGGGGTGCCTGGGTTGGGCGAGAAGAGTATATAGAAAAACATAACGCATCGTATGAATAGTCACGGTTCGTGAGTGCACTGTTAAGCGCAGGTGAACGCGACTCGAATCGAAACGACTCGCGCGGTAGGTGGGCGAAGGGGGTGGTTTCGAGGGTGTGCGGGGGACGGTCCGATGAAAAGGGGGTCACAGGGGGTAGCAAGGGGCGGCACACATTGGTACGTGCGTCGACAGGGGAATTGTTGGTCCCGTTAGTGTTATTGGGCTACCGTACACTCGAATAAGCCATCAACGGACGCGCATCCGCTCGAAAATCGTATTCGTTACGCGACTAGTCACGCGTCTTTGTTATTACTACTGCTTCGAGCCAGTAACGTATTCACTTTGTCCCGAGCGCAGCGCTAGGGACGATGCGCGAGGCGCGATCCCGCCCCCGTGTTTGTTTTTCGCGACGGCGGCGAGATGCGAGTCTGAGATTGCATTACGACCGATTCGTGCGCGAAATGGCTCCTTTGAGTGGCCCCCGAGTATGTTACCCCGAATCAGACCGGTCGCGGTCGTTTGATATTTCCTTGTATTGACGGCCGGCGAGTCGAATTGCGAAGGGTTATCACGCGTTCGTGGATGTTTGAAGCCGTTTGAAAGGGTCCTTGCGCGTTTCGAGGGGTTCTGAAGGTGTTTAAAAGAGACTGGGGGTGCAGTGGAATTTTCTGGTTGGGTGTGACGTTGGTTGGAGTGTGCCCACTGTTGAGGGCTTGAGGAAACGAATAAGGGAATTTAGTACGGTAAAGACGCGATCTAGGTCCCCGAGGATCTCCACGATAACTGTCCCTTCGCCTACCCACTCCACTGAGGGGCATACTCCGCGAGGAGCCATGAAGGTCGAGCTGCCTCGGTCGCCGAGCAGTGTAAACATACGGCGTAAAGCGATACCGGTATATCGGTGTGAACCACTACTAATCCAATAACAAAACTTCTTTATTTTTAATTATTTTTTTATGGGACTTTCAGCAACTTATTTCTGTCATTGTTCTGATTAAAATGGTACTAAACACGATATAATTTCAACTGTATTTAGTGGTTTAATTGGCGGTATGGAGTAACTTTAAGACATAGAAGAGGATAGCGTGGGCCAAATTGTATCTCATTTGGTGTCATTTTAATAAGAAAAATGTCGCAAATATATTGGTAAAATTAAAAATAAGTTAAAAATAAAGAAGTTTCATTCTTGCACTAGTATTGTCTCACCGATACGCTTTCTGTTGGTGCGCCTTCGGCCGCGCGGCCCGTGTTTACATGCTCTCCTTTTCTACGTTCAGAATCCTTTGTACTTTCGGCGCGTTCGACGAAGTCATAAAAAAATTGTTTCCCTACACGATCTCTGTCCCTGCTCGGAACAGGCGATGGGAACTAGATCGCGACTTTACTGTATTGATTTTTCATTTTCTCTACTGTGTGTGATCTTGTTGCTCAATAATCAAGTATTTATTTTTGTAAGATACCTGAAACGGTACTGTTCGTACGCCACAAGAAGTCTCCTGGCAGGAATTCGACAACAAACCGTCCGATTGGGTCATTCCACACCAACTTTTGGTTCTAGCCGAATTATTGGCTAAAGTGTGTGACGTCAAAGATAACCATTGGCTGCGGGCGAGGACCCCCGTTGCCCCTCAGCCGTCTCGAGGGACTTCTTGTGACGTACGGACAATAATTGTTGCCCTGACGATTTAGACCTTGACCTTAAATTATTTATGTAAAAACGTTGCTGTTTTCTTTCTAAAGAAAATAATTGAACGTGCCAATTGTCTGTATTGTTTGCGATAGAAAAATTGTTTCCAACAAAGTCACATTACTTCAAAGGGTGCAACCAACAATATTTCACATTATTTTTAAAATTAAAATATCTTTTTGTTACCCGAGAACATAGGTGTTTCTTTTGACTGTACACCTTCAGGATTCGAATGGGGGAAATATAGGAAAGGGAAGAATGGAAAACAGCGAACTTTTCCGATAGCATCGATTCGCAGCGATCTAGCGAGGATCGCGTGACCACGGACAACAATTGAACTTCTATTTAGACGTCCGCCGGCATTGCCGAGCGCATTTAATCCAATAATGCCAACTGGACCACCGGCAATTCACTCGTTTGCACGCATATGCATCCATTTCCGGTGAGCACGCGCACGCGCACGCGCCCGCGCCGGCCCACTTGGGACACAAGCAGCTGTTTGGGATAAGTTTACGTATTCAACGCGTGTTTATGTACACGTGCATCCGGCCACCTCCATGCATGCGTGTAGATTCGAGGGACGAGGACCGCGATGCGCTCTCGTAGGGTTCATTCACAGCGCGTGCTCGATTGTCGGCAGGAAATGAGATGTGAACGCGGATCCTTAGCGTTCTTTTGTTTGCTCGCTTTCCCGGCAAACGATACAACGCTGTGCACTGTTTAAAAAACCCTCGCCGTTTGATGCTCGCACTTAATATAGCGGAAAGAATTTTTTCAGGCACTATTTTACCACTTTTTTCCAGTAAGATGCATCGGAAAACGAAAAACATAATTCTACCCTCTTTTGTACATTAAAAAATTCTGACAAAATCATTGTCCACGAAAGACATAAATTGGAAAAATACAATGAGGCTTGATGCTGTAAACTATCATTTAAATTCGAAAATTAGCGCATGTAATTTTAAATACGATTAATATCAGTTGCTTCTTCGAATAAGGATCGAGTAACGATAATTACACTGTGGATGGTCGCGTAAATAAATTTTTTTCGTAGTCAAGTCGATTGTTAAACCATGCTACGAATAAACTGATTTGAAAGGGATTTTCTTATACAAAAGCAGAAAAATATAAAGTGTGGAAAATTCCACGAATTAAAAGAGAGCGCACGCGTAACAGACACTGCGTTTCGCATTTTTACTGTGGACAAAATTATGAAATTCTGTCGGATGAATTCTAAACAGGCGGCGCATTCGTCAAGAGAGATACAGAACCCCGGTGGCAGCTCTCAGTTAAACGTAATGTGTGAATCAAGCTTAATGCTGCAGTCAGTATGTCTGGCTTATACGGCCACATACTACTTAATCAGCGATGTACGTATTGTAGTTACTGACGCTGGAAGTTACATACGCGTGCGTTGAGTGAATGAGATTACTAACTTAAGCTTTTGACTCGCATGCTTTGAAGTCTCGTGCGTGTATACACTACCGTAATAATTTTTTAAATAATAATCTCTTGTTTCGTATTATATGAAACGTATACTTATGCAATATTTATTTACCGTTTAAGTAGCAAATTATGAGAACAGAGACTTTATAATTACTTAGTATGCTGGCATGTGAGCTCGTTTGCCTCGCGCGTAGGCCCTTTAACATTTCAACCATAACATTCCAAAGGCCACACGCTGCAGTTGGCATGTTGAAATTGTAATTGTTTGGACTGATTCCGTTTGTTGGTTGACTGACATCTCTCGAGCACACTATACTATTAAATTTTTAAATGCTACAATTTTTGGTAAATATTTTTAAGACAGTTCTCCCCTTGTGTAATTGGGAAAATTTTCATTATTCTGTGTCATACTTTTTGATGAAGATTGTGAACATTTATATTATACCCAATGTCGACTAGTAGTAAACGGAGATGAATTATTACAAAATAACACATTATATTAGCAATAAAGAAAGACGAGAATATAGTAGAAAATTTTAATTATCTAAAAGTAAAAATGGTGCCAATTCCCCTAATAGTAAGCATAAAAAATTTTTATTTTTAAATGTTTATTGCCACTGTATTTAGTATGAAATTAAAAAAAAATTTCAATAGCAGTGCATAAATTTATAACAATTCAAACGGGCATCAAAATCAGGTCAACCGAGTTCGATGTTCTTTTCAATCGTTTAAAACTATAAAAATTGTTCGATAATCACCATATCCGACCATTCACCGACGAAATTACCAGCAAATAGCCGTTAAAAAAATGTAGAAGCTCGATTTGACGGTTCTAATTAATTCCATTAAAATCGGCTCGCGACACGACGGAATGTTATGTTTACAGTGAAACGTTGTTTAAAGCCATACACGACTGACATGCCAGTCAATTGGCGTTCGCGTAGCGACGCTGTCCGATGTACAATGCCGAAGGACAGGATTTTATCGTTCGCTTTGAGCCGCAGGCTAAATTACAACAAGCGGACCGAAAATCATTATTGCTCATCGGGCCAATTACGAATGACAAGCGCGGTTTCGTTGCGGCCAGTCGTTTGTCTCCGCGTTCGGATACTCGAGTGTATTTAATCCAATAATGCCAACGGGACCGGCGACAATACCCTCGTTGACGGCGTACGTTTGCATATGCCTCTATTTCCGTTTCCCCTTCGCCGGTGTGCGCTTACGAGTGCGTACGAGCGGTTCCGTCTGGCACGAGTATGCGCGTTCCACCCCCCTCCCACCCCTCCCCTTAACCACCCTCGAACCACCCCTCGGAGCTTTACATGTGTACCCTCTCACCTATTAGCGATCCTCTGTACACGGTGTCCCAATTTCCATACATTCCCCGGCTGCCTTCGTTCCCGGCCGCCACTTTCCATAAACTAATTAAAAACTTTTACGCATCGAATCGTATTTGGAAAAATTAGGGGACCGCATTCTCTCGCGTTCCGCCGGAAATTTCGGCACGCCATCACTTCCGGGCAAAATTCGTTGAAATTGAGATAAAAGGCCTGGTCAATTTATATACTGGAACCGGTTGTGATAAATAAGAGTTCATCCCCCCCCCCCCTTTGCTTTTCAAGTTAACTTCAAGGTCTTATTTTGCTTTTTATTCTCTGCATCAATTGCGAGAGACAAGGGCCAAATATACCAATTGTAGCCATGTTTGTAATAAATCGTCAGGAGTTTACTGGACAGACAAGGTTTATTAATAAACTTTCTCGATTTTTTCGTATATGCTACACAGTTAATTAAACAATGGAACGAAGGAAGTATTTCAGAACTAGCCCAGAACTATATGGGCCTCAACCGCCTAATACAGGCGTCGGCCTACGAGATTAATATTGTGCTTTATATGAAAAAATTAAAAATAAATCAAATTGCGCACCGTAACGCACCAGCCGATAGTGCAGTTAAGAATAATGACCACACATTTTTTTCATTGTTGCTCCATGAGTAAAATTATCCATGTAAATATCTTCGAGTTTGCTGGTGTAGTAGATGAAAAGAAGGATAAATGAGTATAAGAATTGTGTTAATGTTATCGGCGCACGGGTTGGATCAGTTTTTACTAGTTACTGGCAAATTTATAACACAATTGTTATAAACAATTTACGATCGATACAAAGATAAATGTTTATAAACGAGTATGTATAAAGAGCGTTGAACTATTCGAATCCGAGCAACTTAACGCAAGCTCCTCCCACAAAAGTCCTCTGAAAAGCTAACTAGCGAAAAAAACGATTACAGCACAGAAGTGTCCGAAACTGCGAAAGCCCGATTGGCCAGCACCGAGAACACGATAGAATCGAATCGTCCCAGCCGTGGCCCAGCAATTTATGAACTCCGGTGACCAAAAGCCCGCAGCACCGGAGCCATTAACTCCCTTCAAATCTCTCTGCACACCCTGTACATCCTCCAGAGCCAGCAACATGACTTCCCATATGTACGTATGTGTGTCCGTGTCTCCGCGATCGTTCCCAACCCCTCGCGTTCCGTTCCAATACGATTCTGCGTGTGTGCAACAACTCCAGCCGCGCTCCCAAAGCGTCTATTCTCGCGGACGATGATCGTAGCAGGTGGAGGCAGAGGGGGTGGTACCGGAGGAGGAGGAGGAGAGGCGGGGATGGGTCTGTTGTTGTGTATCCATAACCCTCGCAGGATGTTTCAGGTTTGGGATTTCTACGGAATGTTAGCGAGCGACAGCAGCGACGCGACGCAACGCGACGCGACGCCGAGAGGGCGGCCTGGTAATCCGCTCGGGGAATGGAAGGACTTGAATTTGGGTCGCGCGATAAGGGTAATCCAAGGGTTTCGAAATGCCGGATAATTTCTACCAGGACCTTGTCCCCCGCCTTGCGCGTAAACGGCATCCCGCCACGGTGCGCCGGTCCTGGCGATCGCGGACCAGAAATGCTCGCAATTCCGTATCGCGCGCAGTTCCGAACGGACGAAACGGTTCGGCCACGGCTACATTTTCGAGCTATGCCCCCTCGCCACGGATAATTATTATCGCGCCAATGAAACGCAAGGATATAGCTCGCCCGGAGGATTATGTTCGATCATGCTGGACCTCCATTCCCTACACCTCGCCAGCGATCCTCTTCGCTCCTTGATCAAGTAAACCCGAAATTTACGAACCTACGACGCACTGTGACCGATTCTTCTCAGTTTAACAAGAATCAATATCGCTTGAAATTTTATGTACAGTGACTCCCATTAATATTCGGACGCTGTTTAAAAAATGATAATTTTTTTGATATTGCACCAAACGATTTGAACTTTTTTGAGAAGTTAGAAATTGCAAAAATTGCAATTGGTCGGAATTGCATAGACAATACTAATAGTTATGTTTTACAACTTGATTATGTGGGCGCATATTGAAAATGTAGAAAACACGTTTCGTAGATCTGTATCGATTAAACATATTCTGAAAATTTCATTAAAATCGGTCGACGTTGCAATGAGCTACAAACGTTTAAAAATGGTATAAATTGCAATTTTTCACGATTTTCTGCCTCTAACTGCAATAAATCTAAGGATTCATATATCCAATTTCGATGAAACTTTTACAATACATATAATAAACACAGATCTACAAAACATATTTTTTAAATTTTCAATATAGATCCACATAAAAAAGTTGTAAAATGCAACTTTTAGTATTTTCTCTACAATTCCGACCAATTGCAATTGTTGAAACAATTTCTTTTCACATCATCTATTAAATAACTTGCTCTAACTTCTCAAAAAAGTTCAAATCGTATGGTGCAATATCAAAAAAGTTATCGGTTTTTAAAAAGCGTCCGAATATTAATGGGGGTCACTCAGTGCCGGATTAAGCCAACTCGGGGGCCCGTAGGAAATGTTATGACGGGGCCCCACCCTTACACAGACACAATGAATGACCTTTTTTTTTGTTACAGCAAAAAATATCTATGTCTTTTCTCTAAAACTTTTTATTCAATTTCATTAATATTTTATTTTTGAGATATATGGACATTTAGAAACAAGAATCCGTTCAGTAGAAGTCGATATCTAAACGTTGATTTTTGGCCAAATGTTACAAAATTTTACAAGCTAAACATTTTTTGCTCAAGGCGCGGGGCCCGTAGCATTTGCTACTTCTGCTACGGGGCTTAATCCGGCCCTGGGGTCAATGTACGTTACGTGTATAAATAAACTCTCTCCGTGAAAGTTTAACAATTCACAAAATACTGATATTGAAATATAATTTATGAAGTGTAATGAGAACATTATGCTTTTCGAATATAGTGACACTAAAAAGTTATTAGTAAAGATTGATGAGTTGGATAACAATATGGTAATTACATTATACGTAGGTGCATAACATAGAAAGTTGTTTAAAGGATAATGTTTTAATTTTCCAGGATATCCGATAGGGCTTAGAGATTGTAATTAATTTGAATTTTTTCGGTAACTGTAATTGAACGCGCGATCCCAACATGTGATATTCGATCCGGCAGCTTTAAACAACGTTAACGCTTAACAATGACATGAATAGCAGCAGAAATTAATTTAAACCATGAAGTGAACAGAATTGGATCGCACGTGAAACGTAACTGATAATCGAATGGAACATTAATGAAACACGAATGAGATTCAAAGGAAACGCTTATCCGTTCTCGAACCCTTTTATACTGTGCAGTCGACGTACCATTTAATTGGGTGCCATTAAATCGCGACGAAAGTTATTTTAGTTTCCTATTGAAATTTATTTTTCGTTCTACTGTACGCTGTGCTCTTGAAATTATCCTACCGACCCGTTTCTTTTAATGTCGGAAATGAAATACAATTTATCCTGATTATCGAATAATTCTCGCTCGAATAATCTGCCTAATTTATACTGATATATGTATGTGTGTATAAACAGTTATGGTCATCCGTATTAGGGGTGAATCTACAACTCTGGATCGGTGGACATAGGTACCAAAGAAAATTGTTATTAAGGTTTGTTTTTACATCAACACCTTTTACTCATTGAGAAGAATAAAAATTTGAAGGAAACCATATGTCGCAAAAAAATTGTTATCGAGATATAATCTGTTAAAGTTTTTGCAAAATTTGATTGTGTGGAATTATACGTATAGACAAACACCTACTACTACACCTGACCGTGTCGATGAGACAGAACATAATCGTGTGCGTGCCTCGAGACAAACGAAATTTAAAGGGACATTCATAGCCCGTCCCAAGTCATTGTCTCCCTGCCTATTCAGATAATAAATTTGATGTTGCAAAATATGAAAAAAACTTTATTTCCATTGTTATACGTAAGAATATTAATCCTACATTATAAAATGCTAATGTAAAGTACTTACAGATTTTTCAGAATCTTCTGTTCCTCCGTCGGATCCACAGGACATTGTTATTTACGCGACTACGTCTTAATAACTGTGAAGCACAAAACACTACGCAACACACTTTCCGAAATGGTGACAGCGAACGAGAAGAAGTTACTCCGATCAAAACAGTTCTGCGATTGTTACCTCGTGATTTATGAGTGTACGTCGGCTTGTCGCTTCGGTGAGTCTATGACAGAGATGGGCAATTTATTATCTAAAATTTTTAAATAAAATATAATTTTCGGTTATCTTTTATTCGTACTTATTTTTCTGAAATACTTATTCAACATAGTTTACCTGTAAGATACTCTTCAGAAATTTCATTCGTCACCTGTAGTTTATCGAAGCTCGAAGTAGACGTGTATTTCGTATTCAACGCCTCTAGCGGCAAGAAGATATATCGAAGGCAGCGCCACCATGTATCTTACGGGGTATCCGTCAAATTTTTGCTTAGAAGTTTATCTGTGAGATTTCAATGATACGATTTCATCTTGACCTTGACATTTATTCGAAGCTCGATGGAACAAGATGATTTATTCGATTGTTTTATTAGTGACGAGTATTTTGAAGACATAAAAATCACATGTATCTTTATTCGTTATTTTTATTTGACTTCAAATAATTGACATCTTGAACCGACGCGACGTTGCGTTGTAAGGTTATAATATGTGCAAATGAACGATTAATATCCAGCAGAGTACCGATGGTGAAACCAAGTGACATTTCCATTTATTGTAAAGACTTTTACTCATTGGAGAACGTGACGAAAATTGTTTAAATAATAAAAATTTATTTGTTTAAACAATCGTGTAAGTAATAAAAATTTAGTGGTTTAAACATCCGTTTAAATAATAAAAATTTACTTGTTTAAAAAATCGTGTAAGTAGTAAAAATTTATTGGTTTAATCACCCGTTCTTCATTAAACTCTTCTAGATTAGTTCAATTTTCGTTCAATATTACAAAAGTTATCGTTCTTCTAAGACTTTCCGAATCATGCTACGCAAGTTAATTGAAGTCAAATAAAAATAACGAATAAAGATACATGTAATTTTTATCTCTTCGAAATACTCGTCACAAATAAAAGCATCAAATAAATGGTCAGGCTAAATAGAGCTTCAAATAACGGATAAAGATAACAGATGAATCTCGCGCGACATCTGGATTCGAATAACCCACAAGGTTACGACAGATACAACCGTAAGATACATCGTGGCGCTGTATTCGACCGTCAAATAAAAGTTGAAGATAACTAGACAATAGAAAACAAACAGTTGAAGGTACAAGATACAGATCAATTCTCGCGCTTCATCTGACTCCGAATAAAAAACAAAAGATATAGTATATTTAATCTCAAACTTATTTCAATAATTTTTTATTTAGATAATGCCCAACTCTATATAGTGTATGACACGTGTTGCCCATCTGTCGGGGATTAAGTTGTCGGAGCGCGGTGGTTGTAAAATAATCGTCCAATTCGGAGCCGATTAGTATGCGTTTTTTGCCTGCTAGAACGTCCTTTCCGGGTATGTACTTATATCGCTAGTAATCGGGCCTATGTGCCCGCAACAATAATATGAAGAAGCGGTACGCGACGGAACACAGATGATTCTCGAAATATCAATATCTCCTTGGAAACGATTTTTTTGCTTTGATCGAACAACCTTCATCGAATACATTTGTATGCTGGAAGAGCAGAGTTTTCTATTTTGATTGTTGTCGGAGTAACTTTTCTTTCTCTGTCACGATTTCGAAAAGTGTGTTTAGCGATTGTGTATACGTGGTGTTTTCTGCTTCGAAAAGAGGCTTCGGAAGACAGGCACATTCGGTATTCGTGTGAGTAAATAATAGTGTGCTGTGGATCCGACGGAGGAACAGAAGATTCTGAAAAATTTGTAAGTACATAAAGTTCACAGATTTGCGAGTAATAATAAATAATTTTGAGAGTAATATTTTTAGGAAACACGTGCCGTTGTGACGTTCAAACATGATTATAATAATAGTAGGTATGTATAATATATAATCAGCGCCTATTACTCGAACGATTCCGCTGTTTGAACGTTCCCGATGCCCGACAGTTTCGGATGAACGGAATCCGACGGTAGACGTGAGCTAGACAAGACAAGCAAGAACAAGCCAAACACACAAGTCAAGATTCACAAGAGTCGGCACACGCGCAAGATAAGTCCAATTGCAAATAAAGTTCAGCCAGGCAAATGCAACGTGTGCTACATTATTTAGACTCTATACATGTTGCATCGGAAGCTGTGCAGGCTGCTTCAGAAATTGTGGTAGGTACTACATTTCAAACAGTCGACTTTCAACCATTTAAAAAAACATTCACAATTCCTTGTGTGCAACAGGGATGGCTAAGAAGTTGGGGTACAAGGGAAAAATGGCTGGTACAATCCTCATTTTGGGAATGGTACAAGACAAAAAGGGGTGTTGCAAAGAAAATCGAATTGTTCTGTACACAACAAAATCCAAGCACACGCCCAAAAATCTACCAATTTCCATTTACATAAAGATGTAATTTCTTTTCCGCAACCGGGATGGTCTGGGGGTTGGGGTACAAGCCAAAAGGGGTAGCAGAAAGACAATCCAACTACAGTGTCCCATTCGCAACAAGATCCAACCACACGCAAGAAAATCGACCAATTCCCGTTTACGTAAAGATATAATTCCTTGTCCACAAGGGGGATGGTTAGAGGGTTGGGGTACAAGGCAAAACGGGGTGGCACGGTGACCGTCGTACATGGAACGCAATTTCTTTCTCCTCCCACGGGGTTCCGGGGGCAGGTTCGTTCTCCCCGTACAGAAATACCTGCGAGCCATGCAAATACCTCTTCGAAATAAGGTCGCGTACCGTTATTTCGTCGTTCCTTTTTCTCGCCGGCCCGCCCCTTTTTCCCGTTCGGTATTCCGGCCCGATAAATTCCTCGTGGATTCCCGAGGATTCGGGGAGAGGGGTCTCAACGACGGGGCTGCTTAGTAAGGATAATAACGATAATAATGACGATAATGGTTGCGCCATCCTCGTTCGAACTCTCGGGCTCTCCTCTCCCCCCCACCGCGTCGCTCTCCCACCGCTCAGCACTGCTTCGCTCCGCTTCGGGGACACGAGGATGGTTACACAAATGGAATCGAACTCTCGAAGCCTCCGGGGCCGGAGGGTGGAAAGGGTGAAAAACGCAGTTATTCCCCGCCGAATTCTTCGCCGAGGAATATTATTTCCTCGAGACGTATCGATACTTCTCTATCGCGCCCCCAGACTTTCTTCGACTTTCTCTCCGCGCACACCTCCCCCCTCCCGCACTTTTCTATGCGATGGCGGCTGTCACTCGTTAATCGAGCTTTCGAACTTTTGATTACACTCGCCATCCTTTCCCGTGGCGCGGAATTCAAAGCCCATTGTGCTAGAAAACTTGGGAACGACCGCCGAAAAAATCGAAGCTGTGACTGAACTACGTTTTTCTTTATGCGGATACAACAGGAGCGTCAATTCTTGTTAGAAACATAGGATTGACATCTGTGGAAGGGTTACACGCGGTTTTAGTTTTTTTAAATTTTCCAGGTTTTAGACTACGAAATAAAACTACGACTATCCATAAAGTTATTATATCAAAATAATTAATATATTCATTGATCTATTTATATATCTCCTTTCATAAAATGGTACTTTGTCATCTCTCCAACGACTTCTTATTAATTTTGTTGAGTACGACTATCCATTAAGTTGTATATCAAAATAATTAATATATTCATTGATTTATTTATGTTTATATATCTCCTTTCATAAATTGGTACTTTGTCATCTCTCCAATGACTTCTTATTAATTTTGTTGAGTACGACTATCCATTAAGTTGTATATCAAAATAATTAATATATTCATTGATTTATTTATGTTTATATATCCCCTTCCATGAATTGGGACATTATGTTATCTCTGCAACGACTTCTTAATTTTCTTCTGTGACACGCAGTTTTCGAATCGAGGGTTGAAATACAAGGGTTAAAAACTCACAAGGGCTGGAAGACATAAAAAAGAAATATACAAGGCTGTCGTAGGACTGACATAAGGTGTCTGCCGCTTGTAGGACCATTTTATGGCCACGTGCGTCCCTGAAAGACGGTTCTCGTTCGCGAAATCCACGAGATTCGCGGCTCGGGAGTTTGCAAGGTGCGTTTTCCACGGTGCGAGGTCTGCGAACTGTTCCCCGTCCAAGCGAAACCTGCATTTGACTTGGAAATGGAAGGCGACCAGGCCGATCTGCGACGAACGATGAAACATGCGCAACTTTTGCCTCGGTTCCGACCGAATAACCGTGTTCTGGAGCGTGTTCGGGAGCGATCGCAGCGATAACAGCGCTTTCTGTGTTGCTACCGGTGATAATGTATGTACGAATAGCGAGGAAATATGACTGGAGAGGTATATTTCCCGGGATGAACGAATTTTTCTACGGTCTCTCGCGCGTTATTTACCCGGAGCGTTGTCGGGGATGCGGACGCCTTTTGGTTCTAGCTAACTTATGGCTCGCTCGTGTCGAATGGTTTCGCGAGTTAGAAGAGAAATAGTGCTTTTATCTCGCGCACAATGTTTCATTGAAAATTTACCATTTTCTCGAATGCTTTTAGATTGTTTCGTTGGCTTCGAACGTGCACCGAATCATTAGTGGCAATTATTAGCTTGAGGCACATATAATTTTCGTTTAAGTGGATTTATTTTATGTATGAATAGAATAAATAATTGTGTACTATTTCTTCCAATTATTCTTAAACAGCTCAAATATAGTATAATGGGTCATGTGGATGGTAAATGCATTGCAGTTTATTCCCCGAAACAGAAAGTACTTATATAACAAATTATTATCATCCTTAGGTAGTCAGAAAATATATTTTTCTGTGTATTATATTCTATATCACTGAGCAACGTTATTTTCCTTAATAAAATGTAATGTACTGTTGTCTTTACTGGTTTTGAAATGTTCTATTTCAAAATTCTACCAAATGATGATTACAAAAGCTTGCGATGCATTTGTTTTCTCGCTTTGTTACGCGAAAATTCATATTAAATACTGCTTAAGAGACCTTACTCCGTTGAAAGCAGAATTTTCTTGAACTCCTCCACAGCATGATATTGAAAAGGAATACGCATAACGAAATGGAACTACGAACTTGCTTTCTTGCAACTAAAAGCTGCAATTCAACTCCGCGATGGCAAGATTGCGCGGATGCTTTTAGATTCTCATAAATTAATTTAAATCGCTTTATTTAAACTTTCGCGAATTCTACGCGCAAACTACGATAATATTCTACGACTGAGATAATGTTTTACCAACTTCTATAAAGTGTAGGTAATGTTTTTCGGTGTGTTGCAAACATTCATATTTAAAAACGATTGGAGAAATGTATATAGGTAATGTTTTACTTAAAATTTTAAGCATGAACTAACCTTTTTCATTAGTTTGCATATATTCCTGAAACGAATTATTAACACTAAAGCTACCGAGCACTAAACATTCCATATGCGTTGCCATATAAAAATGAAACAATCGAATTTATTTGGATTTTGTTTTTTTTATTATAATGTGTGCTTAAATATAGAATCGTGTAAAATCATTTCGAATGGAAGCATCTTTATAAATTCAATAACTGTAAATACAAAATCTGGAAATGGTCGTGTGACCGATAATGGTAGGTTTAGCGTTAACAACCACAAAGAAGATTAATTACAACTGTCATCGCTTTCTCAACTGCAGTTTGCAAACAAAATCGAAACCGATTCCCGCGAAAAAGAAGCCTGAAATTAGCCGACTAATCATCGTGCTAATTGCCATAAGCCGTCGATCAGGGATATAATGTCTGTTTTTCGAGCGGTGGACAGCCAATATACCTAATGTGGTCGCATGATTAACTAGTTAAGCAGACCGATCAATTAGTCAATTGATCGGGCCGACACGATCAACTAATTACAGGACGGAGCGGCGATATTATAAGGGCAAATCGGTCGGCCAATAGTATTACTCGATCGATTTATTCGGATAACTATTAACCCGACGCGGCTAATCAGTTTCATCGATTACACGACAGGATCGATCCCGAGGTGCATAACGTGTGAACTAAGTTGACGAGTTAGTCGGTTACAGTTTAACCGTCTGAATAATTGAACTGGATTGGGTTTCGAGGAGAGACCAAGACAGCCTATGATAAGTTAATCGATTTATAATGGCTCTCTGTGCACGCCACAAGCAAAACAACAGTTTGGAATTCCGCTTGTGTAACCCGCTCCCGCTGTCACTAAGAAATTCGCGCATGGGGCTCTCTCTCTCTGTGTGTTAATTGCGCCCGGCTACTGGCGGCTTACGTCGTTCCTTTCATTAACACCGGAATTCCCATTAATCGCTGGCAATTTCTCTGTTAACCGTACCCGTGCGCCGAGCTGCAAGCGAGATATCTCGTCACATTTCTGCACGTAATTGTCGATCGTCTACCAAATACACCTAATTTACCCTTTATTTACTGGAAGACTATTCGCTACTTCACCAACATTCGCTATTGATTCGCTCGACACCATGAGACGACTTTGATATTTCCCCTTCGCTCAAAAGTTGCAAAACTAACCAATCTACTGAAACACTCTGCAACATAGAGTTTCTCAAAAACTATTTTCTAAAAACGACGATTAATTCACAGATGAAGCACCTTCCTCATACCAACCTGTACGCCAATCCAGTAAAATGCAACATGGAATTTCTCAAAAACTATTTTCTAAAAATGACGATAAATTCACAAATGAAGCACCTTCCTCATATCAACCTGTACGCCAATCTCAAAAACTATTTTCTAAAAACGACGATTAATTCACAAGAAGCACCTTCCTCATAACTACCTGTACACCAATCCACTAAAATGCAACATGGAATTTCTCAAAAACTATTTTCTAAAAACGACGATTAATTCACAATGAAGCACCTTCCTCGTACCAACCTGTACGCCAAACCAATAAAATGCAACATGGAATTTCTGAGAAACATCTTCAAAATGCACCCAAAACCTTTAACAACAAGAAGATTCGAAAAGGAGCAGCGTAATGCATTGAATTTGCATGAAATTGGAAAAACCCGGAACCACGGCGAAAAAACCGCTGACCAGCGTCCTCCGTAAATTTCATTGAAACGCGCCCCGTTGTTTGGGACTGCGTTTCGGTAGCATTGGACCGAGGTCGGGGTCTTTTTTTCCCGGGGTGATATTTTGTGCGAAAAGGTGCAGAAAGGCCCTCTCGAACGCGAACGAAAACACGCAATGCGGCTTCTCGGCCGTTTCCGCGTCGGTTTACCGGTAGCACGTACGACGTCGTTCCGGCGCTCGGCGCCGCGCCGTAAAATACTGAGGAAAATTGTTGGCGAAACTATTCGCGAGCGTTCCCCGGCAACTATGTCGCATCAACGTGTCTGAACACGGCTCGCTCGCCGGGACGCCGCCGGAACTGATGCCATATCGGGTTATTCCGGCAATGACGCCGGCATTCGGCCGTCCTTATGCCATCTTGACTCGCCTACGTGCGCCTGGTTGCACACCTTTCAGACGATCCGCGACGAAAAGGGCCGCGAGGACTCGCGAGAAGATACTCGACGAGGTTACCCTTGTGCCACAGGTTTTGCAAGTATTTTTGCGAATTTCTGTGAGACTACCTCAAAAATTCAATGAACAGAACCTGGAGAAAGTGTGCCGCAGTATGTACAACGGGGCTGGGCACGTCTGCCACGATTGAGGAAAAATCGTTCGTCCCCACCATAGCGCCCACTGTCCCCTTCCAGTATGGTTGGGGAATGAAGAGACACCAGCGAACGCGACGAAGGTGCGCGCTGCATAAAACAGAGGTTGGTGGGGGAAGCGAGCGTTTGAGGGGCCTAGTAGCCGTGCACAGGTCTGCACTATAGTAAAGTACAATGAACACTATATGTACTATGTATACCGCCACGCCGCTACAGTGGTCCCAATCGAAGAATTAGCTGTTCATAATGATTTTAGCATTGTCCCAAGACTTACAGCCATAGGAAAGTAGGTCATAGAATTAATCTTGACGTCAGCTATAACATCATTGAGTACAAAATATATAGTGACGATTAAAAAATCGAGGTGACTTTCATTTTTGATTGAATAAAAAAAAATTTTCTTCATTTTTTATATTGAAGTTTGTAGAAGAGTGATTACTGATTAATTTTTGTTGGAAACATTTTTTTGTCAGAGCACCGAAAATGCCTGGAAAAATTTCATGTGAATAATAAATGATATCGAATATATTATTGAAATCTGTCTTCGCACAAGTGTATTCCTTATAAAAAGACACACAACTTTGACATTTACACCAATGTTCTATTTATAGTAGTGTCCTAGATATTCGTGAAATATGTTTCTTATTCTCACAATCAGCTTTTGACCTTAGCTGTTCAGGCTTGGAAATAAACAAATAATCCTTAATACTTGAATTAATGGTATTTTTTTTCTATTTTTAATGTAAATATTTCGCCCTCTTATCTTATCATTATCTTGGTGGATGTTATTAATCGTTCTCGCAACGACAACTACCCCCTCAGATTACGGTAAGTCGACATAAAATACATATTTCTAAATAAAATCACACGAGCACTTTTACGAAGAAAGTTACGTTTAACTTTTCACACAGACGAGGAACAGACCATAGATCAAAACGTGACGCAGTATCACGAGCAGGTCTAATTAAAAATTAAAATTTGATGTTCGCATTTCTCAGAAATCATCCTAAGCAGGAAATGAATTTCTCTGCTATCTCCGCAGCGAACCGCTCGATCAGAAATTAGCGCTAGCGCACCGAGTACATTAATTACTGCAGCGACAGTCTCACAACAATCAAATAACGAAGTCGGAGTCCGAAACGCGGTTAGAGAGCCAGGCAGCGTAGCGTGCTGGGCAAGTCGAGCTAATCAAAATGCCCGATTCGAAACCCTTTGGAAAATTAAATTGAACCGTGCTGGATGCAATTGGCACCCGGATAGTTAACGCCATAAAGAGCGCAGAGCTGTTCGCCGGAAGTTCCGCGGGGCTAAACGTTCTTGTTCAATGAGCTAGGAAGCAGAGCGCGGTGCTGGTAACCGTGCTCGAAGGATACACCGGGTTTAATTGGAAAAAAGGGGGCGAGGGATAATTTCTCTTTTCGGTTTCCGGGCACCTCCGGTCCCTTTTCTCTCTACAACTCTCTCTCTCACTCTCTCACTCTCTCCCTCTCTCTCTCTCTCTCTGGCTACCAGAGCATGGTGTCCGTCGAGGAAGTATTTGCAGGCGACTGTACAGAAACCCAATTTAGTCTGCGGTCGACTAATCCTATCCTACTACATACCATCAGTCGATAGCTTGGGGCTGAACCTACTCTCGCCCTCGCCTCTGTTGCACCCTTCTTTCGCTCACTATGGCCACGTTCGCGCGCTCACTATGGCCCCTCCGATCTCTCCGACTGTTCCGCACAGCTAACTGTCCAAAACTGGTCTCGAACGAACCACCAAGTTTTTTTTTTTTTGTTTTAGTTTACTTTTTTCGAAAAGTCCCGACTTTCCTGCTCGCGCGCATCCCCCCTCTGTCGCGAAAGTTTTTCTCAAATGGCGAATTTGTTTTCGCCGGGAAACTGTTTCGCGCTGCTTGCGCGAAGTATACTTTGTGGGAAAGCTGTAGGGGTAAAGGAGTCATTTTTATTTGTGGTTCGATGTTTTACTTGCAGGGTGATTTTAGGTGTTCATCAAGTTCTAGAATGGTATAGTTAAGGCGTCCGAAAATTAAATTTTGGGAATTTGTATGGTTGTCTACAGTTTATTTATTGGATATGTTGGTCGATACGTGCGAAAGAAGAAAATTAATTTTTCTGTGATTTAAGTAATCATTTTAAAAATTATCCCTGACGTACGTTCGTATTCAAGCCGAATCGCGGAAATCCATTAATTTATAAGCGTGTGGTCATATACGTGAACCGTATATGAAAATGTTATTTGGAATGCTAAAACCGGTTCGATATTTGATCAAATATTTACCAATCCATTTTCGTGAAGTCATTGCAATCCTTAATCATAGATGCATATTCACCATTAAAGCCATACGATTCTGGAACAGGTTTGATACCCGTATAAAAATATTGAAATATGAAACAATGTAATAAACGCAACTAGCAATTTCACGAAATTAGAAACCTGTTGTTTAATGAAAATTTTCACATGCTGTGGAAGTTAAATTGAATTGTAATATTTGTTCGTTGTTTTCATTGTTCAACTATATTTTTATTTCCAACGCTTCTAGAATAAATGTAATATAAATAACGTAAATCTAGTTCACGACTAAAACAAAAACATACCTAATACTTAGGTCTGAGGTCTGAGAATTATAACAAAGATGCCAATTAGACATTCTGAAACTTCAGGCAGAGGAGACTCGACAAAAGCCTAACCTTAGAAAGGCCACTTTATTGGCTTTAGGTGATGCTAGAAAATTACGAAATATTAACCCTTTGCAGTCGGAGCTATTTTTTGAAAATTGCTTGAAAATTAAACATTTCTTCCAACCTAGAATAACTCCATTCTACATGATTTTTCTTTATTTTATGAATATGAAATTAATGTAATACCTCATACAATACTTCAATGTTTAGTAATTGATTAGACCAACATACTTAATAATGTAAACAATATTTTGAATAATAGCACAGCAATTTTTAGTGGTGACTCTGAGTCACCACTCGCGAGTGCCAAAGGTTAACCCTTAGCACTCGAATGGCGACTCTGAGGCACCACTGAAAATTGCAATGCCATTCTTAAAAATATTGTTCAGATTATTATTTTTGTTCGTATTTAATAAACTACTATACATTTACATATTACACGAGATATCATATCAGTTCCATATGCAAAAAATGAAAAAAAATTCTAGAATGGAACAATCTTTCGTTTTTTAGTTAAAATAGCTCCGAGTGCAAACGGTTAATATTGGAAAATTTTACAGTTTCCTTTCCTATGAGAACCGAAAAGCCACAACAATCTTGACAACAAATTTGTATAAGACTAAGTACTAAGCTCATACTAAGTAGTCTTGGAACAAATGCACTCACTGATCCATGCTATTTGTCGACCCTCTAAAGCAGGGGTCGGCAAACTACGACCCGCGAGGTTAATATTGTTCTTTACATACAAAAATTAATAACAAAAAAATTTGGAACCTGTTTTTTTGTTGCTCCATGAGTAGAATTACCCATGTAAATATCTTCGAGTTTCTTACCAGGCCCGTCGAGCCTAAAAATTTTACGATCTGGCCGTTTCCAAAAAAGTCTGCTATAAAAATAATATCGAACGGTGTCAGTTCGAAAAACGGCGCGACCCGGCGTGTCGTGTGAAATCACGGGGCAGAAATTGCGAAATTAACCGGTTCCGTCGAACGCATCGATTCCCCGCGCTTTGTTTTCGTACGAACGTTTTCGGAATCCCACCTCCGCAAACACACACGATCAAATATTTGCCGATGTATCGTGCGGCACCCACCTCGAACGTTGGGGTTTGTTGCTTATCAATCGATATACGCGCCGGCTCCTCCGCGCTCGATTTGAAGGTCAATTTCGAAAATAGGTATTTCGGGCAGCTGTAAATTCTCCGACAATGCAAACTAAATCACTGCCGGCAGACGCTGAACTGCAATTCTATACAAACATAAATCTTCGCGCGTGTCTGATATAGTCGGCTTTATACGGCGCGGCGCGGATATCGTTTCCTCCTTCGCAATTGCGAATCCGAAGCATGGCGAAACACGCGCGCGCGCGCGCGCACATCTCGCGTAAACTCGTGTCGCGATAACGACTGATTAATTCGATATTACTCGATACAATTTACTAGAGCTCGAACCGGAACGCATTAATACGAGAACACTTAATCTTCTGTTTAACTATGTTGTCTTACATTTTCCATTGTTCGAGTATTTTATTTGTAAATAAAGTATTTCTAGACAACTACGTTAAATCTTTACATTTTTAGCATTCATGGATTTTTATTTAATCTTTTTCTTAGTAAATTAATTAATAATTGTATGCCTTTCATTTAGAACAATTTTATCTAGTCGGAAAGTGGAAGAAAGATTTATTAAATAAATAAATTCTGCAGTCTACAGTTGTTCAAATTTGCATACATAAATTCGATAAAATTGAATCATTCATAAAACGTTATTTTCTATCTACATTATTGATAATACCTTAAAAATAATATACATGTACTTTCTATGGAATTTTAGGCTTTATACACTTTTGGATATTGTTATCATACATGAGTATTCACAGATTGATAATGATTATGATAGGACCAGTATTTTGTGTTGTTGGAACGTTTCGGTTCTCTTGGTATAATTCTTGAAGTTGTAATGTATTATATAAAATTAAATTAACTACCCCAGAAAATGACCACCGCATGACAGTAGTCTGACAACGATGTTTGGCAGCGAAATGGAAGTCTGATTCACCACAGGTTGCCGAGAAATTCAACCGGAATAAGTGTTAACGAGAAATTACTCAGCCACTAATTATGCTAATGACGTGCCAAACGGCGCGCCGCTCAGATTAGCTCGAACGTTAAAGAACAGAGGGTAAAACGAGCAGAGGGAGAAATTACACCTTTCATGGCCACAAAATTTAATATTACGCCGCCATTCGTGGACATCTTTCAGAACGAAACATTATTCTTGATAGGATTGAAATCTTGTAGTCGTTATTACAAAAACCATTTTACAGAGGCGGAACGTACCTAAAATTTCTTTGATTTATGAAAGTAACATATTTCTCTTTGGAGACTATTTAAACTGTAGTTGAGAAAATGGTTTTTAGGAGTACGATTTTCTTTCGTAATTTCAGTTTTATCTCTCTTAAAAATTCCAAAATAAACCCTTGAAATTTTGAAATAATATGTTAGCAGGATATTTCAACAAACTTTTCACTTGCAAGTATTCCAAACATAAACCAGCATCCCAGAGACCCAAGTTTCACACAAAGGTACACTATCAGCCAAAAGTTCGCCACCAAGTTGCACGATTCACGAAAGAATAAAACATTATTTCACGACAGTTTACTAAAACCCCGCGAGACCTGTTCAGATAATAATCCATTTACTTCAAAATGCACACACCGGTTTCCCTAAATCTCTCTTGCTCTCAGAATAACATTTATCCTCTTCAATCGTGAAAGCATAAACCCGCAGATATAAACTTCATACATTAGGATACGAATTTGTAGAATCAGTAAACCACAATGTGAATTCGCTATTACAGAAATTCATAATTCACTGTAGTATTACAAGGGAAGTACAGACATTTATTAATACATTTGAATGAGTAAAATACAATACATTTTTTAATCAAGTGTAGTCGACAAACTTTAATAAGAAGCATTTTTGTAGATACGAAATTAATTAACCTACTACATACTTGAACTACTAAAATTATTGTTGATACAAGGAAAATATCTACAAGAATTATTTTACAATATCATTTTAAGAAATACTATAAGTTTAATTTTTCGACCCTCATACTGTGATGCATTGAACCCAACAAGAAATACTTAAATTTTCATATATCGGATAATATTATTTTTATCTAATTTGAAGATGCTTTCGGCGCTACCGTTTCGATCAGTTAATAACAATAGCAATTTTGCAAAAAATTATTTAATTCTTTCCTAACGTTTCGGTTCTGTTTTAAACCTTTTTCAAAGGTAGAAATTTGCGTCTACAAAAAAAAATATATATATAATACAATATAAAGAATAGATGAATTGAAAATGATCAAAACTGGTGTTGATACGTACTTGCTATAATAACTTTGGTTATGTAAAATTAAACATTGAGAATTTGGTATGTACACCTTACTGGTTTATAACATACTACAAGAACACATATACACAAACATCCGAACACATTTATAAGCGTGTCGATCTTTGTATATATATTTTTTTTGTAGACGCAAATTTCTACCTTTGAAAAAGGTTCAAAACAGAACCGAAACGTTAGGAAAGAGTTAAATAATTTTTTGCAAAATTGCTATTGTTATTAACTGATCGAAACCGTATCGCCGAAAGAATATTTAAATTAGATATTCAACATTTCCGATCGATAATTTGGATATATTTTATAATACTATTTTTTAAATTACATTCTATACAATTCTTTTTATGTGCTGGACAAAAACCTAAAAATGGTCTAATGTTTATTCTTTACAGACACAGTTTCACAAAAGCGATAAAAGGACTAAACAGGTTTACAAACATAAACAGAGACCACCAAAGAATCGGAAGCAGTCTGAACGCATGGTTGCTGTTCGCACGAACCTGCTGCGGTCCTTATAAATCATCAAAACAGCATCATGAAACACAGGTATCCATGGTGGTGGATCTTCGAGGAACAACATTTCACGCGAGCTCTGTCGTTAATTTCCGCGGGGTTTCCCGTCGCGACTGACAGAGCCAAAACAAACAGACGAGACCGGAAAGGATCGACAAAGCGAAACATAGAAAGAAAGAGAGAAACGTAGAAAAGGCCGGCACGCGTTTCCCAGGGTTCCGCGCCGCGCCGCGCCGGTTTGCGAATTCTCTCGGCCCGCGGGGCGACACGACTCCGTTTCAGCGGGCTCGGAAATAAATTACACGGGGGGAGGAGCCGAACAAAACGAGACAAGCCCGGACCCACAAGTGTTTTCGCTCGCCGGCGAGCGCGGCGCGGCGTCGGATTTAAGCAGGGAGCGCTTTAAGCTTTAAGCCTCGTCCGCCCAGCAAACAAAAACACCGGGAGAAGATAAAACAGAGTCGGGGAAAAGGGCGGAGGAGTACTCGATCGATCCCGTTACCGTGCAAGCCGCCCCCCTCCACCCCCCTCGACGAAACGTTGAATCGGAAAAAAGAAACGGGGAACAACGAAAGAATAGCTCCGCAGCCCATCCGCGCAGTCGGGGGTGGGATCGAAAGGGGGTGGTGGAAAACAGAGCACCACCGATGAGAGCCCGGTTTTTTCGCATGATCGCGAGAAAGCTGCCCCCCGACACCTCGAATTCGATGTTCCAATTCGGGACAGCTTCCCTCCGACACTCCACCCACCCCCCAATCATCACCTTCAGCTCGTTGATTACGATCGTACAGATTCGTTCGACTCTGTCGGCGGAGAAGTTGTCAATCGTCCAGCGAATACTGTGAATTCTGATCAATGGGAGGGAAAGAGAGAGAGAGAGTAGTATGAACGGAACAACCGCGTCGTTGTCGCCGAATGATCATGCGATTATTCTCTTTACTGCGGGACGTGTATCGATTGCCGCAGATTGCCGGCCGAGTGTCAACTGCTTCGATAAATCAACCGGATTGTCGTCGCCGCCGCGGAAGAAACGCTCGATTGGATGATTCGGGGGAAACGTGACCTCGGGGCACACGGGAAAATGTTAGGGCAACGGGCTTCTGGGAACATTATTTTGATGGTCGTTGGTCAGAAATCCGATTGTTTGGGACGCTTGTTGAGAGGTAATTCGGGGGGTGGGGACCGTCGAGATTTCTTATTGGGGTTCTTTGAGTTCCAAATAATTTAACCGAGGACGATCTTTCGTTTCTTTCTGTCTGAATGATATTGTGTGATGTTAGGCATGTGAAGACTTTTTGATATTTCTCATAGATTGACCGCGGATTGTATGCATTTATGACAAACATGTACAGGTCAAATGCGATACAATGAAACCTTTTAAAAAATTTGAAAATACTGTGCGACTATTTTGGACACATGTAGACAATTTTTATTATGCCGAAAAATCTGCAATCTACTCATAGGTATGTTCAAATTTGAGAAAGTAATGAAAATATTTGTCAAACGGCCGGAATCACATTTTCCAGTTTATAATTAGACTGCGGATCTTTATGCAAAATAAAAATTGTTTGCATCGATTGCAAGAAATAGAAACCGAATTCAATGTTATTTCTTCCCTTAATGATTTTAATAGAGGAGACATCATATGTTGACAACATCAATTTTTTAAATTTTCCAACAATTTGGAAATGCATCTACTTACTTGTAAATGCATAAATATTCGCAATCTATTTATAATTATCACATAGGTACTTCCATTAGAAATTATTCAATTTTCATCATTCATGCACAAGTTATAAAATACGGAATCCTTCGTAAATTCTCGATTTTTATGCTCGATACTAGTATTAAAAAAATTAGAGATAGTATTATTTTCAGCTCACTAAACTTTATTCAACGAAAGGAATCAATGCTGGCAATTTTTATATTACTGAAAAATCCACAATTCTGGGGAAAAAACTAAAAAAATGCTGTCAGAATATTTTCAGTAGAGTTGCAGAACAGAAAATTTCGAAGGATTTTTCGGGATGATGTTGGGATTGTAAATTCCGGTTAAATAATTTCGATATATTTTTCAGCAGGATTCGCGCGCATCGCGGTTTAATCAAGTTTTAATAATTCGCGCGATCGATCCCGTTGATGGCCGATTTCCACGGCCGATTATTACTCTTCAGGTAGACGTCGGGATTCAAACAGCGGCCCCTCGGTGGCACAGTGGCTATTCCGAGGGTCGGCGATCGGTTCCCCACGAGCAATTATCGATATTCCTTGCCGTGTGCGGCGCATTTTTCCGCGTCCGGTATCTTCCTCTATCGACATATCGCCGGGAAAATTTCACGTGCGTGGCGATCCCCGACCCGTGAAATTGAACCGTGTGATATCGTTCCGAGGGATGGACAGCCGCGGTTATGCGAATAAGTGCACCGCTCCGGAAGCCGGTATCTTACGTATGAAGAATCGCAAGGCTTCCCTCTCTCTCACGTTCCATGTCGATCTGTGACGTCGACGAATGGAAAATGGGAACTCGAGTTGTTCATGTTCGTTCGTTATCTAACGATCTCTCGGAAAATATTCGCGGAATTATCATAGACTCGAGGTTCAATCAAAAGTTAGTCGATAAAACTCTCTAAAAGTCTCTCAGTAATTTTTACTATCTTTGGCAAAGATCTTCAGAAAACGCATATTGACTGTTTTAAAAATTCAACATTAAATTTAACCCACTTATGGTTGGAATAAATACATGAAATCCGAAGTCTATAACGATCCTATGGATTAGTAATCTGACTATACTGATTGTAAAATAATTGAATACATAATATGAATTATTATCCAATCAATTGTTCCTAGAAAACATTTGGGCTGAACTTTTCCTCCCGAACCCACAGATTTTCGATTGTTACATATCTTATCCTGTACATTTCGTCGTGAAAATACTAAATACGATGTCCCAGACCGCGGACACCACACGTTTTTTAGTTATGAGCACGTAAAGTTGAGTAATTTAACATTAATTTTCATTGTTTCACGTCGGAAAGTGACAGGTATTCCCTCCTTATTTGTAGTGACTCAGTGAATTATAGAATTGGGAAAGAGAGTAGTTTTAGTTGTAGTTGTTTGAGATTGTGTCTGGGTTAGTTCTGGTTAGATTTTGTATCGCTTTATAATTGTAAGCATGAAAAATTTAGATATCTTGATTGTGTGTATATGTATGTTATCGGCATTGCCCGTAACGTTTGCGATATGGGGGCGCCACTGAGTCACTACACGGGAGAGCTCCCTACTTACCAATATGGCGGCGCCCATACCTATCATTTTCTGAGGTGAAACAATGAAAATTAATGTTAAATTAGTCAACTTTACGTGCTCATAACTCAAAAACGAGTGGTGTCCGCGGTCTGGGACATCGTATTTAGTATTTTCTCGACGAAATGTACAGGATAAGATATGTAACAATCGAAAATCTGTGGGTTCGGGGGGAAAAGTTTACCCAACATTTGGATTTGATAAAAAATTAATTAGATGCGCACTCGACCAAGCATAAATGTTGCAAAAATAATTATAATTGCAAAATCTGTGACATTATATGGCAGTATCCTCAGGGGCTGATAATTACCAAAATCATTCCCCAGCTTTCGATGCTGGTGGACAAAACACAACCCTATAAATTATCAATTGTTCGACGACGGTCCGCGAACACACAATGTCACCACACACCCTAACGAAACGCAAAGTCACCGCGCGAATAATTTATTATGACGTTGCAACATCGCGAATAAATGCCGTGGCGCCGTTATGAACACGTCACTCTTAAAATCGACGATCGAAATCGGCGAACACGTTGTTCGAGCCAACGCGTTTCACAGCGACGTGATTAGCGTGGCGTTCAATGCACCACTAAATACGCACATATAATAGCACCGACGCGTTTTTACGTAGCTGGGAATCGCGCGGGCCAATCAACGGGCTACCTAACTTATCCCCAATTCAATTATCCCTGTATCAATTATTAGACTTTATCCCAAACTATTGCACTCCATTTACCACGTTACGACGTCATTTACATTTCCCTTTGTATTTCATACCGATCTATTCTTGCAGGAATTACACATTTAGTATTACTAATAACCTTGATAATAGCTGATTCGGTGAGTTTAATTTATTCACTTGTTGGTTTAGTTATGAAAGTGTTGAAGTAATTTTTCTACTTAATTTTATTGCTCATGTTGCTTTTTGAATTATGTACATACAGTATTTTGCCACGCAATGCTATAGTTATACAGGATGGGGCAATAATACTATAAGTTTCACAGAAATATTTGCTGAAAAAAAATTGCACAATAAAATTGTTTTTTGCAGATGGAGGTACTTTTGAAGGTCACCTCCATTTTTTAAAATGGATCGGTATGTTTTTGCTTCCGTATCAAGATAGAGGATCTTAAAACGAGTTCAACGACCTATTACATAAGGTCATTGAAGGTCATAGAAAGTAGAGAAAGGCGATAATACTTATGGTTATGGTAGTAAATGAAACATATACGTACTGTAAACAGAGGAGGTAAGTAGAGGAAGGCGTAATGCTTACCGTTTACTTCACAGAGAATAAACGCTGCTTGAAGGACACTTTAATAAGTTTGCAGTATATTAAAAAAAGAGAAATGAGGAAGCAAACAGACATTTGACGGACCCGATCGAATTTATTTGCGCAACCGTGCTTTACCGTTCCCAAATGACTCGACGGAAATGCATTCATGCAGATTCTCCTATTTTCACCGAGAGAGAGAGCCAGCCCCCTCCCCAGGCGCGAAGCGTCGGCCTCGAATTCCCCGCGTCGTCGATTTCTTTCGAAAGGACTATAAGGCCATTGAGTTTTATCGCGTTACACGGCTTAGAACCGTGAATTACAGCCTACTCGATCGCATCTCGAAACCTCTTAGGCCGGAGGATCCCCGGAGAGAACGGCCGAGTTCGTTAGTCGGCGAATTTATATTCAAATTCGCGTGGGAGGGCTCAAAGTCGCGTGCCTCGGCTTCTAGACGCTGCTGATTTCACGTCATAAGCGATAATTATATCTGCTTTCTGTTCGAAATTGATTCCGCGATTCGCAGACACCGATCGCTGTCGTGCCAATTAATTTGCGATTCATGAATGTTTAGGGTGAATTTGATGTTGGTACGGAAAAAGAGCAAGGTACTATCGTTCCCTACGTATAGTGTTGATAATCAATAGTGTAAGTAATTTTACACAAAAATTTATACGAGGAATGTATCAACCAATATATTTCTCTGGGTACATATTATTAAAGAAATCGTTAAAAATTTGGATAGACATGTTCTTGATATATTTATATATAGAGGTGGTTCCATTTAAATTGAGATTGTAAAAAATCTCGAAGATATGTCATTTAGAAAAAACAAACTGACACATGTCCTTTAGTTCAACGTTTATTTTGAATGGAGAGTCAGATGGCACTACTAGTTTTTGAATGCGTGGGCGTTTTCAAGGTTATTTCAAGGCCATTTTGTCTTTTTCATTATAAACCCATATTTTTTAACAAAAAAATGTTTCAAACAAAAGTTGTGCATTTTTTTACGAAGAATATGATTGATGTTGGTAGGGAACAAGAGCAATGTACTAAAGTTTCCTACGTATAGTATTGATAATCAATAGTGTAAGTAATTTTACACAAAAATTTATACGAGGAATGCTTCAACAAATATATTTCTTTGCGCACATATCAAAGAAATGGTTAAAAATTTGGATAAAGTTCTTGTGACTTTTATAAATATGAAATGGTCATTTTTAGCACTGCGTAAAGCTAGTGCTAATGTTCCGATACATTCCGAAGCTCGCGTACGTGCTGCAAGTCCACAGATTTCGATCTGATCGGGTTCAAGCCGGCACGCAAATGGTAACAAGATATTCATGCCGCGGAACGACAACCCCGAAACATCGCGAAAAAAATCAAGGCTCTGTGCGCCGAATGGGAATCCAATTTTTCGGTCGCGTTTTGACGAAGCATAACCTTGAAAATTGCTTGGTTAGCTCCGTACGCGGGAAAAACCCGTTGAAAACGGAAGAGGCTCTTTTTTTTCCACGGGCGTGTTTGGACGAGCTAACGGCAGGATGAAAGGGTGCACGATAGAATGAGGGGTGGGGGTGGGTGGTTGGGTTGTATGTATAATGGCATCGTCGAATGTTCTTTGTGCGGGACGGACGAAAAAGGATGGGCGCGGTCTGGTAAAGGGCCGGCAAAAGGCTCTCGTCCTTTCTGGCGTATAGCCAGTCCACGTATTTGAATGCAAATTCAATCGAGCTCCGGTGAATTTTGCAACGTGATCCTCTCTCTTTCTCCCTCTCTCTCTCTCTCTCTCTCTCTCTCTCTCTCTCTCTCTCTCTCGCTCTCTCTCTCACTCTCTCTCTCTCTCTGTGTGTGTGTGTTTCCCTCCCTTTTTCTCTTCACAGGGTGACAAGAGGGGTCGCACTTGGAAGCGGGCTAAGGGGGTGTCATTAATTCACGAAGGATTCGCGCGCGCAAAAGCTTCCGGCTGGTGAAATCTTCAGAGAAAAATTAATTTCTCGCCCGGGCCGGGTCGGGCCAGGTACCGGTAACCGACCCCGGCAAAGTGTCGTCGAACGTATTCACAGAGGGCTCCGAAGAGAACGACGAAATTGCATTGGAAGTTGCGCCTCCATCGCACACACGGTTTTGTTTGATGCGCTTCTGTATATTGTGTAGGCCGCTTCTGACTGACGACGGCTTTTAATTTTCTGTTACGTCGACGGACCGGTCAAGTGTATCGCTATCGAACCACCCGGGACAAAAGAATGCACGATGACCGGGAATTTGGGTTTCAAATGGCGATTAGGGTGCATGATTTGTACACTGATAAACAAATGTCTTGCTTATTTCGATGTATTTGTGACAAAAATAGGCGGACGTAATTTAAAACGGTAATAACATTCAGACAATTTAAGAACGACCATACATTATTTATTGATGCCCTAAACCGTGTATGGTTCATATAGCATACATTAGTATAACACTTTACAATTGACAATGAGGTTTATATCGTTATACTAAGCCAGGTCTCGGAATTATGTGCTCCCGGCGGCTGATTTTCGAAGGCTACGCCCCCTTGACCCGGCCGAGGGTCTCGCTCCCCGTGGCGGCCCACAGTGTTCGGAACGCTCCTCAGGCGCGTACCATAGGAGCTATTCATGGTGCATTAAGGCGTCTTGAGGGGGAGTTGTCTTCGAAAACATAATTGGTTGAGGCCTGTACTAAGCTAAATTAACATAAACGGTAAACGCAAAATGCGAATCTTACATTTTTTGAGAAAAATAAAAATTAACGCTGTAATGTCTCGCACGCTTAGAAAGAAATTAATAATGGATCATACATTATTGTCGATTTATTAAAATTGTTGAAGACTGAAAAAAAATTTTATATGGCTTCTGAAGAAATGTCTGCTAAACAGGAGCTGAGAATTACAGCTCCAAGTGGACCCTCTCCTGCTGGGACGCGTAGCAAGGCCAGTCGTTGAATAAGCGATTTATGCGAATGATGTGTGCACAGTATGACGAGGAACGATAATTTCGCCCGAGGCAGAAGTGAATCAAATTTACCGTGCACCCGTAAAACCCGCAACAGATGCATTTTAATAAAGGCGGCCACGTAATGGATGCGCAACATTGTTTACGTGCGTGTAGCAGTCCTCGGTAGCATACGTGGAACAACAATTTCGATAATGCGTGTGTTAGTGGGGAGAGGGGGGCGTCGGGGCGGGTACGCGCAACTCACCGTGGGAAAATATTTTTCTTGTATAACCGAAAAATATGCTGGTTTACCGGCCGGATTGTTACACAGCGAAAATACTCGCAATCGCAGCGCACGCTAATGGCGGCTCAATTCTATACGATTCGCGTTCGCATTTCGTTACACGGCTGTTTTCATTTTCCGAGGAAACGAACGACCCTTCGGGGACTTATTTGCGATATATTGTTGCGTTGCTCTGTAATTAAATATTGACATATATGTACAGCTTTTGGGGAAATTCATTTCACAACAGGATGTTACGTAAGCAACGAACAAATATACTGTAATAATTTGTGCATTTACAGGCTACAGAAACCTTCAAGAAACGACAAAATGCATCATCTTATAAATGCAGTTTCATTTTTATTTTTCATTTTCAGATTCGCACCGAACGATATTTTGGGGACTTATTTGGGATATATTGTGGCGTTGCTCTGTAATTAAATATTGTCATATTTGTACAGCTTTTGGGGAAATTTAGTTTAGAACAGGATGTTATATAAGCAACGAAGGAACATACTATAATAAATTTGTGCATTTACAGGCTACAGAAGCCTTCAAGAAACAACAGAATGCTTCATCTGATATATGCAGTTTCATTTTTAATTTTCATTTTCCGACTCGCACCGAACGATATTTTGGGGACTTATTTGTGATATATTGTTGTGATGCTCTATACCTAAATATTGACATATTTATACAGCTTCTGGGGAAATTTATTTTAGAACAGGATGTTATATAAGCAACGAAGGAATATACTGTAATAATTGGTGCATTTACAGGCTACAGAAGCCTTCAAGAAACGACAGAATGCATCATCTCATAAATGCAGTTTCATTTTTAATTTTCATTTTCCGACTCACACCGAACGATAGTTTGGGAATTTATTTGCGATATATTATTGCGATGCTCCCTGATTAAACTTGATAATAGTGTTGGGGAAGCAACTGGGAACGAAAGCGGAGAAACCGAAGAAACGGCCGAGGAATCCGAATAAAAGGAGTTCCTACCAAAGTGCTCGAAAAACTCTCGTGAAAGTTTTACTTAAATGCGTTTTTAGCATTCCACGCTGCGTGCCTCGCCTTGCCACTGGCCGCGCTTCAACCGGAAGGCCCTAAATTTTTAAGCGAGTCCATTTCCTCCGGATCTAACGGGAAAAATGGTATTGTAAAGGTAACACTGCTTCACTTCCCGCTCGAAGTCGTGCTCTGCGAATTTTATAACCGGCCATTACATTCGTCGCCATAGAAATTTTAATTGAAATTATTCGTAAATTTTCAATAGAGGACCACATGTAAAAGTTGTAGACAACAACTTTTGATACTTTCTCTGTAATTCCGATCAATTGCAATTTTTTCAAAAATTTCTTTTCACGTCATGTAGAAAACTAATTGCTCTAACTTCTCAGAAAAATCCAAATCGTATGGTTCAATATTACACAAGTTATCGTCCTTTTAACAGTGGCCAAATATTACTGCATCCATATTAGGCATTCAGGTTCTGATGATGTTTCACAATTATAAAATTGAATGGGTGTCTGTTAGAAGGACTTATTTCAGATTTTAAAAATTTTATAGATCTCAAAAGTGAATTGCAATAATAAATACCAGCTGAAAATGACATGAGAGCATTGGAAAAAGACTGAAAACTGAAAGACTCTTTTTACGGTTTGTTTTATTAAATCATAAAGCAAAAAAAATCTTAAATGAAAAAACGGTTTTCCTAAAAACCATGACATGGGTCTTTCTTCCACACACTCATTCAATTGATGATGCTTGGGACCATTCAATACTAAATCCTCAGTATCTTTATAACACTTTAATCGCCAAAGCAGCAACCTCAAAAATCCCATAAAATCTGAGTAATTTATTTAATGAAATAAAACTAAAAAAGTTAAAATTTACGAGTAGTACTCCAAACTCCTTGCATATTACAGACCTCAACCTTTGATACAATAAAATATATCGGTTTAAAAAGTAATTTCTAAATATGGAAAAATAATTCCCATGTATCAGTGACACGACAGTGAACGTGTTAATCACGTTTCAAAATGATCGTGCAGATTCGCCAAAAATTCTGCGAGAGCCGACAGCGGCGGCAACAAATAGGTTTATCTTCGCTCGAAAATCGATCGGACGAGTCCGGACAAACCGATAAAAAATAGCGTGGTAAAATCACTGTATATTAAGATCTATTACCGGGCGCCGGTCGACGAACGATTCGCTGGGAAGCGAGCCGGTTCGTTTCCGGGAATGAAATTGCATCGTCAGTTGCATTATTCGCGGCCCATTACGCGCTGCCGCACCGCCGCGTCGCGCCGCGCCGCGCCGTCGCCGGAAAAGTTCGGCCGCCGGAAAAAACTTTCCGTTCAGCGTTTTCAGTTAATTAATTAAGAACACCGCGTCCAAGAAATCCGGCAGGGCTCTAATAAAACGGTGACAAATGAAAATCGAAGCTCAGTCGACCGGTGGGTGGGGGGAAAAAAAAATGAAAAACTTGCGGCCGATTACCGGGCGTGAATTTCGCGAAATTTTCCTCGGTAACTCGCGACTGTCCCCCCCCCCCTCTCCCAGTTGAAACCCCCGAAATCCCACTGCCCGGAACTTTCAAATACATATCCCATCGATCATGCTCGCGCCAATCACCCCCCGTGTATCGTGATCGATCAATATTTGCGTCTGCAAATATCGGCCTCTGGCCGTGTTTACAATATAAAGCGATCCGGTGCCGGCTACTAGCCGGAACGTTGCAAAGCATGACTCCAATTACTATTTTACGCTTCTTAGTCGACTCTATTTACTCTGATTGTGCAACCCTTGCAGTGGATAGCTGGAACAAAATCATTAATCACGCGCCGAACTCCCATAAAATAAATTAAAGAAGGTCTAAATGTTGATATTGTTATAACTTTGTGAACACAAATGCCATAGCAACCATTCTGGACTCATTTTGGCACGATTACGTTTTCCGTGGCCCCTACTTTGAAGGTTAAATTTGTGTTCTTGGGGTCATTGTAAGAAAAAAACTGTATATGTTATTGGTACCAAGTCGGCATGGTTTAGCCGGTAAAGTAGATTCCCTGTTTTTTATAAACTTGCAATTATCTCGGAAACTATGCGAGATATGGCAAAATATATACAGACCTGTTTTGTAGGAAATTGAATTTCCTATAAACAGACATTAAAATGATGTTAAAATTCCGTTTTTCACGAAAAATATTCACTGGAAACCTAACCAGACCTAACTTAACCTAATTCATAAATAATATTAACTGCTAATTGGGTTTTAATACGTAGACATTTCTTGAGTCTCATGTAACCAATTGTGAATGGAGCCTTTACTGCCAGTTATTCTGCAACTTCACCGAAATATAAATATACTCGGAAACTGCGCAGCGGATAAAAAAATGTCATACGACATAAGTTGTTGGAAATTTAATTTTCTACAAAAAAGGTCTCTTGATATTTTGCCATATTTCGCACAGTTGTGCTCTCCTTATTAAGTTCCATCGAACGTTTACGTAAATATTCAAACTTATTTTTTTCGAAAATAAAGCGTCATATGAAAAAATTTTATTCTACATTTTCGATTCAATTTTTCACGTAGAATCACCCCCTACTCGCTTGTACCATCAGTTACGGGACACCCTGTATATATAATTACGCAATAAAAAGTTAAAAATAAATATTTAAATAAATTACAAATACTTCAGAAAGCAATATTCATGGTTATTATTGAGATGACAACACGATAAATTTGACGTTTTGTAACAGTTTATAATCTTTTGCTCTGTAACTGTTTAGTGAATCCTAATAAATTTTGAACATAATTAATAACATAATTTTTACTATATATATAAAAAAAACTGTCGTATCTAGTTGCGTTTTTTCAAGGTTTAAATAGGGTTTGAAGTGGAATATTATGAATGCTCCATAAGACGACGTGTTAAAATTTACAAACTTTAAGTTGATATAATTCCTAAACCTTGCAGTGAATCGAACCCAAACTTTGGTACTTGCATTAATTTAGTAAGTATTAATATCTTGTCAAATTTTCAAAAATTTCGTTGCGTTTTTATATACCTCCAGAACATCCTTAAATCTTGACTTATGATAGTTTCAATACGTTTGCGCCCTTAACCGGAACTCGGTAATCTAATTCGTGGAATTACGATCGCAACAATTTCCTGGACATAAAGGATAAGAATCGGAGCAACTATCATAGTACGCGCGGAGTAGAGACAATCGGATAATAAGCCGGGAAACGCGAGTGTTGCGAACAATTCGCGAGCGGGGTCGCGTATATTCTCGCGGGCTCGCAAATAAGCTTCGGTTTTTCGCGGTGCGGCGCGGGCCGGCAGCACACGCTTAATGAGAGCGTAGCGGTAGCGATGGAACACGCACTAATTAATGCGACCGGACGAAATCCGCGAAATTATGAAAGCGACCGCCGCTGCCGTCGCGGTCCGTGCCTTTCGCGATTATATTCGCTTAAGAACGGGGGTGCGCGAATAATCAATCGGCCAGCAGCGGCCCGATCGAATTTCCGCGGTAATTAACCCGGCAAGAAAAGAAACCCACCGCCCACGCGATAGCCCAGTGAAAAGAGAAGCGGAATTCGCCGGGCGGAGATCGGTTTAAAAATCGACGGGAATGAATTAATTTTTATTTAAATCGACCCAGGAAGCTTTAACGTGGACGAATAAATCGTTCAATTCCGACGGTCCCTGTCACGTTCCCGTTTCACCGTTCCCCGAATGCGGTATTATTGTTCCTACGAGGAAATTAATGGGGATTTCGTTACCTGTGATTTTTCGAAATTTATTCCACCACCGATGAAAACCAGCGATACAGCGATGCAGATTTATTAAAATTTTCGCCCGAGCGATGATCGTTTCGGGTTCATCGAAACTCGCTGACGGTTGATCGCGTTGCTTTATTAGGTTTTAGTCGGAAAATTCTAAATGAAATCGCGGGAAATGTAATTGAATCGCATGTGAAGCGACGAGATATAATCTTCAGAGTTTGCTGAAAAATATCGACTTTTTTGGTGCAGTTTTTTTAGAAACGGAAATATTATTGTTTATCGTGATCCTTGTCTTTAGGTTTAACGTCCAGTTACATTCATCTACATTTGTAACTTAACCTGTACTCATTTAGAACTGTGTATACATTTTTATTATTTATTTATTGTTTTAAAGCATATAAGGTTTATATAGCATATACATTACTAATTATACAATGTATAGATTTTTATCGTGCTTTTATTAAGTCATAAATTTTAGCGACGAGATACAATCTTCAGAGTTTGCTGAAAAATATCGACTTTTTTGGTGCATTTTCTTTAGAAACGGAAATATTATTGTTTATCGTGATCCGTGTCTTTAGGTTTAACGTCCAGTTACATTCATCTACATTTCTAACTTAACCTGTACTCATTTAGAACTGTGTATACATTTTTATTATTATTATTTATTTATTGCTTTAAACCATATAAGGTTTATATAGCATATACATAACTAATTATACAATGTATAGATTTTTATCATGCTTTTATTAAGTCATAAATTTTAGTTATTTCTTTTTAGTGTAAGTATAATAGAATTTCAGGCTTACGCTTGTTAGTTAATTCTTTTTCTGCGGGAAGTTCGATTAATTGTTTCGGATTAGCGTATGTTTGCACTGGCTGGTTTGTTTGAAGAAGAAATTCGATGTTGATACATGCGATTATGCCTGTCTTGTTTCGCTGATAATAAGCTTATGGCGCTTGTCTAAGGGTTAACTAAGTATCGCGAACGCAAACATCGCCAGCTAGCGATCGGAAGTTCTGGGAAAGTGAAGGTTTACTTTGAGTGAGCATCCGAAAATAAATAATTTCGGGCTGCGAGTTGCTGATGCTGCAGTTAGTTTGCGCAAACAATGCAGCGAGCGTCCGCCTTGAATCATCTATCGCGAGAAATATTTCCCCTTTTCCGTTCCTGATAAACAACTCTGGGAAATAAACATTTTATTTCTTCCATGCGAAATTGGAAATCTCTACGAATCGTTATTTGCAATTTCGTTTAACCATTTCGAAATTAATTAAAAGTTGTAAAGATATGAAATGTCATATTTTTATTGTACTGAAGTGATTGACTGGGGTAAGGACGCTCAACTCGAAGTGTGTTATATTTGAATAATATTGAATTTAATGAAATCGAATTGAAATTTTTCTGATGAAGATCGACAGTCTAATAATCGCGTTGCATAAATGTGTAAATTTATTGCAGGCATGTTCCTTAGCAAATTCAATTAAGCTATCCTTTGGTTCTTCAATCTCTTGGCTGACAAATTAAATGAAATTCGATATGACCAAAACTATCATTCGTTATTTAACTTATTATTAGTGGAAGCTTATGAGGTATCACTGAAAATTGCTATGCCATTCTTAAAAATATTGTTCAAATTATTTTTGTTCGTATTTAATAAACGACTAGACATTTACATATTACATGAGATATTATCACAGATTACAGAGAAAAAAATTGTATAGGATGGAAATATTCTAGAATAGAAAAATCTTTCGTTTTTTTAGTTAAAATAGCTCCCAGTGCTAAGGGTTAATAATGAATTTTCCTAGTTCACAGCTATCCAAGAGATGCCATTTATTATTTAAGGGATTAATTATAATGCCTCTCCTTGCTCAAAATACATAAAAGCTCGACAAAACTTTGTTAATAAGGTTTCCTACCATTGCTTAAAAAACAGCGATCTAACAACCACCAATTTCAGTCAGCGAAAAACCGAAAAAAACTGAAACGTTTGTTCCATTTTCCCGGTATCGTTCATGCTTGCACCCTTATCTTGCATAATGAAAGGACTCGTTAACATCCGTGCTGCCAATGAAGCCCCTCCGAGGCATCAAAAACATGGAAAAAAAGAAACGTTTCGCGTTGAATAGTGAGCGTTTCTGTGGCTGCTGGAAATAAACGCGGAGACCCGGGGTATTTTCAAGGCAACAAGGTCATCAAGCCTACGACGTTACGTGTTTTCATCCCCCGAACCAAATGAACTCGTAAAGCAATTCCAACGAATCCCCCTGCTCGCCCTCCAACGCAACAGTTTCGCAGTTTCCGGGTGAATTAACATATTGCGGGGGCGAGAAGTATGAAAGGTGGGATGAAATGAAGGGTGGCAGAGGGGGTGAGTAGGGATGGGGAAAGAAAAGGAGATCGCGGGAAAATTTCCAGCGGCGTCGCTACGTGCCCGGTCGCTCTTATTTGAGCAACACCCCCACGCCACCCCCCCGACCTTAGCTCTCGCCTCTCAAAAACATTTTGCACTTCCGGGACCCGCGGGGAATGGGATGCCTCGCGAACTTTTCGCCTCCCGCGGGAGTATCCGGCGCGAAAACCTCGAAACCAGCTCCACGCAACCCGCCACGTCAGCCGAAACCCCGCGACGACGTTCAACGTTTCGTATTCCGCTTCCATTCCACGTCACGACGCGTACAAGTCATCGCGATGACGGCCTCGATCGTGCCACCGCGATCCTCCCTTGGATTCCAGCGATTTCACCGTGACTACGCCAGTCAAAATCTTGACTGCCGCGACACTGTCTTTCGAGATAAATCGATAAAGAACATATGAGTTTCAGTATTCTTCGTTCAACGAAATAACAATTCATTGAACTTGATTTTATTTATTTCTACATTTTTCTAGTTATTTTCTATATTTTGGCCTGCTAAGTTTCATCAGAGAAACGAAACTCATTAAACAAATAATGTAGACATTACAGCGTTAATTTTTATTTTCAACTATCTCAAAAAATGTAAGATTCGCATTTAGCGTTTACCGTTTATGTTAATTTAGCTTACAAGGGAACTTTTTGATGAAACTTATGTGAGATATAGTTCTTCGAAAAATATTTGACACGTATAATTTTTATCGGCAACCATCCACTCTGAGGGGGTGAAAACAGCCCTCGAAGTCAGGGGTCAAAACCACATTTTTTGAGAAAAAAAAAGTTTGTTCAAAAATTCTTGCGCGACTACATTTCCCATTGAAAACTACACAATTTTTTAAAAAATTCAAATTTTTTCGACCAATGGTTTTGACTCCCAACTTTGAGGGCTGTTTTCACCCCTTCGATGTGGATTAAAATATTTTTCGAAGAACTATAGCTCACATTAGTTTCATCAAAATTGGCCATTCTCATCTGAATATGTTCCCTTGTTAGTATAACAATTGTAAAGTGTTAAAAGTCAATTGTAAAGTGTTATACTAATGTAAGCTGTATAAACCATACACGATTTAGGGCATTAATAAATAAATTGAATTAAATTAAACAAATAATGTGGTATATTCTGCCTTATTTGACGATGTCGTTTATAACATAGCAATTGATGCGACATAAAACTATAAAAAAAGATCATAAGGACATATATACAATTAACACTAGAACTAAAATATTTCAGATTTTATGGTCAAATGTTTTTCAAGCTTGAGTCCACCGTGGGTACAGAAACTGAAGCTTGAAAATTAGAAGTTGTTGAGAATGCGGAAGAAACATAATGAGTGAGAGACAAAATGTATAATGTGAATTACGAAATGAGTGTGCATGAATGAGTGTGCAATGGACAAAAGAAGAATGTTTTTTGTTTAAAATATTGGCCAGGCGTTATTTACATGTCAAAGAGTGAACATCATCCGTATTCGTTGTTATATTAAATATTATATTTATAAATATTTCCACTGCTTGTACAGAAGTCACAGTAAAATTTTTCCAGCCACTCTATTCAACCTTAATTTGTCAGGGTAGTGTGCTTTCGTGAATCATAGTAGTTCGGCAACAGGGTGGTCCGAATAACTGGTTGCGGGTCACCCAGTATATTAACACCGTCTAGGAGAAAATTACTCGATCACGTCCTGTGACTGGAACCTATCTGCCGGCTCTCTATAGGCCGTTTTCTCGTTCGCTCGGCGAACCCGACGAAGGGCGTAGCTATTTAGGAGCTTAGCACCTCGGAGGGGTGAGTCTGTGGAAAGGGGTGGCCGTGTAGCTGGCGGCGTTAGGCGGCTGGTAGCAGGCTCGCAACCACTGTGTCACCTTTATCACCTTTATCACCTGCTGCAAATTGCCGCCATTTGGATGCTAAACCCGGCAGTCTCACCTAGCGCTGACGATTATTTGTAGGGACGTATCGGGGCTTGGAACTGCCGGTGGAAGGGGGTTCGTTAGTTTATACAGGGACCACCGGAAGAAACAAGGTCCAAGGTAAAGGTACAAGAACGGAAACGAGAAAAGAAACGACCGGGAAGATACGTCGGACGTTTGAATGACGAAAAGGGGTTGCACGGAGGGATGAGAGGCTGAAACAAGACGATGCCGAGAATTGCAATCACTGCGAGTTCTGAGACGGTGACTGAAGGATGATGAAGCTTCATGAGGGACGGAGATACAGAAGTCTCCGATATGGAGGAGGACGCGAAACTAAAACGAGGAAAAAGAATTTTGTATACAGGGTGGGACGAAAGAATATCGGACGGATGCTGCGAAATGATTTTGTTCGATTTAATTTGTAGGAACACTTTGCTTGTGCATTTCTGGATTTTATATTCAACTCGACAGGACATAGCCCATTCTTTCTTTTCTTCCTTTGTTAACATCTGAATATTGTTCATATTGTGGCATTAAGAATATATTTATTTTTATTATTATTAGATTCTCTAACATATACAGGGTGGGGCACTAACTGTGTCCAGTTTGAATATTGCCGTTATTTGTAATAATATGAAAAAATGTTATATAGAAAACTTACACGGTATAGAGGGGGACATACTGTGACACAAACATTTTCTGCGTGGGTGGAGGCATAGAGGTGATTTCAAGGTCATCTCTATTTTTTTAAATGGAATGCTATGTTTTTTTAATCACGATGTGATAGCCAGTGTTGAGACGAATTCAGCGAGTTATCGTTGAAGGTCATACAAGGTCAAATATGGTAGTAAAGTAAACTTTATTACCTTACAGGAGATGCTCGAATTGGTGACCGTTTGCGTCAATGCAAAGTTGCAACCTACATTGACATTGAACTAGTTTGTTCTAGCATTTATATTACATCGGTAATGCAATACATCCTAGAAAGCAATTTGATATTTTCTGAACATCTTTTAATTTTCTTGACAATATTTATTTCGTCCAATTTATGTAACAATACGAGGCTCTAAGAATAATATTGAAATTCTAAACTAATTCAGAACAAAATCAACGAAGGGGTGGAAGAAAGGAAAATGATCGAGGTCCAACATCTTCAGGATCTTGTATTTTTTCCCGACTAGTTAAATGTAACGAATTTCGAGGAAGTATTTCTCTAGAGCTCTAAATTTCTATCGGGTTTAATTGAACGGTCCAGTCCGAAATATCTGGCTCGAATGCAAGATTGAACGGGGCGCAGATTGAACAGAAGAAGATCTCGAGTTTTGGTGGGCTGCGGGCCGGGGCAGAGCTCCATTCACGGGAGCAAAGTATCGATTCATTCTGCGGCGGCCCCCCGGACGTCACCATGGCGCAACACAATTAATCAGAACTGGTTAACGATCAAAGGAATTTAAATTAGTACCTAGTATTATTAACGTCAGCCGGGGAGGAGCGCTGCGGCGAGGGCGGCGGCGTGTATCTCTGCAGCTACTACTCGAGGTGCAAATTGCATCTTCAGAAGGATCTCGGCTATGCGAATTCCTTGAATTTCAGGCCAACTTGGAGACGAGGTCTGCTTATCACTTAAAGAGAACATTATAGAAACAAGCATCTTATTAGCTCCACTATCTTCCTCTCCCTCTCCTTCTATCTCTTCCTCTTCTATCTCCAGTTGAATACGGCGCAGACAATAGCCAGATTAGGGGATGGTGAAGATTTCGAGAACGCTGATTACTCTTTGATGAGTCGTCTTGGGGAATACTTTATTGGCTGCTGCGCGCAAATACTGCTTTTAATAAATTCGTACTCGTTTTACATGCAATTACGAAACGAGTGACACTAATCTTTCAGTAGGTTTAGAAATTGCTTACCGAGATACTTGAATAAATCTGATTTTATCATTTTAACCAAAACCATCATGGTAACAGCAATTCTATTGTACGCTAAAGTAAATATGAAAGTAATGGCTAAAAATTTAGATGGACATATTTTTTTTTTTATTGAGGAAATCTTATAAGAGATTTATTGCAACTTTAAGAACGAAACAAAGTATACAGAACAAGAAATCTACAGGGTGTCCCAAAACTACTGCGTTAAATTGAAATGGGAGGTTCCTTGAGTCATTTGAAGCGACATTTTCCTTTTCCAAAATGTCCACCGCGGCTTCGTTTAGGAGTTATTAATGAAAAACATGGACCAATCAGAGCGCGACCTAGACGCGTGTTGGCGACTGCTGGCGCGCTGAATCATCTTCGCCAACACGCGTCTAGGTCGCGCTCTGATTGGTCCGTGTTTTTCGTTAATAACTCCTAAACAAAGCCGCGGCCGCTATTTTTGTTAAGGAAAATGTCGCTTCAAATGACCCAAGGAAGTAGTTTTGGGACATCCTGTATACAAACAAAAATAAGGGTATATCGCTTCTTTTTTCCTACTTGCTTTTTCTTAAACGCGCAGATTACAGTTTTTTTAAAAAATGACAATATATAAAGGCTGCCTACGACATTGGGGCCAGCGAGAAACATAGAAACCTCCAAAAGCAGCTGAAATCTTAACTTGAAGAGATTTTTCAATAGCAATGATCGTTGATTACACTGCCAAAGGACTTCACACTCGAAACCACATCCACACCTACTTGTTATATTTATAAAGTAATCTAAAATGGCCACTTTTAGTGCTCCGTAAACCTCCCACGTTCATTGATCATATTACAGTATTCTATTATATTGATTAAATGCACATTAAAACGATTTCCACATTCTTGTCGTAACTGTAACAGTTTGTATAACGTTCCTGTCAAAAATCGGACATTTGCAACAACCTGTGCTTAACATGTAAACATTGCAGCAGCCGCAGCACTGACCATCGACAGCGAGTCGAAAGATGGTCCAAGAACGTTAACAAGAGCCTGGTCCGGTGTTCTCGAGGCGTAAAGAAAGGGAACAGAAAAACCCGTCGGGTAAGAATAATGTTTGTACACGGTCGTGCAAAGAGAAAACGTTAAAAAGAGGCAACGGCAACACGTCGAAGGGTACGAAATCACAAAGTCGCGCGAGGCTGGGCGAGCAAAGCGTGGAAGCAGAAGATGGAGCATGTGCGCGAGATAAAATGGCTGAGATAAGGGGCATCGGAACCTGGGACAGGGAATGGATAAAGTGTAAACACGAAGACAGGGATCGGGAACGGGTTAGGTAGAGGCGAAAGGGGGAGAGAGAGAGAGAGAGAGAGAGAGAGAGAGAGAGAGAGGGAGAGAAGAGCGCCCGGTATCGGAAAACAATCGGAACGTTCGTAGTTGTTGGTTTCGCGCGTGCGAATTACAGTGTCTCTCTGCCTTCCTCTTTCTAACAGCAGTGTCTCGGGTAGCTTTCTCTGATGACGTACGAACCTAATATCCGACGGGGGAGGTTAGACGGCTAATTAGGGGCTAAGCCTAATGACGCAGAACGATGCTCGCGCCCATAATCTTCCCCTTAACTGATAATCAAAGCCAGCCGCCGAGACAGAAGTCTTCTCTCTCCCCGGCTTCTCTCGCCACTCGAACGTAATTTTCGCCTGAAACCAACCTCGAACAGGGGGGCTGCACCAGCAGCACGTCCCTCGTCCGTGAATTTCTTCGGCGGCCTCTTTGACGATCGAAACGTGAAAGAGGATTTCTGGGACTTCGCTCTCGGACCGGGAAGTCGGCGGACCAGTTTCTACATGGAATGGCGCCGATCGGGTGACAAATTGGTACGTGTGCCCCGGATTTATGGCTGCGGGGAGCTATCGATTCAACCGTTCCACGATACTGGGTGTATCTAGTTTGATTATTGGTTCGTTAAAGCTGATAGAAAAGAGCTACCACTTAGTCTGTGTGAGCGAACATTCGTACATTCTTGGGAATATTTAAACATACCTATCGTTGCTATTTCGTAACTATGTCCATTTATTTTTGGAAGTCAATGTCAAACAAAGGTCACGATATTAGAGGTCGTTGCATTCACCTCGACCATGGCAATAACACAACGATAATAAAAATATACACAATCATTTAAACAAAACAAAAATTAGCTTTAAATATCCGTCAAGTTCGCGTGCCTAACATTTTTAAGAAGTAGAATTAGTAGGTCATGAACAGACTCCTCAGACGATTCCTATTCAAGAGCACAAGTGTTTATTGAATTTTCATACTCTAATTTCTCGAAAGCTAGACATCAAATGAAAAAAAGTTATTCAATGTTTATAATTTATTTTCTCATGTAGAAACCTTCCCTCCACGTTTATACCATTTTGAGACACCCTGTAGACATGTAGAAGAAGTTGGTTTACGAAACTTTTAAGTCGTTTTTTAAGAAAACGGTTGCCTTGAGAACCATTGTACCTTGCGATGAATACTGTACGATGCGATATAAAAATTTTTCAACCTTGAAAGAAAGAGTCAAGGTCAATTTTGCGGTCCATTTTTTTAACAGATCTCCACTCATTTCGCTATGATAGTCGTGACATATAATTTTTATACACCTTGTACATAAACAGGACCTAACCCAAAAGCATCGTACATTTTTAGGAATATTTCAACATACCTATCGTATCTATTTATTTTAAGAAGTCAAAGTCACACAAAGGTCAAGATATTAGAGGTCATTGCATTCACCTTGAACATGGGAATAACACAACGATAATAAAAATATACACTGTCATTTAAAGAAAGCATAAATGACCTTAAAGCTACGAAAAATGTGACCTTTAAAAATATTTCTTGTGTTTACAACAATGTTTGTGGATTCAAATTCTCTGTTTTTCTCTGTCATTGTTTGCTGTTTCGATAATGAGTTGGGTATCGAAGGTTCTCATGTTAAAGACATATAATTTTTATACGCCCTGTACATAAACAGGACCTAACCCAGAACCTTCGTACATTTTTGGGAACATGCTATTTCTTAACTGTATCTATTTATTTTAGGAAGTCAAAGTCAAACAAAGGTCACGATATTAGAGGTCATTGCATTCACCTCGAACACAACGATAATAAAAATATACACTGTGATTTCAACAAAAGCATAAATGACCTTAAAGCTTCGAAAAATGTGACCTTTAAAAATATTTCTTGTTTAGCACAATGTTTGTGAATTGAAATTCTTTGTTTTTCTCTGCCATTGTTTGCTGTTTTCGATAATAGGTTGGGTATCGAAGGTTCTCATGTTAGAGACACCCCGTATATAAACAGGACCCGCGTGTTCTCGCCTGTCGCGTCTATGCATTCTAATTTCTCAGGTCACTGTGCCCCCGCGAATCTTCCTATTTCTCCTTTCTCTCGTAATGACTCTCCCGCCCCTTTCACGCTGACAGATTGTTACGAATACCGCGGGAATAATGCCCAGCTCGCCAGCCACCCCCGCGGAGCGCCCACTTCACCTTTCTCCAACGAGAAATAAATGTACTTTTAGCCGGTGAAGTTTTATCGGGTCGTCTGAACTGCGACAAAGAGCGGGATGGAATCGCGACTGCCTGAACGGTTAATGGTGTCGGAAGTTCAAGTGCTGTATCCTCGAATAGAGTAATTTTCGAAGTACCGGTGAACGGTCGAAATGATAAGGACGTTTGGATATTTCTGGATAATATAATCTGATTCGTGCAGTCCCGATCTCGTTTGCTAGACAATGTCCCATTGTTGGAAAAATATTGTTTGGCACAAAAACGAACCTCTTTTGATGCAAGAAAAATATTTGGGGTAGAAATGAATAATTTTCGATGCTGAGAAAATATTAGTTGGGGTGCAACGGTACTGCTGTGCTAGATAATTATTATTTACTTCATTTTAGTTAACATTCATTATGATTTTTTAGTTCATTTTAGAGATTATTAAAAAACGAATACCTCGATGATTGTATGTTTATAATTATATTTTAATGAAATGTTGATTTTATCTCGAATATTGGAAAGAATTCATTTGCATGCCCAAGAGCACATTTATTGCAACTGACACTGTTACCGACGTGCACAGTTTAAGTAATTGTTGCGTGTTGCTTTGCAAATTAAATATGATCAAAGTTAGCATTTAATTAAGAGAAAACAATTTATCTGCGACTCGGTTGTAATATGTACAAATTGTTTGTATTAAATTAATTTACATATTTGTGGAACCAAAGGTATGATCGAAAACAATGTTTATCTTTGTGTCATATTGATTTAATGATGGTTTAATTGAAGCACCCTATTGCCTGGAAAAGGGCTTGCTTTTATTTTACTAAACGAGAATCACTATAACAGTTTTTTATTTTTTAATGAAAATATTGAAAATTGTATCGCAACAGAGTCTGAATAATTCGTAATTTCCTTTGTTAAAATGTTTATTGTGCCCCAAGCTGTTTGCAATGTGAATTTGTTTAAACATCTGCTGCAGAACGTTGGTTAAATCGCGACCGGGAATGAGATGTCGATACTATATTATTTTGGAGATGTTTCGAACTTTTAAGGGGTAGAATTTTCCGCGGAAGTTATGATACGAATGTGCTCGAGATTTTCACAGTTTGCTTCGTTTTAGTGTTCCAAGCAATTAGTTTCCGGATTCCTGAACACACTCACCAACTTCGGAATTACGTTCAGGGGTAAGTTCGGAAAACCTTCGTGCCATAAACTTCGGAAAATCCCCTCAAATTACCGAACGTTACTTTCAAGTTAAAAATGTCTGCCGGTACAGGAATGTCGTTCGTGTTCCCTCCAACATTTTCTACTTGCCTCACACATGTCTAATTAATTTACTCGGCCACCAATCCTAACTTTTACTGCTGTATTGCCGCGACAGTGGCGGTAGCACTCAATAAAAGATAAAAAATACTTGCTGCAACATTGATGTTAAATTATACGATTAAAAATTCTCTGGGAATAGTTTCTTCAGCAATCGATTAAAATTTTATCTTCAGCTGTACAGTTTAGTTTCGGACAGTAATATTTTTATGAAATAATCTGTAGAATTTCCAGTTCGGTGGCATATAAAATATTTCAACATTCTTCGAGACACGCAGCTTATCTATAATTTCAGTTACAAAGAACATTAGCACAACTTTAGCCCGATACGTAATCTGAAGCAGGCGAGAGCCGTTCTACAATAAAGAAAATGAAAGAGACCATTCTTCCCGGAATATTATAATACTTTTTCAGCTACATTTCTACGGACAACCTAAAAAGCTAGTAATGCGAGTCTGATGTAAATTTTACACCATTCGCCTAATTATTCGCCATCTGCTCGCCAGGTTGGAGTAGCTCCAACGGTATTTTTGCATATTTAGAACATGGCTGAGTAGTTTTGTTATCCACATCGCACGCGAGTCTGAATATTTCCATACATTTCAGTACGCTGCTAGAAAAAAAAAAAGAGAAAAAAAATAACAACACAAATAATACACCGGCAAAATACAAAAATCCCATAAAAGCGAACGCGAGTTATTATCGCATGAAACAACAGTTCAAAGAACCTGTTCAAACAAGGTTATCGATGCGAACGAGTATCGAACGCCGCAAATAAGAATAACGATATTTCAGTGTTAAACAAGCCGCAAGATAATCGCCGGGAATTTAATGAAATTCAGGCAATGTTTACGCGTCTCCCGCAAACAAAGACTAATTACAAATGTAATTAATTTCACCACCGGCCGGTAGGACCGACGGAACACGAGTTCCATCGAAAATCCTGAGCTGCGGGGATTCCGAGTTATCGATTATCCTGCGAATATCGAATCGACCGTCACGCTGGAGAAAAACACAACGAAGCCCTGGAATTCATTAAGATCCTCTTGCTGTTTCGAGCCACGTATCGGGGACACCGGGGCAAGAAACGGGAAGCGTAGAAAAAACGAAAACAACCGGAGCTTGAATGGAAATAGTTTCCAAAGATTTCGGTGACTTCGCCAGTTCCGGCTGAGCCGGATAATCCGAAAAGTGCAAAGGTGTGGGAAGCGAAAGGGCCGGACACCGTCAACGGCCGTGACGAAAGGTGAAAACAGCATGCAAAGACCGAGAGAACCCTTGAAAGAATAGTATGAAACTTTTCTCCGGAAGTATGTTTTTTTTTTCGTTCAATACGAATTATGTTGATTCACAGAGCGGTGTTAGTTCACAGGACAGGAGAGACTCTATTTGTATTTTCAATGGTACGTAAAAGTTCGAAAAACATTTTTTTTATAGTATTGCCAAGGTCACCTTCATTTTTTTCAATGGCACTATGTATTTTTGACTTAACAGTATTACAGCCCGTGTCCAGACGAAAAAATGAACTTTTGGAACATTTTTTTTATTGGAATGTATAGCCACTCGAAAACTGATCAGCATTTGTTTAAAATATTTTTTGTCAGATTATCGCAAGTGCATACTTAAAAAATCATGAAAACTGTTACGTGAGACACCCTGTATATGATAAACTGAGGGTGTACAGTTTTACGGTTGCCGGTAGACTGAAGTAAATGGTAAACACGACAAGGTGACTCTAAGACTTTTTCTTCTAAATTTACATTTTTACCTGTCACAATTTGTTCAAAATAACATCACTTCTATTTTTAAGCTTTTCAGGTTTTATTGTTTTTTCTTCATATTGAATGTCAATGATTAAAACTACCACCAAATCCGTTGGTATACGGCAGTTTTTTGAGGTTTTTTTAAAATTGTTCTGTTTTCGCTCTTTTGAAAAGTTTCTTTACACTTTATATACCGCACACTTTTTTCAACGTCCCTATGCCTTGTCGTGTTTACCGTTTACTTCAGTCTACCGGCACCCGTCAAACTGTACACCCGCAGTTTATACAGGATGGGGCGCTATAAACAGGTCACTTGAATAACTCGCTTGCTTTTGAAGATAGAAGGTAATGCATCAGACCAAACTTATTTGGTATCGAGGCGCTGGTAATCTGATGTTACTAATTTTTTTATAGGTGGAGACGTCAAGGAGATATGAAGGTCAACTCTGTTGTTTTAAATGGAACAGTATGGTCTTTTATTTACATTGTGATGGTGTGTTTCAAGACGATGCAAAGACCTATTATGAAGGTCATTATAGGTCACGCAAAGTCAACTGCAATAGAAAATAAATTGTCTGAAAGCACTCTTCGAACACTTCGACGATTTACATGTAACACGTTATTTACGTACTCACTGCTAGTATATGTGTTCAAAATGACGACCTTGAACATGGATACATAGTCTAAAACGTAGCAATACTGATGGCACTGTCTGATGTAGCATATTTTTGCATGTCAACTCTTTGGTTATTGGTTTTCCGCGATACAGAATGTAAATAAAAAATCATACCGTTCATATTTTATTTGATGCTGTAATTTTTGAAAATAATATTTGAAAATAGTATTTTATTTGAATAATATTGATAATATTTGTATTTTGTCTCCCTTTTTGTTTTCAATTTCAATTATAAATATTATTGCTGAAAATAATGGTTCGAATTCAATACATTTATGAGTGTAAATCGTTTCTTAACGATAAGATACAGTGTATGTTTATCAGGTTTCTCAAAGTATTATAACTAGACTGCGGATTTGATGCATTTATGACAAAAATGGGTACGCACAATTTCAATCAGTGGACATATAAAAAAGATTTAAGGACACTAGTGTATTAGTTTCAGCTTGATAAGATAATATTAAGTAGTAAGAAATTTTTATTTAGCTTCTGTGTCTTGCAATAAATGCAAACAATTCTTATTATGCATAAAGATGCGCAGTCTTATTATAACAATCCAAAAGTGTTTCAGATTGTTAAAGAAGAAATATTTTACTTTGCTGGATCAAATTGTTGAAATATTTTATTTTCTGAATCAAATTGTTGAAACAGAAATATTTTATTTTGAGGTTCAAACTGATCAAATAAAATACCATTTTCTTCAAGCAAAATAAAATCTGAAATATTAAATAGTATTTGAAATATCTGTTTCGCCAAATAATGTCCACCTCTGAAATAGGCTTGTTAGTGTATTTTCTGATCGAACCCAGCGCCGAAATAATTTTCGTTAAAGTGGTACGTAATATTATTCGTCGCACAGAGAAGAAGATGAAGGAGAAAGGAGCAGAGCGTGTCAGAAGATGGCGGTGTGAGCGAAGAGGGGCCTCGCAATCGATCAGGATCTTAGGTCCGATTTTCTCCCCGTTTGATTCGTTTCGGTCGAATTAATACGTTCGACGAGAGGTTCCGGGCGCGCCGCCAGACACGACGCGACGTGCCGTGCCGGCACGGTTTCAATTTGCCAGTCGACTCAAACAGGTTCCCCGAGGCGTAACCGCGATGCGTGCGCATACCGATGAACCCCTCGTGCACACCTGGAAACATCCGGCACCACGTTTCCAGCCCGTGTCACGGAACCCGGCCGGGGGATGTTTCATTATTCCCTGATTTCCTCGTAGGAGTTTATTTCCTCCACCCCCTCTGCCTCTGCCTTTGCCCACCCGCCGCCGCCGCCGCGAGAGAGAAAGAGAGCGAGACAAAGAAAAAAAGAACAGCAACGCAGCAATTTTTAACCGGCCGGCACTGGAATGCTTTAAAAGGCATCGATCGGCCGCCTCGGTTTCAATTTTCCCGTGTGCACGTCCGTGTGTGTCCATGGCTTTTTTTCCCTCCCTTCCTTTTTCCGCGAGTTGTTTGCGTTTGTGGACCGGAATTTGAATTCATTCGGGGGATTAAACTACCGTCGGATTTTATTAATAGGGCACGTTGCGCGTCGATCGGGGCCGGAAAAAAAGGGAAATTTCTTTTCCCAGCTTTTTCTTTTTCATTTCCCGATGCACGTCAACGCGGGAAAACACACTACACTGCGCTTAAACGATCAGTTTTAGCAATAGAAATAACCAATGAAATTCCATTTTCATCCCTTTGATACTAGAACTAGGGGACCGCCATTTTAATCACTCCCAGATATTGTATTTGCAATTATTGAAAGGGAATTATTGTTAGAATATCCAAGGGTAGGGTGGGGTAATTTAAGGTAGTTTTTTAATTTAGTTTTAAGGTAATTATAAGGTTTACTTTTTTTGTAAATAGGTCTTTCTCTCTCTCTCTCTCTCTCTCTCTCTTTAGTTTAGTGTGTATATATTTTTAGTTGTAATTTGAGCTTTAAGTTTAAGTTAAGGTTAGGATAAGGAAGAAAGGGATGAGAATAAAGGAGGCGGGTGTAAAAACATTCTAACCCCTAGGGGAATCCAATAATGTTATTATATATATATTGTTAGAATAGTTTAAACAAAGCAAGTAAGTTAAATTAAAAAATTCTCTTGATAATGATCCACAATGGGATCGTAACGTTGAGAAGTAATTAATTGCAAAATTGCTTAGTAGAAGATCGAACCTGTAGCGCCGACAACATGAATTATTTATTGAAAGGGATTATTGTATAAATTTAATTCTTTGTGGATGTAAAGTCTTTGAAAAATAAGGGTTACCAGGCGATTATAATGATAGTGATTTAACTGTAAAAATGGTTGACTGTTTTCGTCAGAAATATTGTTTCGGACTTCTAATTATCACTCTCGCTCATCAATTACTTTCTATTACGCAACGATCTATTGATCTTCGTTAACCACTTTTTCCATTGTCCCAACGCCTTCCATTTATATTCTCAATTATTTTAATTCGAGCGTTTCCATCCGCTTCGCAAAATTCGACGATCGGACTCCGGCTCAGCGAAGCTACAAGCGTTTCTCGTCAAGAGGATCATTGCTTGTTAGTGGAGTGGCATTCCACGAAAACTCTGTTTTTGTTTTTTTCAACGAAATCAATTTCCCCGGGACGCACGGCAAACGCGCGCAATTCCTTCTCCATCGCGTTTCTAAATTAAACGTTGACTTTTCAATCAATTAATAACCGATCGATTATTTGTGCGTAACTTTTTCAAATGTTTTCCGGTACTATTTCGGTATTGTTGTTAACTACAAAACCAATGAAAAATGTTGAACTTTTCTCTCCACCTTCTTTTGTGTTTCAGTGACGGGCAGCCATGTTTACTTAATTACCTAATTCTCTACTTTTCTGTGTTTCGTTGCCGGCTTCTCCAGTGGTTCGCCACTTTTTACCAGTGGCAGCGCCCTTTGGTTACCCGACAACTTCCCCCACAGTTGGATGAATAAGATCCGTCCGCATCTAGATGCGGAATATGCCGTGTAATTTCGCGATCCGACGGTTCTCTAATTTATTAGAAAACTTTAATTATCATCCGCGAGTAGTAGCTGCGTTACCCGGACACCGACGAAACAAGGAACAATGCGCAATGTCTGATGGACCGCGTTCCTTATCTATTTCGTGATGTTATTTATTCCCGTGTCTCGTAAAGGATTATTATCGTACACGCACCCTTATAATATTTTCCATGAATTTGTTAAAATTTGATCGGAAGTTTTCTTAGCAAAAATAACATGGTTTACAGAGAGCTTTAAAATAATTGTACCCTTTCTTTTCAAAGTTGTCAAGGTCACCTTCAGATTTTTATAGGCAAACCTACCATTTTTTACACCCATTAGGGGATACTGTGACGAATTCGGCAAGCATCATAACAAATATTTTTTTGTCAATCTGAAAACATCAATAAAGTCTTTTCTCAAGTGGACACCATTTTGAGCATCGGTTCAATTAACCCTTAGCACTCGCGAGTGGTGACTCAGAGTGACTAAAAATTGCTGTGCTATTATTCAAAATATTGTTTACATTATTAAGTATGTTGGTCTAATCAGTTACTAAACATTGAAGTATTGTATGAGGTATTACATCAATTTCATATCCATAAAAAAAAAATCTTATGGAATGGAATTATTCTAGGTCGGAAGAAATGTTTAATTTTCGAGTTAAAATTGCTCCGAGTGCAAAGGGTTAAAGTAAATAATATTGCTTAAATGTTTCTTTGGCTCAGATGAAGAAGAAATACTTTTTATGGTGCTTGCCGAGTTCTTCTCAGTATATCCTAAAAGGTGGCTGTAAAAAATTGTAGGTTTACCCATAAAAACTGAAGGTGACCTTGATAACTCTGGGAAAAAAGGGTTGACAAAAAATTTGGTATACTCACCTTGCTCTCCTCGAACCCAAGTTCGAAATTTTAACTAAAAAAATTTCCGATAGAACCACTAGCAGCAGAATAATCTAAGCTGATCCATCGTGGTCCACCTTGTACACAATATTCTATTTCCAGCTACTATGAAATGACTTCTTCCTGTTCGCGTCGCAAAATAGAACCTAAAATTCTAAATAAAACACAAGACGTTCATCTCTTGAAGCATAAAACAGCTATAAATCATTTTACACTATTTCCGAGGACCACGAGCCCGTTAAAAAGCGTCTGCTTCTGGGTCAGGGTTGGTAGATCGCAGCGGCAGAGTTAAATAAGAAGATCCATCGTGATCTCTTGCATTGGGACGTAAAGCCAAGCCGGGTTGTCCCGACATCTCATCAACATCCAGGAGACGAACGCCATGAAATCTGAAGCTCGGAAGGTCGTCTGGTATGGGGGATGCGTTTGATCGCGGCGAAGCCACGGGGGCTTCGAAAACGTCAGCGTATCGCGCGATGAGATAAAACGGCGACGGTGTATGTCCATCAGCGGCAGCGAACCGGCAAGCCGTATCGCGGCCCGGTATCGTCTATCAGCTCCGTATTATCTCGGGCAGCGTTCGCGCAAATGGCGCGAACATCCGCGAGGCGCCTTCCTAACTTATCGTCGTAGGAAGTGGCCCACCCGTCCTCCTTGTCGACGAGCCACCCCCTCGACGCAACCCCCTTCAGCTCTCTACCCCCATTCCCGCCACTACTTCCCAGAGCGTTTTTCCGCTTTATCCGGTCTGCTGCGAGGTAAAAGACCCTCCAGAGGCGCTGGAACCTCCCTTTGTGAAATACACCCCGACCCACTACCTTTCCTGACCCCCCCCCCCCCAAAAGAGATCGCTATTTTTCTCTTACGCGCAAGAAACCCGGGGAGCCATCGTACGGAGGCCAGTTAATATACCGTTGCATGTGAAAATTCTGGTGATGGGGAAGCTTCGTGTAATCGGTCCATCAGCGGTTGGATCAAGTGCCAAGCTGATGCGGTGCTTCGTTTGTCCATAGACGAATTTGTTTATGTGGCTAGTTTAACCATCGTCTCGCCTCCTGTTAATTTCACTAATTTTTCACGTAAAGGATGTTTTTTTTTATTTTTAGTATTATTTATTTATGAAGGTCGCATCAACATCGAGGTCATTAGCGACCACTTATGTAGGATAATGTTATTCTGTCATTTGTAGAACAATCGATCTGGAACTTTGTGACTTTTATTTTTTAACACTAAACCTACCCCCAGCCGGTCTGGAGACTGGTTTCTGATTTTTTATTTTACAATTATTGAAATTATAATGATGCCGTTTAAAGTTTTGATCACTAATTCTTTGTATAGCACAACGGTGAAATTGGAATATTTTTTTGAGCCTTTCGAATTTGTTTTCACTACTTTTTTTCTGGTGAATACGTGAATCCAATACTCTAAAGCTCAATTAATGCGAAATTTATTTGAAATTGCGGCGTTTTTCCTTACAACCACAGATGTAGTAAAAATCACAGGAATTCTACATAAATTCTGTGATATCATTTTTATAAGGCAACACATGTCAGCCATTTTTAGAGCTCGGTAGGTATTAACTAAAAACGATAAGAATGAAACTGAGGAATGCGATCAATTTATTCTGTAAATATGTGTTACTTTATTCTCGCATAAAATAATTCTCAAAGTTAGTCATCGTCAATTTGACACACGAGGGACAAATTCAGTTGGGAAAGTGAAGGACAGATGTAGGTTAAACCCTCCGTACATGAGGAACTTGTAAGTAATTGGTCCATCGGTGCTTGATGGATTAGATGAAGTGAGAAGGTGATGTTAGAGACGAGAATTTAGACAGAAATGTTAATTAACATTAAAATTATGTGGTACTTGTGCAATGAATGAATAACGATATTAAATTAATGCATAAGTCGATAGTGTGTTTAGAGACGAACACAGCCGGAGGAACTTTGAAATTCGCCGGGTCCCGCATCTGCATTGAAAAGCAGAAGGGGAATGAAGGGTCGGGACGGATGCGCCCCGAAGAATAAATTGGTCAGAGGGCGGTTTAAGCAGTACATTAGCTTCCGGTGAAAACTTAATTCACCGTCGCTGAAGATATCCACTTATCCTGTCTAGCAACCGAATATATAATCTCTCCTCTCCTTCGCTTTGCGATATCCTGTCTCGGCCCTCGGTGCCCTCCTCGTCCTTTTCCATTCCCGCTCCTTATCCGCTTTAGTGAAGAGCCTTGGAAAGTCTTCGGGAGCTTTCAAGCTTCTTCCCTCTGCTCTCTGTGCCCGGCCGTTTCTTCGCTTTTCCCATCGCGGGCCGTGAATGATCACGAGCGACATTAATTACGGTCGATTCCGCCGAAAGACACGGCTACCAGGGCCTCCCAACACACAAACCTTTGTGTAGCAGAACCTTGTCGAAACTGTATCGTTAAAAAATTTTTAGTCCTTGGAGAAATCTATTTTGCTTTGAAAAATCAGCACGAGTCTGTTTGAATATAAAATTTTTCATTTTTGTACTACAAATTTTGTGTGCAATGTTTTCTGGTCGTTTTGTAAGATAAAAATTAGAAACCTTTCTCAAAAAATGTAAGATTCGCATTTAGCGTTTGCCATTTATGTTAATTTAGCTTACAAGGGAACATATTCAGTTGATACACGCCGATTTTGATGAAACTTATGTGAGATATAGTTCTTCGAAAAATATTTCACACGTATTTTTTCTATCGGCAACCATCCACTCTGAGGGGGTGAAAACAGCCCTCGAAGTCAGGGGTCAAAACCACATTTTTTGAGAAAAAAAAAGTTTGTTAAAAAATTCTTGAGTGACTACATTTCCCCATTGAAAAACACACAATTTAAAAAAAAATTCAAATTTTTTCGATCTCTGGTTTCCGAGATATCTCAAAAAATATGGTTTTGACTCCCAACTTTGAGGGCTGTTTTCACCTCTTCAAAGTGGATGGTTGCCGATAAAAAAAATACGTGTGAAATATTTTTCGACGAACTATAGCTCACATTAGTTTCATAAAAATCGGCCATTCTCATCTGAATATGTTCCCGTGGTTCGTAGTAAATAAATTAAAAAAAATAAAAATTAGAAACGATTTCAGTCGCATAATACGCTTTGTATTTACATTTTAATTAAATAACCAAAAATCGTGCGATTCCATGGCAAACATTTTCTGATGTGTTTAGAAACGTTTGTATCATCATAGTGTGACAAGTTGATAAATGTGAACGAGATGGTATTGTCTATATTTAAATCAGACAAAACCCACAAAACCGACTATGCGTTTTATTCCGTGTTGTCACTGATACGCCGCACAGTGTTTCAAAGACAAACAAAATTTTGTATAACCCCCGGAAGACGCACACCGAGACTGCTGTGCTTGAGGGGCGGTTGCCGAGTCGGTTCTGATTCATAGTACGATGTAGAATATTTATATTTACTCGTATAACAAGAGAAACAAACTCGCAGCGGGTTTCTCTCCTGTGTGTGTGTGTTACTAAACAAATTTTTCCATGAGAATACTGCTTTCCTCGTTTGCTTTTCCATAATTTCTTTTAAAACGTGGAGATACATTTAATTGCGAGCTGACTGTGGATGCACGTGTAATTCTAAATTCCGTAAAAGAAATTTTGGAAAATTATTTTTACGTAAAAAATTGATTTAAATAAATGAAATATTTTAAACTCGAAAGACATGGCAGCCATTTTCACCAAAACCATTTCTGAAAAATTTTTTATTTCACCAAAGGCACGTGCTTAAAGATTCCTTAAAAATTGTTTTGCATTCGCATACCGTCTCGATTTCCTTAAGTTACGCTCGATTAAAATTTAATTTCAATTAGGTAGTTGAAACCTAGCAAAATTAATGTAAAGTAATTGTAAGTTAGATATTAAGGCATATTATAACGTAATCATTAGACTGCGGATTTGATGCATTTATGACAAAAATGGGGACGCACAATTTAAATCAGTGGACATATAAAAAAGATTTAAGGACACCAGTGTATTAGTTCCAGCTTGATAAGATAATATTAAATAGTAAGAAATTTTTATTTAGCTTCTGTGTCTTGCAATAAATGCAAACAATTTTTATTTTGCATAAAGATCCGCAGTCTAGTAATCATAAATTGTATAATTTGCAATGTATATGCTATATAAAGCTTATATGGTTTAAAGCAATAATAAATAATATATATGTATAGGTTTGTATTTATCATTGTACAAGAGGTTAACACAATTCTTTCTCTGTTCCACTTTTAATGGAACAACCTGCAAAAACGAGGATTCTCGTAAATATCCGCAGTTTGTTCACGTCTAGTTCGTAGACAAGCCAAGAAGGAACGTAGCCAGGGCGAAGGCGGAGAATTCACTGTACGAGGAGCAGCGAGAGAGTGTCGTGATTAATTCCGAGTAATCTGATCAAACCCTTTTTTCGAGTTATCAGACGGCGAAGGGATAGAGGATTTTCTCCCGTGCGAGAATGTGCTATGCCACCGAGATTTCCTCCGACGCGGCGCGGCTCGACGCGGCGCGGCGGTGTGGAGAAGGCACCTGGAAAATATTGTACGAGGGAGAAGAATCTCGCGCTTCTTTGTGGTAACGAAGTTAGAGAAATACGAGTAGCTAACCGGGGCCGAAGCACAGCCTGCTGCGGGAGAGACTTACACCCACCATATACTCGCACGATCCCCATAAAACATAATACCGGTATTAAGCGCGTTACTCCTGAAAACGTGAATTTCGATAGCGCTACTACACTCCCTCGATCGCCCCGGTAATGCTTTTATCGAACACCAATCGGAAACTACTATTTCTTTTCGCGCGGAATAGCACGAACCGTCGAATATCTCAACCGAACCTCCCATAAATCGCTGCTGTTTAATTAAAAAATTCTGCACCTGCTTTTTATACCGGGTGACCTGCCCAGAATGAGCAAAAAATTCATGATAATAATTCTATTGCGAGTTTACAAATGTCCCGTTGGAGACAGAAACAATTTTTCCTTCCACAGTAGAACCTCGATAGTTGCAAACTCGTAACCCGCAAAGTGTTAATGGGGTCATCCCATATGAGAGCTACTATTTCTTGAATTTTTTTGAAGGATCCTTAAAACATACAATCTTGAAATTTTTACCACACATTTATTGACATTAAAACAGTCTCTCAGAATTTTTTCAAAATTCCCCTTTATTCCCCCTTAAGGGAGTCATTCCGTCATTTTTCATATTGGCGAGCGTGATATCTCAAAAACTATTGAACGGATTTCGCTCAAATTTTTATGGTATAGTCAGCACATCTATAGTTATCGCCCGTACCAAAATATTTCTGATATCTGCTGTAGTTTTTTTTAATTTGAAAAAGACAAAAAAAATGACAAAACTTGGAACTTAACGTGTAAAACCGTGCCAAAAATTCAATTTTCGATATTTTTATATTATTTTGGTACCGGCGGTAGCCACAGGTCTACAAATTAAAATGCCGTTTGATTTTTTGATATCAGATGATCGAAACCTCCGGAATCATGGTCGCCATCAACCTACTTTTTTTACACACGAATGTCTTCCGAACGGTGTAAAGTGGATCCAATTCGTTATTTCGAGTTGCAAGAAAAAGTAAAGCAAGAAAAAGTATCATATTGGATGACCCCCTTAATGCAGCTCTGCGCAAGCAAAGTCGAACAAAATTCCATTCTATCCCAATATCTCGACGAAACAGCGAACTGCCATCGGCGTGTGCTATAGCGGACCGCCTAACTTTCCATAAAACAATAAACCCAGCGGGGGAAAGAACGTTTAATCTGTACACAGGGTGGAGAAAGGAACGAGATATCGGATCCGGCCGCGGTGGGTTCCGAATTCCACGGTGCACCATCCGGTCCGGACTGCAGTGCTGCAGTTTTTCGCGTTGCGGCGAGCCTCTGTTTCCGCAGGCGAGAAAGCAGATTTTAAATTACTTCGCCGGTATACATATATCCGCCGATGCGAGCGTTACCAATTCTTCGTTCTGGCACGTTGTACATGCATTAGCGACGATACGCTGCTGCCTGCACACCCCTGCAACCCACTGCACGAACCGAGGGTGTTGCGAAAACACCACCACCGGTCCCCGTTACCGTGTTTTTCTCGTTTGTTTTCCGCGCTGCGCGGCGGCGGTTCCCTCCGCCATTATATGTCCCCCGGTTTTTCGCGACGGTTTTTCTCCCAGGCGGTCTTGTCCGCGACCGGCTCTGTCCCCGACGCTGTTCTCAGGGCTAATGAACTCTGACTGATAAGCCGGAATGACGTTTATCGGGCCACAAGTCCGGTTTTTGCCACTACCCCCCAAGGTTTTTTCAGCTTTCGCGAATCACCGGGTGCTTTTGCCACCGTTGCTACCCGGTTCCGCCGTGCCCGCAGATAAACTGCGAACGTAATAATTCACCGTTCCTGGTCTTTTGCTATTTTTTTTGTTCTCCCGTTTCTGCTTCGCGGCTCGATCGTGCACGGTCTTGCACGGTTACGCGCGCTCATGCTGTCCCGCTGAGCAAACGCCAGATTGTTTTGCTGCCCGTGAGTTATTCTTCGCTGGGAAAATTGTTGCTGCCCACGACGCTGTGTGCGGTCTCTATGTGGAGCAGCGATCATGGTTCTAACAATGGTTGATCGCACAAGCTGGATTTTTGCGAATTTTCAAGTCGTTGATGCCGGATGTTGACGATAAAGGGTTGGAGAGGGCTTTTGAGGTTTAATCGAATTGATCGTTTTTAATACTAAACCTACCAAGCACAAAACATGTAAAAGTGAAACACCTTATTGCAGTGAGAAGTAAACTTTGTGCGGTTTTTAATTATATTTAAATGAAGAAGTCAATTCAGTCATTTCCTATGAAAGCGTTTTTATAATATCAATAATTATAAAATAGAAAACCGTGGTAGGTTTAGTGTGAAATACTGTGACACACTCCACGTATTATCAACAAAGTAGCGTATGATTTTATTAGTATCTTAATTCCTGAAATTCTTAGAAATATTCAAAATTGATTTCCTCTAGACTCTAGACCACTGGTTCTTAATCAGTGTTCCGCAAGCTTTTTGCAAGTATTACGCAAAATTATGATAATATATTTTCTAAAATATTTTTATTTCTACGCGGGATGTTTTTGTTGGTTTTTTGGATCATTAATTTTGGTGTTCTGCATATTTTTCATATAATCGAATGTGTTCCCTGACTTCAAAAAGAGAAAAGAAGCATTGGTCTAGAGTCTAGAGGAACAAATAGATCCCTTTAATTCTTCTCTATAGTCGATGATAAGGGATTGAATCCTCGAATAGTATCATAGGGTCTTTCGTGCCCCCGGCTGAATGTTCTATAAAGACTGCTATTGAAGCTAAATTTTAATTGAGCATAACTTAATGAAATCAAAAATAATTTTCAGGCCTTTAATACCTGGGACGCATATCAAGGAATGCATAGAAATCGGAAGACAGTATTTGTGTCGAAAAAGCACTGATAAAAGCGTGTCACGCTCATAGATTGGACGTTGTCAAGTGACATGATTTAGATCTTGTGATTCAGCACCACATTCGCAAGCACTGTCTAAAATGAAATTTACTTTGGCTAACGAAGCGTTATACCCTTGAATGGTGACTCTGAGGCAACACTGACAATTGCTGTGCTATTGCTGTGCTACACATTTACATATTACATGATATTATATATTATATATTATATTACATATGATATCATTATATACGATATTATATATATTATATCAGTTTCATATGCACAAAATGAAAAGAATTGTATAGAAAGGAAAAATGTTTCGTTTTTGAGTTAAAATAGCTCTGAGTGCAAAGGGTTAAATTGTAATAATTAGAGCGAGGTAGTTGTAACCTAGCAAAATTAATGTAAACTAATGGCAAGCTAGACACCAAGTCATATCGTAACATAATCCTATATTGTACAATTTGTTATGTGTATGCTATACGAATCTTAGAAGGTTTATAAATAAATAATAATACTGCTATTGAGGGTTAAGCTACTTTCTTGAGGGAAGCAGCATTCGAGCTACCATAAATGGTGAAGTTACGCTATTTTCCCTGTGTAGAACGACCATTTCGATTCGATTTCGTTGATCCCATGTTCTCGGTGCCATAATAATCGTTCCATTTCGAATTGTTTCGGCCAGCGACGACACAGAAGTTCATCAATGTTAGTTCGGTTAACTATCGGAGGGCAATCTCGGCGAAATCTGGAGGCAACTGGGCGTTAAACGTACCGCTTCCTCATATTACTTTCACGGTGGTTTCCGGGGGGGAAGAGAGACGGAGAGGGGGGTGAGATTTTAGCACGCTGGAATAAAAAGGAAATACGAGGCGTTTCGTTCCGCGGAAGATACGGCCGCGGCCGCACTTCAAACCAGAAGCTAACAATGCGCCACTAAACTTCCAGATTAGCATCGCATTAAAACTAACAATACTACGTCGGGTTATTCGACGACTCCTCGGTTGCAGTAAAAACTTTCCTACTGCCCCGTAAAAGATTCGGCGGACTTGTTTCGTCAGGAATCTTTCTTTCGTTCTTCTTACTTCGAGATCTCGCGGTTCCCGCGAATGCTTCTGCAGAGACGCGATCCTTCGTCAATTCGTTAAGCAACCTATTCATATTCGGGTTGCGTTTAAATCGCGATTGTTACGCTCACGCTGCTCTCGAGAATGACTATTTTAACATTCAACAGTGTCATATGATTTACAAGGACAACTCGCAGCGTCCGCAGAAATTCTTTCGGAGTGAGCGGTAAACTGCTGGATAGAAAGATTTTATCTTCACCTCCGGGGGAAAACAAAAATGACTCCGCGGCGGGTTCTATTTACATTAAGGATGTTCTGGAGATACAATGAGAGACAAAAGTACAGAAAATTCGAAATCCATCAATATATTGGCAATGAAAGCCATTCATGAGTATTGTTTACTTATATCGATCGTACATAGTTGAAATGATTAAGTTAAATGATTTCGGCGCACTGGTTCGATCAAATTTTAAAAATTAACTACCCTATTTGCAAATTACCACAATAGTATTTTCTCCGTTTCGATCTTTATTTTAGATAATTTTCAAGAAATTAACAAAATTGCGTCTGTAAATTACCAAAATTTTTTGGTAATGGAAACGTAGAAAATACTATTGTGGTAATTTGCAAATAGTGTAGTTAATTTTTAAAATTTGGTCGAACCAGTTCGCCGAAATCATTTAACTTAATCATTCATGAGTATATTTTGCATTAAAAAATAGATTAATTTAAACAGCTTTCGTTTAATTAGTGAATTTCATGTTATATTTATTTTTAATTTGTGATATACAATATATATAATTACGCAATAAAAAGTTAAAAATAAATTAAAAATACTTCAGAAAGCAATATTCATGGTTATTATTGGGATGACAACGCGATAAATTAGACGTTTTGTAACAGTTTATAATTTTTTGCTCTGTAACTGTTTAGCGAATCCTAATAAATTTTGAACATACTTAATTACATAATTTTTAGTATATATAAAAAAAACTGGAGTTTCTAGTTGCGTTTTTTCAAGGTTTAAATAGGGTTTGAAGTGGAATTTTATGAATTCTCCATAAGTATTAAAATGTGCAAACTTTAAGTTGCTAGAATTCTAAAACGGTGCAGTGAATCGAACCCAAACTTTGGTAATTGCATTAATTTAGTAAGAATTGTATCTTGTCAAATTTGCAAAAATTCTGTTGCGTTTTTATATACCTCCAGAACATCCTTAAGAAACATTTCACGCCGTACACGATCGACCGTAACGTATTTATACTTCCGCGAACGATCGCGAGCGTTTACAATGTTTACACGAAAGCTCGGGCTCTCTTCGCCTCGATAACGTGACGTGAACTGACAGAAAATAATAACACTACCGCGCGAGCAGAGTAACACCGCTGTCAATATTTACAGCACGCGAAAACGGTGATTAATGGATGCTGGCGTTAATCAAATCTCCTATTCGACGAATACTGTCACGTTATGTCACGTTTTTCCATCTCTGTCGGTCTCTTTCTCTGATACGAAAGAAAATAGAATAATCCTCGGTTTGCAACGTGTCTTCGACGGAACAAGAAATTAAATTCTTTCGCACGGCAGCTCGGTGTTTCTACGTACAATAACGAGATATAAAAAGGAAAAAGGGGAAAACTGTCGAATCAGCGGCGGTATCAGCGAATGAAAATTGACAGAGACGAGCCGGGGGCGCCCACGTTCCCGTTTTATTTGCCCTTGCATGCTTTTACCAGCACGCGTGAATAAATCATCGATATGATCGAAACAGAAAGCCCTCCGTCGAGCACGATTTGCGGACCTCTGTTAACTGCGCATTTTTTTTCCCGTTTTTATAAACCCCCTCTGTGTCCATAAATTCTCGATCCTCCTTCGGAAAAAGGGGAAAAATAACGGGCGCGCGATACACGCGGCGCACGGCCAACGGAGACTAACGAGCACGATAAGTTCGGCGTCGCAAAAATTTCCGTACAGGCACCGACAAACGAAACCGTTCGTTCCTTCTTCGATTATTTTCGCGGCGAATCGATCCGCGAACCCAACGAACTCGATATTAAATCCCGCCGCAGATACCTCGCTCCGTATTTGGCCTGCGAAAACTCGCCAAAATGTCATTTTTCACACAAAGTCTTCTCAAACATGGATATTCGCTAACCAACTTTATGCTCGAAGTCATTTTTTATAAATATATTAATCAAATATTGTCCCTCTTACGTATTATTGTATATATTTTAAATCTTGTTTTATAGAGTCTGCTGGATCAATGATTAATGATATTTCTTACCTGGGCTCCTGAACATCTATAGAAGCACTCTGTGTTTTTCTTTTTTCTTAAACGAGGATATTTGCTGACCAACTTTATGCTTGAAGTCATTTTTTATAAATATATTACTCAAATATTGTCCCTCTTACGTATTACTGTATATATTTTAAATCTTGTTTTATCGAGTCTGCTAGATCAATGATTAATGATATTTCTTTCCTGGGCTCCTGAACATCTATAGAAGCACTCTGTGATTTTCTTTTTTCTCAAATGAGGATACTCACTAACGAACTTTATGCTCGAAGTAATTTTCTTATAAATATATTATATTGTCCCTCTTACATGATGCTGCATATTTTAAATCTTGTTTTATTGAGTCTGCTAGACCAATTATTATTAATGATATTTCTTTGCTGGGCTACTGAATATCTACAGAAGCACTCTGTAATTTTGTTTCTTCTCAAACAAGGATATTTGCCGACCAATTTTTATATATATGCCGACCAATTTTTATATATATGCTGACCATTTTTTATAAATATATTACTGAAATATTGTCCCTCTTACGTGATACTGTATATTTGAAATCATGTTTTATTGAGTCTGCTAGATCTATACGATTAATACGTTAAACGCGGACGTCGATATGTACAATATTATCGTTTAATATCCTGCTAATACATTTCCAATACGGTCTCCTCTTACATTCATAACGCTCTGTCTGCGCAAGAACACGATTCCTAGTGAGCACATTAATTAGACCGATCACAGAGACACTCGATTCACACATGCGATCGTATTTCAAGATTTTTCTCGCTTACTGCGGGATATTCATTCATTCGGTTCTCATCCGGTTTATGGGTTTGTTCAATCTCGTTGTATTAATTTATCAACTTCAGGCAAGCCTCTTTTCATTCGATCCCATTGCTGTTTGCTGATCGAATCGTTCGTTCTGTTTATTTACTTGGCAAACCTGTTTAAATATTGGTCCATTGTTCATTTTTTAATCCTACAGTTCAGAATGTAGGAAAACGTTTCGCTGAAAAGTTCAAGTTGCGTTTAAATAAATATCAGATGCTTGTAACAGAAGTCTTTGAAAATTACATTAGAGCTAGAAAATTATCATTGAACGTTTATATGTCTGTGCCATGACCCAGTTACACTATTGCCTCCGATCACGAACGGTTTCACACTACCTCTAATTAAACGGTATTTCTTTAATATTGACTAAAACCACTTACCACCGGGCGATTAAGTAAATACGGAAAGAAGATCACGCGTGTTTTACCGAATCAACTTCTATTTTTACCCAGCAGCCTTTCGGCCGCAATTGAAAAGACAAGAACCAAGACGGCTGATTAGAAAATTCCCTCGCGTGCATGCAGATGACTCTCACCCTACTTTCACTATTAACGCGTTCAAGGTTCCCGCCTCTCGCCCTGGCAAAATCCCATGTAAAACACTGTAACTATTTACAACGTGTTTCCTAGGTGAATAAGTGATGCTCTCTGCGCGAAGTTATCGAAAGTACTGTGTAGTCGGCGAGGAAATTTCCGAAAGTAAAGTTTCATCCCAACTGCTAAACAAAATTACGCGAACGTTCAGCCAAAAAATTAGAAAATTACTTCATTATTTAATTAATCATATTTTACACTTAATCTCACGACCCCAACAACATTCCTGTACACTAACCTTCGCTACTGTATTGCACGATAACTGCAAATGTCAAGTTTCGAAAATTGCTGTGCCATTCTTAAAAATATTGTTCAGAGTATTATTTTTGTTCGTATTTAATAAACTACTAGACATTTACATATTACATATTAAATTCTATGGAATCGAAATATTCTAGAATGGAAAAATCTTTCGTTTTTGAGTTAAAATAGCTTCGAATGCAAAGGGTTAACTTACACGGAACATTTGGATTATTTAACCCTTTGCACTCGGAGCAATTTCGACTCAAAAACGAAAGATTTTTCCATTCTAGAATATTTCCATTCTATACAATTTTTTTTCCATTTGTTGTATATGAAACTGATATAATATCTCATGTAATATGTAAACATCTAGTAGTTTATTAAATACGAACAAAAGTAATAATGTGAACAATATTTTTAAGAATAGCATAGCAATTTTCAGTGGCGCCTCGGAGTCGCCATCCGAGTGCTAAGGGTTAATCTCAAAAGTATCTGAGAAAATTTATACAAAATTTTATTGTTACAAAATTAAAAATTTGTCTTATCTAAGGGTTAAAATAAAATTGTCCCTCAATCTGTGCCTTAACAATCCTCGAAGAAGAGAAACTGTTTATCACAGCGCAATTATTGCAAGTTCTATTAGCAAGCTACCGCTGTAAAATCCAAATGACCCTAATTAGCACAGCTCTATTAAAATTTTGATTTCAGTGGAGGAGTATCTAGAAACGTTGAAAGCAGGGTCTGGTAGTTATTACGTCTTCAGAAAATTCGCCAGCCGGCCAGCGAGACAACGAAGTGGTCGGAGGCGTCTTGAAGTTCGGCGATCATTCGCACCCGTTCCTCGCTTCGGCGGATCGATTAGGGTAGTCAAGGGCCGATCAAAGGTATATCCCGGCGCAGCCCCGGACCCGATCGCCAGCTTCGTTCAATCCCCGTTGTTTGGCAAGCCCCTGGCAGACAGTCGTGAAAAGGGGCGCACCGTTCCATTTCGTCTTGTTGGACTCTCATAAAAGTGGACGAATGCGGACCTTTTAACGGACCAAGTGTAAACCTACACCCCCGTCGCCCGGGCCATTTACCCACCCCCTTTGACACGGCATTCCTGTCTCCTCGCGACTCCTTGCTTTCTGTCTTGGTCCCTGGACCCGGTGAACGATGCCCGTACTTTGCCCCCACGATGAAACTTGCACCCCCGGATCCTCGTCATCCGCCCCAGTTACGACCACCACCTACACCCCCACACTTGCAATCTTTCCTTGCCTATGTTATTCGTCAGACGGCCGACGCATCCTGCAGAATTCTATGGAATCTGTTGAGCTGGTTTCTAAGTTGACGCGACAGCAGTTTTCATCCCCTAAGTAGAAACCTTCGTTGCCGGATGAAATGTGAACCTTATGTTTTTCAGTGGTTCAATGATGTTTGTGATATTAGACAATTCTCTCGGGTACGATCTAGAATATTATACAACTTTGAAAATATACACAGTAGCTGCATAAAGCTTGTCCTCGTCAATTGAAAATACTACCCTCCCTATTAATTTCTTTCTAAGCGTGCGAGACATTGCAGCGTTAATTTTTATTTTTAATTTTCTCAAAAAAAAAATTGGTTTTTATTTTTGTTGATCGCACATTGTTTAAAATAAACTTGGAATAATAATATTGGCGCGCTGGATCGATCAAATTCTACCCTATATATAGCTAATTTGTTGTAAACTCAAACGTTTCGATTCGGATATGAATCTGTGCGTCATAAGACCACGTTTGCTATAGAATTGTTTTCTATTCGAGGAAAAGAAAGGTGGTGTTTACAACAAATTAGCTATATATATTAGCGTTTACCGTTTATGTTGATTTAGCTTAGTATAACGATATACGCCTCATTGTCAATTGTAAAGTGTTATACTAATATATGTATGCTATATAAACCATACACGGTTTAGGGCATTAATAAATAAATAAATAAATGAAGCTTGTCAAGTAAAAATAAATGATTAGAAAGGAAAATTCGCAAGAATTTAAACGCGTTGGAACAAGATTATTCCTATATTGTCCGACACACGTTCGACGTGCGTTCTGCTGTTGACATTTCATGCTCGACTTACACCACTGTCACTGGACCACTATTGATCTCATCTACGCCCTTCAAACGGATTTGTATTGGTATCGCTCGGTTGCCTCGATAAGTCCTTAAATGTCAGGCCGATTTATATTCGACCGTGAAACCGTATGATCGAGATTCTGGCAACGGAGATCCCACCGCGAATATATTTAGTGCCGAGAACGTCGATACGAGATATCGGTGAAACAAGTCCCGAAATAACTTCCCGAGGGCCGAACGGAAATAAAAGTAATCGAACAATACACCGCCACCGATTCACCAAACATTAAACTTCGAATGCGATTTTGAATTTTGAACCTCCTGCACGAAAACATAAATTGTATTATGCTCGACTTTAGTGTCCATATTTAAATAATTCTTCGACTTCTCAAATGAAAAAACTGAAAACTATACACCGGCACGAATCAGTGTTCACTTTACGTTTGTTTACCGAGGCTCGTGTTAATTCTGATAATTGCGATAGTATGATAACAGCGGTATCGATGTTATTATTGTAAATATCTAAATTGTGCATTACGTTTCCTGTCGATTTCGTTACGTTTCGGTATCGATTTTACTGCAACATATCGTATTGTAGTCGCGTGTCTGACTATGTACGTGCCTATACTACTGCAACTAGGTAATATCTGTTTACACTGGCTTTTATAGCTGTTACAAGGCTTCATTCATTGTTACGATATGAACATTAATGCTATTACTAGACTATTCACTCATTTTATTACAAAATTAATTTATATCTTCATAAATAAAACGACACAAAAGAATGAATATTAAATATAAAACATTTCTATCTAACAATACTGGTAGCAACGATATCTATTCAACCAGAATTAATAACGTACAAAATATATCTTGTATTGAACACAGAAAATGGTTTGTATTAAATGAATGGTGAATATTAAAACGTTTCTACGACATCTTCTTGACAATACCAATAACAATAACACCGATTAAACCGGAATTAGCAATGTGTCCAACAATCGCATCGCGAAATCCATATTCTACACGAAGCAACGAATAGACTCGCTACAATACATGTTGATTATTGTCTTCGTCATCGTGATTTAAACTTTTTAACAACGTTTTCGCCGGATTCTATCAAACGACCCGGACATCGTTTGAAAAACCGTGTGTTATTCATCGGCGGCACAATCATTCTCACAATAGAAGTCCGTCTGTGTCGCGACAAAGTCCGATGAAATATAATCAACTTTCGAAGCACCGTATCGACGTACAAAGCGAACAACGAACGATTCTTTGTAATTAATGGTGGACTTTAAAGCGCTTCCCTGAATTATTCCAAGCCCGGTCTCTCTCTCTCTCTCTAGCAATATTTTTAGACATTCGAGAAATATTGCTAGGTGCGTTAATGCAACGAATACGTCCACCCTGCCACCGTTGAACTTTTATTCTTTTAGAAAAAACAGCCACGGCGAATATGGCCAGCGAATTTATCCCCCATTCACATTCCACGCTTCGGAAAATATAGTTCTCCAATTGGTTAGCTCGCTGTTACTTTATCGGTTCTTTTATTGGTAACAACATATTTTGTGGACCAGTCTTAAAATATTCCAGGAAATTCGACCGGTCATTATGATTTTTAGCTGTCTTCTAAAAATTAAAGAGTGATAGTTGAGGGTCTTCTCGATCGATTTTTCATAGCGATTTTTGTAAAGGAAAAATATTAAGACTTTTTTAGCCAGAGCTAGGAAACAATCAATTCATAAATTGTCTAACGTGTGAACGCTACAATTATAGAATAAGGTCTCTTAAGAGTGAATGTACAATGACTCCCATTAATTTTCGGAGTCTTGAAAAAACGATAACTTTTTTTATATTGCACCATACGATTTGAGCTTTTTGGAGAAGTTAGAGCAATTAGTTTACTATATGATGTGAAAAGAAATTTTTTAAAAAATTGCAGTTGGTCGAAATTACAGGTCTGATACAGATCTACGAAACGTGTTTTCTACATTTTCAATATGAACCCAAATAAAAAAGTTGTAAAATATAACTTTTAGTATTTTCTCTGCAATTCCGACCAATTGCAATTTTTTCAAAAATTCTTTTTACATTACGTAACAAAACCGATTGTTCTATCTTCTTAAAAAAATCCAAATTATATGGTCGAAAATTGAAAATGTAATCGTCTTTTTAACAGTGTTCGAATATTAGTAGAGGTCACTGTATATGCAAGATCAGAATTCTCTAAATCAAGAAACCGAAATAGTTTTAATGTTCTAATTTTTTTGCATATTGACATTTTAACTAACCATTTGTTGACTCGTACGCTCTGTTACATTTCTTTTGGGAGACCTTTAGGCGTTATAGCACACAAGCAATCGCACACAGGCACAGAAAATTCCACTAGTATGCAAATCCGTGAAACTCCGGTCAAATCAAAAACCTTGCAACCTAGAGGGTTTCGGTGAATAAAAACACCATATTATAAAACAACAAACACTTTTCCATCGGTCGAATCAATTTCGCGCTGCGGCTGCTGGTCGCGTGTTTTGCAAGTTTGGATGTGGTCGTTAATCGGCCGATATCTCACCGATCTCCCGGGATAAATATTCCGCGGCATTACCGGTGAATTACAAGCGGATAATGAATCGTCCTTAGCCGCCATTAACGGACTATTATCGAAGTAATTGCGGCGGAGCAATCGCTGAAAAGTTAAACGACGACACCGCGCCGCCTCTCGCGTCTCTCGGCGAGTTTATTGTATCGATTTAACCCGGGTTATTTTAACTCGTCTTCCGCGGAACTCCGAGTCGTTATTAACGAATAGAAACCCTCCCCCTCTTCTTCTTCAGCATCCACATCTGCTCGTCCTCGTAATTATATCTCCCAGCCTCTCACGAAGCGCGACCGAGACTTCCTGGAGGATCCATAAATTTCCTCCAAGAATTCGCGGCACGCTGCGCCACCGAATTCCCGAAATTTTCTCGCCAAAAATATTTCAGAAATTCGTCCCGACGTATCCGACACCACCTTTCTTTTTTTTCCACCTGTCACGTCCTCGCTTTCGTGCCGGCTCACTATCGCGTTGCAAACACTCTTCTTTTCCCGCCAACTCGCGCCCATGCTATTTTTTATGGACACCAGTACTGATATTTTCTGGCCAAAATTTAAATAATGTTCTTCGTAGTGATTAGAATGAGATAGGATTTTCTTTTGAATTTTCACGTAGATTAACAGCTCTTGTGTAACTCTGCCTGTACGCAGAATAGCTCTTGGTTCTCGAGACGGTTAGTTAGCAGAATTTGCGGGCACTACATAACAATTTAATCTCCGCGATAACGTTGTTACAAGATGCGACATTCCGCGACCTTCTGCCGGGAATAAATCGAATAAAACAAGCACTCGAGCACTCACTTTTCATCGCTCGGATACCAGAAATCCCACGCATTCCGCTGTTACACCGGAAACCAAATACCATCAACTCCTCCTCGAAACAAGTAACGAAATTCCATTCCAGGCAAATACTCTCATTTCATTACCTACAGCGACTCGTGATCGCACTGTGATACCCGACCGACTACGAAACCCCTCTGTGACTAACGAGGGATGTTGAACAAGTAGCCCCCCGTACAATTTTAAACGGAGCTTTCTCGAAACACGAATACTAAGAAGTAATTTAAAGTATTCGGTGATTCACAGTTGTAATCTTGTTGTGCACCTCGTCATCAAAGTGATCCATCTGATCGCATAAAAATTAACAATAGTTAACAAGGGAACATATTCAGATGAGAATAGCCGAGTTTTATGAAACTAATGTGAGCTATAGTTCTTCGAAAAATATTTCACACATATTTTTTTTTATCGGCAACCATCCACTTCGAAGGGGTGAAAACAGCCCTGAAAGTTGGGAGTCAAAACCATATTTTTTGAGATATCTCGGAAACTAGAGGTCGAAAAAATTTGAATTTTTTTTTAATTGTGTGTTTTTCAATGGGAAATGTAGTCGCGCAAGAATTTTTTAACAAACTTTTTTGTTTCTCAAATAATGTGGTTTTGACCCCTGACTTAGAGGGCTGTTTTCACCCCCTCAGAGTGGATGGTTGCCGATAAAAAACAATACGTGTCAAATATTTTTCGAAGAACTATATCTCACATAAGTTTCATCAAAATGGGCGTGTATAAACTGAATATGTTCCCTTGTAAGATGAACAAGCACGATAAATGTGCTCCAGGTAGTTAAAAATGCACCGAATTCACGAATCGATTCGGAAACACGGCTCCTTACGATCCACAGGCTGTCGGAGAAATTGAATTCGATTATCGAGAAGCCTCCTGCTTCTCCCCTCACCCCCCCCCCCTCTTCCACCCACGCCCCCCGAAATTCATCGAAATATCCGGAATCGTCTGAATTATTTGTACCGTGCACCGGGGCCCATGATCACGCGAGCCGGTATTAACGGCAAATTCGATTTTAATTCGCCGGCCGTATAACTCGTTGACGCGGGGATTCAATTAATTAATATTTTTAATTAAGACTCAGCCGTGACCCACGCGAAACCGCTTATAAACGATTAGCGAATTATCCGCGCCCGTTCGAATAGAATTTTCATTAATTTGTCCGTAATGACCGGCCGCCGGTTACTTCGCTAATATTTATGGTTTAATTATGTTGCCGTTTGATATGGCCGCTGATTCGATCCCGGCGTTAATCGAACGGTGATCCTCTGTTATAGGTGTGTTGATAACAGCTGGACTGGACGTTTTAAGGAATCGTTCGCGACGGTTGTCGTTGATTTCCTCGTTTTTCGGGATGACGGCCGCCATCTTGAAAATCGTGGCTTTTGGAGTGACGCGATCGATGTGGCCAGTGTACCACAATTTCTTACGCAAAAATCTTTCTTTTGCGATATTTGCTCCGCTTATTGCGAATTTTAAGCTCTGTTGTTGTTGATTAAGAATTGTTTTATTCTGTTCTTTTCATTTTTATCGTTCGTTCAGAGACACTGTACACGTAAGTGTAAATTAATGTACACGAATTCATTCTATGACGTCCTCGTTCGAATTTATTAGTTAACGTCGAATCGTTAAAATAGTTTTTAATTTGTCTCATAAAATTTCGTACGATTTTTATGCTGTCTGAGATTTATGATATGCGAAATTAATATATGTAGTAGATTCAATTTTCTGAAAGTTGTTATGCACACTAAAAGCATTGAAAAATTTTAATAAGCTTCTATTTAGATCCTAAAAGAACGTACAAGAGAAGATACAAATTATAAAAGAAATTAATAAATACAGCAGATGAAATTTTTTTAGAAGTGCTCGGTTAAAAGCTTGGCAAATTTTAATAAGCTTCTGAATATATTTAAATCCTAATAGACCTTATAATTGGGAATATAATTCTTCAAAAAATTATTAAATACAGACAATTGAATCCCAATTGTATTTTTCAATGTAAATTCCCTTTTCTACTTCAGTTTCTGTAAAGTGGTCCGCGAAAGCATAAGCATGCATAAACGTCTGGCAACAATTCCAGCACATGTTCTAGTCAATGAATTCAAGGGGCGTGACTATATTAATCGCAGTACAATGAATCTTCGGGGCAACAAGACGACCCGAGCTCACGAAATAGTTCCCAAAACCACCCTAAACCATCCCCATTCGTCGTAACCACTCAGAAGCTTCATTCGTCCAGACAACCTTGTCAACAGTCTGAACATCCACCGCCTGACGTTCATGTTCCTCATGATGGTACAACGCATTCATGCATATGTGGCTCGCCTAATCTCGCTTTAACGTAACAAACACAGGCTGGCTTGAATCGCCATCAAATATCTGGCGCGCGTGGAACGAGAAACGGGTTTCTGTGGCAACCAGTGACGCTAAGTTAACAATCATTACAAAGACAATACCTAAAACCATCAGCGAGATACCTCAAACGTATTCTAACATTTCAAATAATTTTTAAATAATCCAATTTCATTTAATTTTCTAATATAAACTGTAAATTCTATTTCCTAAAATCTCGCAATATTTTGCAGTTTTCAGACTTTTATAAAATTGTCAGTATCCTCGATTAGGGTAAATTTAAGAGAGACGGAATACGCGAATTTTGTATCTTGTTGCGATTCAATTCTTACGATTATAATTGTACGAATAATTGAGTTAAAAATATAAAATTATTGAGTACATGGTCATTATTTTACGATACTTGCTTTTTTAAAAATGGGGACTTTTTCCGAAATTATCTTTCGAAGATAAACTTTTATGGTGGACGATGTTTTCTCATATTTAGAGGTAACAGTAAAATCCTAGTTTCTGTAAATAACTTGGAAAAATATATTTGTACGAAGATCTGCAGGCCAGTTAGTTTAACTACATAATCTGAGCGCTTACACATTTTTGTGTGACCCAATTTGCTATAATTAAAAGCGAGGTAAAGTTGCTTCACATTTCTGATAAAAAAGATCGGCAATGCAAAACTTTTATATTTTTCGACAAAACGAAGAGGCGAATGGTGTTTTTTTTTATCATATTTGAGGGAAAGATAGGTTCCCCGACGGTGGTATAGCGTTCATTACGAGAACATGAAGGTACGCTGGGAAGGTTTGTTGTTGCAGGTGTCGATTCCCAACGAAGTTGCCATCTCCTGGGTTTGCTCGTTCCTAGGTGTCGCCCCGCAGCAAAAGTACCGACTAGAAAACGTAATGGCGCAAATAAATTCACGGGTAACCGCTCTCGGCAACAATTTTGGCTCTGGTTACTCCGCGGTAGACTGATAAAACCTGTCTGGACAGCAAAAAAAAAAAACAATCGCACCGGTTAAGGGAAAACGGAATCGCTAATGCTCGCAGATACCAGGCAAATTGCCGAGCAGAGTTCAACCCTTATACGAAATAAACGTTGTACATTCTTGTTGATGTATAGCAAAATTATTTTAACACTAGATTGCCCAAGGAAGTCATTTTGACTGCTTTTTAATTTCAATTAGAAAAACAATTATGTATATAATGACACAATTTCTTAGAATTTTGTGACTTTTTGTACAACATATAAATGCGTTTATTAATAATTGTAGTTACCTCCCCCCTCCTTCATTTCCGGTATATATATGTGTGTTATACCTATATTGCCCAAAAGCAGTCAATCTTTCTAGTGTTAAACTACTTCCGTGGATAACTATAAATTAATTTACGTGCGAAGCATGAAAATATTAAGTTTTACGATTGTTAATAAACGTAAATTGTCGGCATTCGAATAAATAAGGGTGAATTAAAATGAAAAAATTTCTTTCAAATTTTATTTTTGTGTATTTCAGAATCCGTAGGAAACATTTTCTAATTCAAAATGTCGTGTTTTTACAAACGAATTTTGATTTTTCGAATCAGCTGAAAAAGGCGAATATTTTTTTATCGGTTAAGTGATCTTTCAGATTTTTTCGGTGTCTTCTATGTGCGGTTACGCATTCCCACTGATCGATTACGATTTCATGGAAATTCTTCTCGCTCTCCTCGCTTTTGTTAATGGTCCATCGATGCTGCCGTGCAACGTTTTGCATTATTCTTCCGCTGTCAGAGCGATCCCTCTTAAATAATGGTCGTGTTTTAATGACGATTTTAGATTGAGTACAATCGGGAAGGTTAAAGCGGAAGACATTAATAAATCTGATCGACGCGGTGTTCTTGAATGGAGAGGACATTTATACTCTATACAGTCCTACAAATACAACTACTGTTATACAAATTATAACAGTTCGAATATACTGTTTAAAGACACTGTGCGAATAGTCATTTAAACAGTTATTGTCTTTTTAAACTCTTTTAACCACTAGCACTTGAGTGGTGACTCAGAGTCACCACTAAAAATTGCTGTGCCATTATTCAAAATATTGTTCACATTATTAATATCATATATCGATCCATAAAAAGAAAAACATATAAAATGGATTTATTTTAGGTCGGAATAAATGTTTAATTTTCGAGTTAAAATAGATATGAGTGCAAAGAGTGAATATTTTGTAACAATGGTGGACATTATATTTTTTCTTTTGACTATGATTAGAATCTGATTAATTTTTTTATGTAAAGAACATTATTAACCTCGCGGGCTGTAGTTTGTCCTTCTTTAGAGGGTCGGCAAATAGCATTGCTCAGTGAGTACATTTGTTTCAAACTACTTAGTATGAGCTGTATATCATAAAAATTTGTTGTCAAGGCTGTTGTGGCTTTTCGGTCCTCATAGGAAAGGAAACTGGAAAATTTTCCAATATTAACCCTTAGCACTCGCGAGTGGTGACTCAGAGTCACCACTAAAAATTGCTGTGCCATTATTCAAAATATTGTTTACATTATTAAGTATGTTGGTATCTAATCAATTACTAAACATTTAAGTATTGTATTAATTTCATATTGATGAAATGAAGAAAAATCATGTAGAATGGAATTATTCTAGGTCGGAATAAATGTTTAATTTTCGAGTTAAAATAGTTCCTAGTGCAAAGAGTGAATATTTTGTAACAATGGTGGACATTGTATTTTTTCTTTTGTCCATGATTAGAACCTGATTTCGTTTTCCTGCAGACGATCCGAAGCGAGAAAGAATAAATCGTCGGCCGGTGTTTGCCACTAGGAAAGTGGAACGCTAAACAAGCGCCGCCACGTGACAGCTAACAATCGAACGTTTACCGTGATCGACCGAAATGCGAAATATTATTGTGATAAATCATATCGCATCCCGTTCGGCCGCGATTCCCCATTTATACGAGCCCGGCACGCGTTATTGAATTTCAAAATATTTCCATCGCCTCGTCCCGCGTCCCCCGTGCTCTTTCGTTTTAAACATGTCACCTTTTCAACAAAAAATACGACCGAAAGCCCATATTTCTTTTTGATGTTGTTGTCGGCTGAATTTGTTCACGTTGACGCCCTGTCACGGGCTTTGGCCAGGAAAATCGAAAACGCGGACAAAGTACCAAAGAAATCGGGGATCCAGCCTGAAAATCAAAAATTCAACATTCGGCAAAATTCAAGAGAGATGCCACTCATTTTCAGTTTCAGAAATTTCTAATATCCTCTTGTACAGTTTCGGACAATTTTTAATCCAGACCTCTACTTTCAATGTTCACTTTTCTTGCTGAAGTACAATGACTCCTATGAATATCTGGACGCTCTTAAAAAAACTTTTTTGATATTGCACCATACGATTTTAACTTTTTTGAGAAGTTAGAGCAATTAATTTACTATATGATGTGAAAGAAATTTTTTCAAAAATTGCAGACAAAGTACCAAAGAAATCGGGGATCCAGCCTGAAAATCAAAAATCCAGCATTTGGAAAAATTGGAGAGAGATGTCAATCATTTTCAGTTTCAGAAATTTCTAATATCCTCTTGTACAGTTTCGGGCAATTTTTAATCCAGACCTCTGCTTTCAATGTTCACTTTTCTTGCTGAAGTACAGTGACTCCCATTAATATTCGGACGCTCTTAAAAACTTTTTTGATATTGCACCATACGATTTGAACTTTTTTGATATTGCACCATACGATTTTTTGAGAAGTTAGAGCAATTAATTTAATACATGATGTGGAAAGAAATTTTTTCAAAAATTGCAATTGGTCGGAATTGTAGAGAAAATACTAAAAGTTGCATTTTACACCTTTTTTATGTGGGTCTATATTGAAAATTTTAAAAATTTGTTTTGTAGATCTGTGTCAATTATATGCATTGTAAAAGTTTCATTCAAGAATCCTTATATTTATTGCAGTTAGAGGCCGAAAATCGTGAAAATGGCAATTTTTACCATCTTTAAACATTTGTAGTTCAACGTTGACCGATTTTAATGAAATTTTTAGAATATGTTTAATTGATACAGATCTACGAAACGTGTTTTCTACATTTTCAATATGAGCCCACATAAAAAAGTTGTGAAATACAGGGTGAGGCAGTAACTATTGCCACCTACAATAACTCCGAAAGTGTGATAGTAGTAGAAAACTTTTCGAAACAAAAGATTTATGGGACAACAGGGGCTATAATATGGCGTTAATCTTTTTTTTCTAGGTGGAGTCGCTACAAAGATGTGAAGGTCACCTTTGTTTTTTTAAATAGAATGCTATGTTTTGGTACCTGTTTTCTGATGGCGGCTATTGATACGAATCCAACGAGCTGCACATTAAGGTCTTTGAAGGTCAGCAAAGGTCATTTATGACAAAAAAGGCGAAATAAACTTACATTTACAGAAGGTGTTCAAAGTGATTGGTATCAATGCAATGCTGCAATCTTCTTATCACGGATCGAGTAGTATAACTTTTAGTATTTTCTCTGCAATTCCGACCAATTGCAATTTTTTCAAAAATTCTTTTCACGTTACGTAACAAAACCGATTGTTATAACTTCTCAAAAAAATGGTATGGTCGAATATTAAAAAAGTTATCGTCTTTTTAAGAGCGTCCGAATATTAGTGGGAGTCACTGTATGTTCTAGAGCAACACGATTAAAAAACGATTTCGGCAGCCCTGTAAATCGAAATTCGGACCGGTAGCATTTCCGGGACAGCTCTCGGAGAGCTGCCAATCGTGTCAGTCTCGAATTTCAGCGAACGACGTTTGCGATTTCGAAGTGATCGCGCTCCCGGGCATAAAAAACTTTGGTGCGCCCGCGAAAAAATTCGCCGTATCTTTCGCGGTCGGTGGATCGCGGGGAAAAATAACGAAAAACCCTCGGGGATCACGGTTTTAATTACGTCACAAGTTTCTGTCGAGTTCCCCTGTCGACGTCTCACCGGTGCGGTGGCTGTCATCGCGGAAGGGGGTTGGGAATGCGCACGCGTTCATTACGTCACAAAGACAGATTAGGAAACACGTGTGGCGCGTGTCATTCGCGCGAGAGACAAATGACAGCTGGCAGATATTCGAGGAAACGGACGAGCTGAAAGGGATGAGGCGAAGAGGGTGGATGGCATGGCAGACAGACAGAAGGGGGTTGCGGGAAGGGGAGGATTTTATACCCGGCTCTGATGAGAATCTCTTTTGCGGGCCACGGAATTTGCACAACGGCCCGCCGAAAGCTATAAACCCGCCCAAGAAAAACGTGTAATTGTTAATTGTTCCTTGGACACAAAAGACAGAATAAACCGCAATTAAAGTTCCTCCACCACCATCGCCACCCTCCCCGTCGCGTCGTCGCCCGGTTCTTTTCACCTTTCTTATTGCATTGTCTTTCTCTCTTACTTTTTCCCTTTCGCTCGCTTCTCTTTGCCTTTTTATCCGCTCCGTCGCCCATACGTTTCTACGTTTCCCTATCTGTGAAAGTTCGCGTTTCGTCTGCGGTTTCGCGTTTCACGGACTGTTCGTGCCGCTTTAAGCATCCGGCGCGACCAACGGTTGTCTTAATCAGATTCTCGCGTTTTAGTCGGATGCATTCCGACGTTTTTATTGTTCCTCATTTTGTTTTACCTGTCGGGGTGACGGCTTTTGTAATTTGGATGAAATTTCGGCTTTACGGAGCGTTCAGACGGCAGAACTTTTCGTGGAATCGAGATTGAGCGATGAAAGCTCTTTTTAAATTCAAGCTAAAATGTTGTTGAACAAAAGAAAAATATAGAGGGGAAAAATGGTGAATAGATTTAGAGATTGAGAATACTTCACACACGTTTCATTTTGAAAAAGATCAGATTCGATCAACTTTTGTAAGGTCAAAACATATTTGTCATTCTTTTTTCGTATTTTTCATGTTTTATTTATTAATGCCCTAAACCGTGTATGGTTCATACATATAGCATACATTAGTATAACACAATGACGTTATATTAAGCTAAATTAACATAAACGGTAAACGCTAAATGCGAATCTTACACTTTTTGAGAAAGTTCAAAATAAAAATTAACGCTGTATGTCTCGCACGCTTAGAAAGAATAATGGACCATACATTATTGTCGATTTATTAAAATTGTTGAAAACGGAAAAAAATTTTTATATGACTTCTGTCTTATTATTGACGAAAAAATTTTTATTTCGCATAAATAATGTCAGACGCGGATTAATAATGTAGGGAGGGTGGTATTTTCGATTGAGGAGCAGTTCAATTAAATTTTTTTCATGTTTTAGCTTTAATAAAAAAAAAGTTTCTCTGTTCTGATTCTATGAAAATTACCAGAATACTGTATGACATTTCTGCATGTAATTTTGGCGAAAGAAAATCGGAAATAATTCTCAGGGCTCAGATAATGACGTCAGCACAGATCGACTTGGCTTCGGATAGTAGGCAAAAGCAGAATAAGTGGACAGGAGCATGAAAGCGAGCTGGCGAGCAGATAACGCGAATGAAATGCGCACGGGCATTATTTTTATTCCGAGTAAATGTCGCATAATAGGAAAAAGACGAGTAGGAGGAAGAGTGGGAGGAGCTAGGGAGAACGTGCTGCACGCCCAGGAAACTTGACTTATCAGGAGATGGTTCGTTTTTCGTTGACGAAAAGAGGAAAAAGAAGAAGAACGCTCGTGGAAGACGCGCGTCACGCCGAAATAGAAAACATGGCCGCGCAAACGTACAAATCTTATTCCACCCTCAATGGTTTCCTGTCTGTTTGGCAATTTTCTTGAACCAACACATGCTTCTTACAACAATTTAACTGTACAAACACCATCTATGAAATCTTTTATTAGTCTCTAAAAAACAACTTATTGTACAGGGTGTAAAGAAATGTTTGGTCTTGGTTACCATAGGCGTATTCTACATCTTCGGATCGATGAAGATCTGTTAAAAAAAGTTGCCGCAAAATTGTCCTTGACCTTGAACCTCAAGGTCAATTATTTTTTTAATTGCATGATGCATAGAATACAATGCGATAACAAAATTTTGACCTTAAAATTCAAGATCAAGGACAATTTTGCGGCAACTTCATCGATCCGAAGATGTAGAATACACCTATGGTAGCCGAGACCAAACATTTCTTTACACCCTGTACAAGCACACTATGAAAAATATCGTTTTATATTCTTTTGTAGCAGCTGCTGTAGTTGATATTTTTATTAGCTGTCGCTACGGTTTATATTTTTATTAGCAGTTGCTGGCCAGTTTCGAAATCCCTCGAGTGATCGCCGGATTCCACGTTTTCTTCATTTTCCACCGCTTTGGCTAACCAGCCGTTCCAGAGTCGGTCAATCAGTCTGCCTCAACTCGGTCAACCGATATCAGTGATCTCCAAAGAGCCCCCGCTTTGCGAAACTCGAGCGTGCCCACTCGAGAGATCGTTTGCCTTCGATACAAGTTCCGGCGAATATAGGGTGGTCCATTTACTACCATCACCGTGAAATATCGCTAAAACTTCTTGGACACCGCCGCCGCGCCGCGCCGCGCCGCGCCTCACCGGGGAAACAGCTTAACGAAAGTTGCGTGTACCCTGAAGAGATCATCGTTCCCTAGTCAACAGATTATTGGGGCTTATCTCGGCATTTAACTTCCTAAACATCGGTCGGTTTACAATTGCAACAGGAAACAAACATACTTCGACAAATCAAACCGTACCAACACGTTGACATTTTTTTTAAAATCCATTTCATACTAGGAAAACAATTTTAGTTGGTAGCTGTTTGCGTTGGGTTCAGGAGTTTCGAATTAGGTCTTTTAGGAGGTTGTTATGCGAATTACATTGGCCAATTTGAGTATAATTTTAAATATAATTTATTTAGGTCTTCTAACTTGGAAACAAACATACTTCGACATTTTTTTAAAATCCATGTCATACTCGGGATCCAATTTAGTTGCTCGCTGTTTGCGTTGGGTTCAGGAGTTTCGAATTAAGTCTTTTAGGAGGTTGTTATGTGAATTACATTGGCCAATTTTAGTATAATTTTAAATATAATTTATTTAGGTCTTGTAACTTGGAAACAAACATACTTCGACCAATTGAACGATACGTTGACATTTTTTAAACATCCATTTCATACTAGGAAAACAATTTTAGTTGGTAGCTGTTTGCGTTGGGTGCAGGAGTTTTGAATTAAGTCTTTTAGCAGGTTGTTATGTGAATTACATTGGCCAATTTGAGTATAAATTTAAATATATAAATCTTATTTAGGTCTTTTAACTTGGACTTCAATCTGGTAGGTGTTAGGTTTGGGTTGGAGTATCAAAAAGTTAATGCTTGAAAATCGTGAACTTCTGGAGATTAAATTAAATTGATAGATGATAGATAGTTAAGACTGAATTGTGTCTTTATATATATGTACATCTTCAGAAGATTTACTACGCGATCAAATTTGTAGACTCGAACTCGAGTTGATAGTTGTTTATGTTAGCTCTGGATTAGAATTTGATAAATTGAAGCTACTAGAACTAGTCAGGCCTGAGTGAGTTTTAATTTACATAGGGTTTCAGAGGTTTCTTTTGCCTTTCTTTGTGAAGTCCAATTTAAAAAAGTTTTCAGCTGTTCTTTTAAATCTGGGTTAAATATTCTTAGCGTCTATTCTCGATGGTTCAGCTCGTGCTAACTGAAGTTACACATCTAGTTTAATTACACTTAAGATTCAGAATAGCTTTTCAATAATGTCACTTCACTTCTCATCTTTTGACCTTAAATTACCAACTATTTTTATTTAGCATAGAAGGAAGCCAAATCATCGAGGCTGGACCGAATATCGTCGCGTACTCAGTGAACCTCCGAAAAGGTTAAAAGGCGTCATTTAAAATTTTAATGCGTCTCTGCTGCCTTCATTCGCAAAGATGTTTTTGCAGTTTCCTGGCGATCATTCATGATGCAAATAGGTTTCGTTACGTCAACCGTTTCCAGATTTAGAAAAATCGCGAAGAAATGCAGAAGGCGAGGTAAGAAAACATTGAACCACCCGGTATATACGCGATCAGACCACGATCCTCCGTTAAACGCTCCCTCACAATTCCCCGCATTGATTCCGGCGACGCGCAACGCCGCTGATACCGATGGACCCTTCAAAGTAACTCTTATTCCGACTACCCCATGTGACGACTTCGTGCGGTTTGATATTATCTCTGTACCCTGTGATACCAGTCCTGGGGTACATGTTTGATAAGATTTATCGGTCGAATGTAGATATCCTGATGGACCATAAAATTCGGGTACATTGTTCCTTGAATCACCGTCTTCTTTTTGTTCCAGTAAAAGCAATTTTCTTTAGTATATACCATTTTTGGAGAGATTGGAAATCCCTGTGCAAAAACAGTTTTACTATTTCGTATATCTTTGAGGTATACCCTTTTTACATGTGTATGTAATAACAATTTAATGTACGTACAGTCGGTGTGAAAAGTATTCGTACACCTTTTAAAAACGAATAACTTTTTCAAAATTCGACCCAACAGCTAGAGTTTTTTTGAGACGTTAGAAGGATTAGTTTACTAGCTAATATGAAATTTTTTTTTATTGTTATTGGTCGTAATTGCGAAAGAAAAAGTAAAGGTCACGATTTGTAAATTTTTTATCTGTGCCTGTAGTGAAAATTTATAAGGTGCATTTGGTAGGTATAAGTAAGTTATTGTATACATGTACAAAGTTTCATCGAAATCGATCGAGGTTGTTGCGAAATATAAATGATTGAAAATAGCAAAAATTGTAAGAATCCGCGATTTAAATGATTCGAACACCCTAAATTCAAAGATTTTTACATGTTACAATGCCCATAGCTTTTTTATGCGTCAACCGATTTCAATGAAACTTTGTACATGTATATAACTTACTTATACCTACCAAATCCACCTTATAAATTTTCACTACAGGCACAGGCACTTAAAAAATTTAAAAATCGTGACCTTTACTTTTTCTTTCGCAATTACGACCAATAACAATTAAAAAAAAAATGATTTACATATTAGCTAGTAAACTAATCCTTCTAACGTCTCAAAAAAAACTCAAGCTGTTGGGTCGAATTTTGAAAAAGTTATTCGTTTTTAAAAGGTGTACGAATATTTTTCACACCGACTGTATGTATGAAAATTTAATTTTAGGAGAATTTTAAATATTGATCGAATCATGTACATGATGTACCACGTGATTTTTGCAACAGGATCTTCATAATATTATAATTATTTTCGAAAATGGTAATAGAAGGGAGAAATTGGGTTGTTTCAATATTATATACAAATGATGAACACAAAATATTTATGCATTCGTCAGAAAAATAATTTCATTGATCCATCAATCACAGTTCTCCCGAAATAATTGGCATGCACCAATTTGATTTTCTTTAAAAGAGTTTCGACACATAAATTATTTTTCATTCAAATCGAATTCACCCGAACCGGGCTTTAATGAAAATATTTTTCAAAAGAACGATGGAAATTACCGTATCGGGCATTACGCGATTTTCTGCATAGCGACCGTGTAATTACATCTACAAAGCACGTAAATAACAAGCCGAATCTGAGCCCACCTTTTTCGAAATGTTTCGACCGCTCGTAATTAAAATCGAATGCGAATCGTGGGCGCAATAAAAACTCGGCGGAAAGTTCGTTTTCCGCGAAGCCAAAAATTAGCGGTTGAATAGGATTGAATGAAAACATGTACGAGAGGGGGGGGGGGATATACCGGAAAATAATACTGAAACATTCGGCTTGTTGAGATGCTGAAACTATTGTTCTGCGTATTACATTGTTTATTATATTTTATATTCACTTCGAAATCCCGGAAAACGTTGCTCTTATCAAAAACAGGGAAAACATGGTAATGAAACATGTTTATTACGATAACGAAATACTTTAAACGATTAATACATAATGGACAATTTTTTAGAAGCTCCATAGCAATTATATCAAGTCGAAACATATACTTTTAAAATATTAAGAAATTTTTACGAGACTTCTATTTTACGAAAACCAGTTGATTTCAGTTTTTTAAGTTTCTAAAACTATTTTTGTAATTTTTTAAGTTTGTACACGGATACTATAACTTTTTGTAGGTTTCTGCAGTCCTCACAATTTTTTTAATATAGCCTACATTTTTCGCAGGCCTCATAAATTTTCACTATTCCCTAAAATGTTTCCGTAAGCACTGCAATTTTTTAACTAACCCTAAAATTTTCCTGCAGCTCCTGCAATTTTTTCGTCAACGTCAAAACGTTGTCATAGGACAAACACCATTTTCGTACTTTCCACAAGATTTTTAGGAGCCCTACAATTTTTTCGTAGGTGCAAAAATGTTTTTGTAGGGCAACCAAGTTCTTCGTAGGTTCTAATATGAATTTTTCAAGAACCTGCGATTTTTCGACGAGATCTAAAATTTGTCCAGGGGCTTTAAAATTTTTTGGCAGGTTCTAAAATATTTTTAAAGTCACTAGACACTGTGAAATGATGTGCCAACGGAATAAGACGGCTTCGTACAAGACCATCAATTACATTATCCGAAATATTTTCCGCGGCGGCGGGCGAGGTATCTCGAACGAAAGATAGAGCCAGACGGAAAGTTTAATTGGAACGGGGCAAATAAATAACAGAGAGACGATACTTCATCGATCGTCGTCGGCCGAATGCGATTTAATAAGTACGATCCAATCAGCCTCGTGATTGAACGGGCCACGAATATCAAGTGCTTCCGAATTCGCGAGAGCTGCCGATTCAACGTGTATCCGTTTGCTTCCGTCGGGATTCCCCTATCGTTTTATCCGTTCTCGAGCATGATATTTTGTCCCATTAAACTCCATATCCGAACGAACCGCTGCTGATGTCATCAGGTTGCATCGGGTTGCCAATTTTGCAGTTTTCTTCGCCACACCGCACCCGCGCCGCGACCCGACGATAGAGAACGGCATTAATAATGTTAACTCGTGACCGGAAGTCGTGTGCGCCGCAGCGAATCCGCGGAACACGTGATACGACGCGAGTTTCCGTCGACGATTTATTGTTCCAATGTTTGCTTTCCGAAATTGATTTTATGTTCAATTTGCCACGGACGTGTCGAATTTCCTGATTTTTCTAATTGTCGTCCCCTAAGGTGAGCTCCTAACGCAAATCTTTATACCTCTTCACAAATTTGCAATGTATATGCTATATAAACCTTATATAGTTTAATGCAATAATAAATAATAATAATAATAATAATACCTCTTCACAATTCTTAAAAACCTTGAGAATTATAATATATAGTATTTATACACTTCTAGTATTTTATTATTATATTTTTAAGCTAGGGACATGGCAACGTGTCGAATTTCCTGATTTTTCTTCTTAATTGTCGTCCCCTAAGACGAGCTCCTAACGCAAATCTTTATACCTCTTCACAAATTTGCAATGTATATGCTATATAAACCTTATATGGTTTAAAGCAATAATAAATAATAATAATAATACCCCTTCACAATTTCAACTTAAAAACATTGAAAATTATAATATATTTTTGTACACTTATAGTATTTTGTTATTATATTTTTAAGCTAGGGACATATTTTATTCATCGATAAAATGTAATTTTAGTCTGTTGGTTAACGATTTTAATACAGCTTACATTGTGAAAAGAACTTTCTCTCAGATTTTTTAATCGAATTTATGTTGCAATTTTCAATATGATCGAACAAGAAGAAATATTAACTTTTCCAGTACGGATAAAATATTTTCTACGTCCAACTTTTCTCTTTTGAGTATTTATATGTTAACATAACTGATGACACATTAAATTATTAACACTTTGCACTCGGAGCTATTTTAACTCGTAAATTAAACATTCCATTCGACCTAGAATAATTTCATTCCATATGATTTTTCTTCATTTTATGAAATTAATGTAACACCTCATACAATACTTCAATGTTTAGTAATTGATTAGATACCAACATACTTAATAATGTAAACAATATTTTGAATAATGGTACAATTGAATACTGGTAAATTTTCCAGTTTCCTTTTTTATTTTATGGATATGAAATTGATATAACACCTCATACAATACTTAAATGTTCTAATGGTTAAAAACATTTATTACCACAGCTACTTAACACATCAATAATTATAAATATTGCATTTCAAGAATATGGTTCAACAATTATGTTGTAACGTAGAATAATCGGATATGTTTCGATAAGAACGTATATTTGAGTGAAGTTACAATAATTAGGTTGTATGAAAGATATAAAATTTATAATACTAACGTTTTATCGAAGACGTATGATATGGAACATAAAGAACGTTCTCCTGTAATTGTCCTTTCCTCGATTAATTAACTAAGAGTTTCGAAACGACGATCGAGATACAAAAACAACGATGAAACGGAACGATGCAATCTAGTCGTTCTCCTCGAAGAAAAATAATTTTCCAGAGAGACAGATACAAAGGGGCATTTCTTTCTAAAGACAAAAACGAATTCGTTTGATCCATAACCAATATCCTTCTCGAGGTAACGCACGGCACGCGGCGCTGCGACGACGACGACGGTGCGATCAGGCGTAGAAAAATAATTGGAAAATAATTCTGTCGATCGGAAACATATCCCGAACAATACTCCTCGCAGAGTCAAAGACTTCTTATTACTTCTTTCGCTAGAAAACACTGGACAATTCGTAGAACCCGGCGACGTCCTAATTGTTGACCCTTTATCAAAAATTCCACTTCCGAAGCATCTCGGCGCAGTCAAACACAAATTCAATATCGATTGATTCCCGTTTCAACTGACACAGACGATACACCGAAGTCACCAGAATAAAAATCAGTTGCAATGTCTGATAGCTTGAGTTAAAATAAAGGGTGTACCAACAAGAGCGGAAAATTTAAATTTGGCGCCATTTCTGTTGCTGTGCTTTGATGGTCAAACCATTAGGACAGATCGATGGTATACAGTCCGCCATTATTAAACCTTTCCACTCTATTTTAAAGGAAAAATTAAACATTTCTTCCGACCTAGAATTATTCCAGTCTATATTATTTTTTTCTTTGTATGGATATGAAATTGATATAATATCTCATACTGTACTTAAAGGTTTAGTAATTGATTAGATGCCAACATGTTTAATAATTAGACTGCGGATCTTTATGCAAAATAAAAATTGCCTGCGTCGCTTATTTCTTCCCTTAATAATTTCAGCACTAAACGTACCGAGCCCTAAAAGCTTTTAAAATGTTTCAAGTTATAAAAATCACAAGGTCTATTTATTTAGATCTTGTGCAATTTTTATTACAATATGTACAATATGTAAAATCGAATCAATTTCCATGTAGGTAACTTCATAATTTCAATAATTGTAAAATGAAAAATATAAAACCGGTCATTTTTGACTGGCAGTGGTAGGTTTATTGTTAATAGATAAGAAATCATATATTTCACATCTTCAATTTTTCTAACATTTTCAATTTCATCTATTTAATTTTAATCATGTAAACAATATTGCGAAAAATGGTACAGCAATTTTTAGTAGTGACTCTGAGTTACCACTCCAGTGCTAAAAGTTAAATTCATGGAGATTGAGAATTTTTCAATTATTCTCTTCACAGTTATTGCACTTGGAACATTTTGTCTACCAAAAATTGGATGCAATTTGCGAATGGTAACAGTCAAACTTTCACCATTTTTGAAATAATGTTTAACAATAAGAATGCGTTGTTGCGTCCAATAGTTTGTTTGACTGTAAAAGCACAGCAGCGTTATGTTTGACTGTAAAAGCACAGCACAGTCATATGTTGAAGCTTATTATCTACTGAACAAAAGATGTAATAGGCACAAAGCTCAATAATGGACAGTTATCGAGTTATAATCATTCAAACATGTCAAATTCGAGCTGTCGAATACTCAAATCTCGGGAAGTATATATTTTTTGAAAAAATGTTTGAAACAAAAAAAGTAGGGTTTCACAAAATCTGTTAGGTGTAGTCATTATTTTTGAAGTTTGAATGACCTTGAAAAGGTCTGCAAACAGAAATCTTTCACAAAAATCTTTGCGTGTCACAGCAGAGATTTTGTTCAGTAAATCATAAGCTACAACATATGAAAAATCCAACTGATTTTACCGGGATAGATTTTCCATATTAGTGCGGGGTTCTTTGCCCGAAACTTCGTGACTTTTAGTTTTTTAATACGAAACTCATACCTTAGATCTAAATAAATCCAATTAATGCTATTGGCGCACTGGTACGATCATTTGTTACTATTAAGCACTTTTGCAAATTGTTACATCAACCAATTTTCGACGTTTCGATCTAAATTTAGATCATTTTCAAGAAATACTTTTGTTGTAATTGCGTCTGTAAAAAATTTTTTTTTATTACCCATTGATTAATATATGGTTGACTAAAACAGTCAAGCCAACTTGTAGGAACAGAAAACAAAAAGAAAAAGAAAGAGAAAGAATAAACTTACTTGCTTAACTAAAAAGATCTAGAGACTTAGATCTAAATATCAACTCATAAATTTGAATTTTAAAAAATCTAAAAATAACTGTTCACATTGTTATTTAATTGATCTTTTACCACTGTGTCAATTTGACACCGAGGGACAGATCCAATTCGTGAAATGATGAACGGATGAGGGTTAAAATACCCTTTAGCATGGAACAGATAAAAATCGAAAATTTTTGCGCTGAAAGCTAGTGTGAGAAACTGTTTACGGGAACAACCGGGAGACAATTCGTGTATTGGCGAGTTCTCGCGGCGAAGAGAGTGGAAAGGTGACGTTTCCGGGATGATCCTCTCATCGGCGAGCAAACAGCTTTCATCCATCAAGTCGCCGTTGGAGAGGACTCCCATCGAGAAGAGAAGGCGATGCATTGAATTCTCGTCAGGTTGCGGGCAAAAACCGAGGAAGGAAGCGTCAGTAGTCAAAGGCTAGGGATCCGGTCGAGAGAGCGGCCGTGCACCGAGCGACGCAAATTGAAACAAATGGGAACTTATATGCATCGGGCCGCATTCCCGCCGTTTTTACTGCCGGCTCATTTCATTTCCGGCTGCCACTACGGGCAGTATGGTTTTATTGGTGTTACCGCGTTATGGTTTCCCGTCGTTATTGTCACTCGTCCCACCACCCTTAAACTCGTCGTTCCGTCGCCGAGAGAGAGAAAGAGAGAGAGAGAGAGAGAGGAGCAGACCTCGACCACCATCTTCTCCTCGAACCACGTTTGCTTTTCGCCCAGTCACACTTCCGGGACCGTTCTACCTCGGAATTAAAACCGATCCTCTTTTTCCAACTGGCGATGAGATTTTTTACGCCCAGCCAGGTTACTTCTTCGCGTTAGCCCCGGTGGCATCGTGACGGCCATCTTTGTGGCGCGGCGGAAGGGAAATCATGCGATCTCGAGGTTAGGGAGACATGGAAATTCTTCCCGATGCTCTAGAAAGAAATTCAGCTGGCCTAGAATTAGTCGAATTTCCCAGAATTGTGAAATTATTATTTGAAAATTGGCAATATTTATGTTATACTCATTGATGTAATTTGCGTTTGTTCTGATAGATCTCGATCGGCCTGATTCGAAAATATCATATTTGTTAATGAATACTAAATTGTGGATTTTATGCATTTATGACAAAAATAAGTAGATCAAAGCGGTAAAAGCATTTGAAAAATTTTGAAACATTCTCGTATTGTTTTCAACTCTCTGTAAAGTTATTATTATTATTTATTTATTGCTTTAAACAATATAATGCTTATATAGCACATACAATACAAATCATACAACACACGTTTATATTACAGTATGCTTTAGTGTCTAACTTAAAATTAGTTTACTGTAATTTTGTTAGGTTTCATCGAGAAAAGAAATAAATGTCTACGTATGTAGCTCGCTATTAACCCTTTGCACTCGGAGCAATTTTAACTAAAAAATTAAACATTTCTTCCGACCTAAAATAATTCCAATCTATATTATTTTTTTCATTTAATGGATATGAAATTGATATATCTCATACAGTACTTAAATGTTTAGTAATTAATTAGATACCAATATATTTAATAATGTACACAATATTTTGAAAAAGGTACAGCAATTTTTAGTGGTGATGAAATTTGATATTGCATAAAAATCCGCAATAGGAATTGAGATTTGAAGAATGCTTTTATATCTTGGTTGAAATAATTTTTCACGAGAAGTGTATGTTATTTTTCGTTTCTGAACCGTGCAAGACAATATGATTAATCGTACTCCGAAATTGTGAAACTAATTTCTGCGAATTTAACAAAACTCCTTTCGGAATAAACGAAATAATTGTGAACAAAAGAAGAACGAGAGCGATATAAATAAATGAGAAGAGATAACACCGAAAATGAACGAACGCGAACACGAACACGATTTTCTTAAAATACTCGGGGCGCGCGCGGAACCAGAAATTGCAGAGCGCAGTCGGCACGATGAAACTGTTCGATCTTCGTCCCATTTTCTTTTCGCCTTTCAGCGGAACGCGGGGCTCTCGCGTGTGTGAACAAGCCATAACTCAGGAATTCTATTGCCGAACTTGGGTTATAACCGCAAACTTCGTTTTAAAGGTCCATCGATTCTAAAAGTTCTTTGGTTAATTCCACCTTCGTTTTCCGGATCCCATTAACGCCACGGTCGGCGATCACAGACTGACACATAGTCGATAGTAAACTTCTTTTAATTATTTTCTTAAACATACCGAACCCGGTATTAACCTTTAGAAACTTCATAATAATCTTTTCCTGAGTTTGCCACCGTCAATTTAGAGCGAACGATTTCATTAAGGAGCGTGTCAATTTTTAATTTAATCAATTTATTTCATACCTGATTTTGTAAATTCGTTAACAGTTTTTAATTCAATTTTATTTATGCAAGCAACATAAATGCTTCCCAACAATATTAGCCATTATTTAACAATTACTCGCTATTGTACAGGGTGTAAAGAAATGTTTGGTCTCGGCTGCCATAGACGTATTCTACATCTTCCTTTGTGTAGAATTGTCCTTGATCTTGAATTTTAAGGTCAAATTTTTTTATCGCATTGTATTTTACGCATCGTGCAACTAAAAAAATATTTGACCTTGAAGTTCAAGGTCAAGGACAATTTTCATCGATCCGTAGATATAGAATACGCCTATGGCAGACAAGACCAAACATTTCTTTACACCCTGTACATTTCCAATCAAATATCCATTAGCAATTAGAATTGCATCGCGGAAATTTCATAATCATTTTTTCCTGAGTTGCCACCGTTAATTTAGAGCGACCGATTTCATTACGGAGCGTGTCAATGTTTAATTTAATCAATTTATTTCATACTAGATTTTGTAAATTCGTTAACAGTTTTTATTCAATTTTATTTCATTATGTTCAAAATTTATTAGGATTCACTAAACAGTTACAGAGCAAAAAATTATAAACTGTTACAAAACGTCAAATTTATCGTGTTGTCATCTCAATAATAACCATGAATATTGCTTTCTGAAGTATTTTTAATTTATTTAAATATTTATTTTTAACTTTTTATTGCATAATTATATATATTGAATATCACAAATTTATTATCTTGAAGTTCAAATCAGAGGGTACAATTATTCGCAAAAGTCACTTACAATTTTTTATAATATGAAGACAATTTGATTAAAAAATAAATATAACATGAAATTCTCTAATTAAACGAAAGCTTTTTAAATTAATCTATTTTTTTAATGCAAAATATACTCATCAATGGCTTTCACTGCCAATATATTGATGGCTTTCGAATTTCTTGTACTTTTGTCTTCCATTGTACGTCCAAAACATTCTTAAATAACTCTATATAATAATGGCGTAATTTCATTTTTTTTCAATATTTCAACATTTAATTTTTCAATATTTATTAGGTATATATTAGGTAGGTAACAGAACACATTGTTCTTGAATTTTTTGGAAGTGGTCACTCGAAGGGTTGCTTGCAACCCCCCACCCCTAAAAAAATTAAATGATTTTTTTCTACCCTTAATAATTTAATCGCAATTGTGAAAAAAATATATGATATGAAGGAGGTAAGTTCGCGTATTTTCGTTTTTCTTCCATCCGAATATTTCAACCTAAAACCATTGTTTTCCACGCAATACCAATAAAAATTGTGGCCGAGGCCGCTGGACAATTCTTATCCTGCTAGACACTTTACTGATGGGAGCATTATCAATTTTGAATTTAATCAATTTATTTCATACTTAATTTTGTAAATTCGTTAACCGGTTTAATTCGATTTTATTTAAGGAAGTAACATAAATGCTTCCCAACGATATTAGCAATTTTTTAACAATTCCTCGCTACTGTACGTTTCCAATCAAATATCCATTAGCAATTAGAATTGGATCGCGAAATATCTGAGCTTCGCACACTTAATTAAATCGTCCTGATCGCCCCGATAGGACAGCAGGATGTTTTACAGTTGGGTCAGCGGAATCTTCCTTTGAAACTTTGTCCGTCTACATCCTGCGATAGTACATCCGGCCATGAACGTCTGCGAAACTGTAGCTTTTCCTGTTTCCTGCTGAATAGGGAGAAATGGGATTTGGGGATAAGTCGTAAGTCGACTAACGGAGAATGAGGAAACGATGGGGGGTCAGAGGGTGGAGGGCTTTAGGGGGTGGTTCGGTAACAACTAGAGGTCGGGGGGGGGGGGGTGATGTTGCAACAAAAGGCTGCCCTGGAGAAATTATAGACTTTCATAGAGCTCATAAGATTTATCGTAATAATATAATAGCAACAAAGGGAACCCGGTTCGCACGCGTAAATTGAGACTCTCCGTTTGATAATGCATTTCCCGATGAACCCATTCTCCTCCCGTGTTTCCATCACGGGTTTCGGAATGCTTGCTTTCCTCCACGAAGCAACTATCCGTGCAACAATCGCGAAAAATGTTGCCGTGAATATTATTCTTATTTATTTTCTGTAATAACGCACGAGCTTCGCACGAAACTTTGATAAATTGAGTCATTTTTAGGGAAATTCGGAGAGTAAGCAATTAAGCTCACAGTCGTAAATATATTTCGAAACTCCTAATTGAAAATCATTCGAGAAATGCACAGTTCTGGATTACGATCACGTAATGAGCACGTCGGCGAGGCGCCGGCGTTTCGATAGTCAAGATGCTGCAAGAAGCATCTTGGAAAATTCTCACGTGTGAACCGTCTCTGATGGAACTTAAGGTTTTTACTTTTAGGATTGGAAGCTCTGTGCCGCGCTTTTCAACAGCGCGCGAGAGAGAGAGAGAGAGAGAGGGAGGAAGAGGAAGGCGATACTCGAAGTAGAATCTAAATCAAAAACGTGTCTGCTTTAAGAAAAAGATGCCGGATAGAATGAAGATAGTACAAAGTTCTACCAGTAATCTTCCAGGTCAGTGATTTAATGGCCATCGATCTCCCGAAGAATACTAACGATTTTCATTTTTGCTTCGGCCCGGACAGAATGCAAACGATGACGACGCGACGGAAAGAAAAAGCGCGAAATGCGTCATGAATATGTATTGGAAAATCGTTAAAACCAGTCTTGCTCGGTTGTTGACTAACTTTGGATGTATAAGCTCGTGTAATAACCTGTACTTCGTTCCGGGAACCTCGGGTGAACAAGTTGGACGCTCTTAAAACAATTAGATGGATTTTTAGAGCTGATAGTGGGTCTGATTTGATTTAAAATTTATTCTGATTTTATTTTAGCTTTATACCTATCTGTCCAGATTTATTGTAAAATTTATTCTAAAATTCTCTCAAACATTATAAAAATTAATTAGAAATAACACCACAATTTATGACGATGGAAAATTCCCTAAACCAACATGACTTTAACCCTTAGCACTCGGATGGCGATTCTGAAACACCACTGTAAATTGTTATACCTTCTTAAAAATACTGTTCCCATTATTATTTTTGTTCGTATTTAATAAACTAGTAGACATTTACATATTCCATGAGATATTATATCAGTTTCATATGGAAAAAGTGAAAAAAAATTGTATAGAATAGAAGTATTCTAGAATGGAAAAATCTTTCGTTTTTGAGTTAAAATAGCTCCGAGTGCAAAGGGTTAAAAAGAAAATGATTTTCATTTTACTTCAAAGCAAAAATGAAATTATGTTATCGGTTGAATACATCTATATTTATAATAAAAATAAACAGCAATAGCTGACGAGATAAAACGGAACTTTGCGTCCGACCCTATAATATACGAAAGTTTCATCAAAATCGGGGCCAAATGGATTACACCGCTCATAAGGATTAGATCGATTCCTCGACTACGTGACTCGGAAAATCTTTGGCGTGCTTGCCAGTGGTTCCACCGATAATTTTCCCTGTTGGCGCGTTAAGGGAGGATTCTTGTGTAACAGGTTCAAAAAATCAATTTCCTTTTGCTCGAATCAGGCTCGCAACGTTGAAACATTTTTTCCGTAACAATTTCAATTGAATTTTCTTGACGAAGAAAGGCCATTTCTCTTCGAAATGTTAGAACTTGTTCAATTTTTCATACATGTCTTTGGAAGTTGGCACTATCCCAGCATAAACTATCCAAACTTTAACCCTTCGCTGTGTCGAGCCAGACTTTTGCACCAAACAGTTATTCGTTTCACTGATTTACATTAGATTCATCAATAATGTCTAGCAGGATAAGAATTGTCCAGCCCCCGGCCACAATTTTTATTGCGTGGAAAACAATGGTTTTAGGTTGAAAGACAATCCCCCAAAATTTTAAGTCGCGAACCCGTCATTTAAGGATAATATGAGGGTAAATACCCTTAACTGTATCATTTTTTTTCTCGGTTGTTAATAAAGATATTCGGATGGAAGAAAAACGAAAATACTGCGAGCATACCTCCTTCATATCATATATTTTTTTCACAATTGTGATGAAATTATTAAGGGTAGAAAAAAATCATTTAATATTTTTAGGGGTGGGGGTTGTAAGCAACCCTTCGAGTGACCATTTCCAAAAAATTCAAGAACAATGAGTTCTGTTACACCTATCTAATACACAGGGTGGGGCAATAACTATAACCACCTCAGATATCTTCGAAACTATAAGTTTCACAGAAATATTTGCTGAAATAAAATTGCACAGTACGAAGGGGGCCAACCGGTGGCGATAATAGTTTTTTTGCAGGTGTAGGTACTTCGGACATTTGAAGGTCACCTCCATTTTTTTAAATGGATCGGTATGTTTTTGCTTCCGTATCATGATAGAGGATCTTAACACGAATTGAACGACCTATTACATAAGGTCATTGAAGGTCATAGAAAGTAGAGAAAGGCAATAATGCTTACAGTTTTGGTAATAGGTCGTTGAACTCGTTTTAAGATCCTCTATCATGATACGGAAGCAAAAACATACCGATCCATTTAAAAAAATGCAGGTGACCTTCAAAAGTCCGAAGTACCTACACCCGCAAAAAAACTATTATCGCCACCGGATGGCCCCCTTCGTACTGTGCAATTTTATTTCAGCAAATATTTCTGTGAAACTTATAGTTTCGATGATATCTGAGATGGTAATAGTTATTGCCCCACCCTGTATACCAAAGTTTCAAGATGATCGGATCCGGGGAACATAGTTAAATATTGAAAAACAAATGAAATCACGCCATTATAATATAGATTTATTTAATCTTCGTCACTATGAATCCTCAATAACAGGTATAGTACGAGTTACATCAAATATCTTCGTTAATATCTCTGATGGTTTAAAAATTTTTGATTTAAATCGCCCATGGGATACATAATAAATAATTGTAGCCTCATCTGAACAGAAACCCAATACCGAATTTTTTCCAGAAAAAAATCTGCAAAATCACTTACAGCCGTTACACTACAATCTTATAGCAGTCACGTAAGAACCACCCCTTAAAACCAGAGCATGATGGAGGTGGAACCGAATTCCGAGGGAAATGTATGTAACTTTTAAACGGGGTTGTCGTTCCTCCCTGTATCGGCTCGGCTCCGACAACTTTTCCCGCCGAAAAGTTCGCCGAAACAATGAAGGAACCTGGCGTCGCCGCGACGCCTTCTGTCAGCCTTTCCGTTGTCTCTCTCCCCTCTCTCTGTCTCTCTCTTCTTTCTCTCGTAGCTTCTCCCCTGTTCGAGGGAAATACGGGACCGTCTTCGTCGTCTGGCTGGTTGGTTGTCTGTCGCCGATAGCAAGTTTACATCCGAGGCGATAGTTGGAAGTGTTCCCCTCTATCCCGTTACTTTTATTCGCGACTACTTTCCCGCCCGTCCTATTCCGTCGTAACTCTTCTAACCTTTTCGCGTTTTGTCTAGCGACTTACGACTTACTCCAGAGTTACCACCCCCGCAGACTTCATCCCCCTCTGGCCCCTGCACCCTCTTCGAAATCCGATCTGAACCTGCTCGACCAGCCTCCACACGAGAGACTGCAGTGCCTGGATCAGGGATGTCGATATCAATTCGACCAGGGTCGATATCGGGAAAGTTGCACCGGTAAGATATAATCGACTAACTTTCTGTTTCGTCCCGTGAAATTACTGTGTCTCCCCGAAATGTTGCGTAGTACATATACAACTTCTTCGTCATGTAATTAAATAATTTTGTCAGAGAATATACAGGGTGGGGCAATAACTATGTCCAGTTTGAATATTGCCGTTATTTGTAATAATATGAAAAAATGTTATATAGAAAATTTACACGGTATAGAAGGGGACATATTGTGACACAAACATTTTCTGCGTGGGTGGAGGCATAGAGGAGATTTCAAGGTCATCTCTATTTTTTTTAAATGGAATGCTATGTTTTTTTTATGTCGATGTGATAGCCAGTGTTGAGACAAATTCAGCGAGTTATCATTGAAGGTCATACAAGGTCAAATATGGTAGTAAAGTAAACTCTATTACCTTACAGGAGATGCTCGAATTGGTGACCGTTTGCGTCAATGCAAAGTTGCAATCTTCGTATCCCTGCATCACGTGCATGTCTTATCGTTTCTGAACTTAAAAACGATATGACCTTCAATGATAACTCGCTGAATTCGTCTCAACACTGGCTATCACATCGTGATAAAAAAAACATAGCATTCCATTTTAAAAAATAGAGATGACCTTGAAATCTCCTCTATGCCTCCACCCACGCAGAAAAAGTTTATGTCACAATATGTCCCCCTCTATACCGTGTAAATTTTCTATATAACATTTTTTCATATTATTACAAATAACGGCAATATTCAAACTGGACATAGTTATTGCCCCACCCTGTACATTGGAGAATATACAAAGTGCACAATTTAAATTTGATTATTTTTAAGTAATCTGGAAGTTTGTTGACGTCACGTATCTGCGACGGTGAACATGTTAATTACAGGTTCTGGTTACTCTGAAATTGTAACCACTGATGAAAACACAGATAATTTTCTAGTGGATATTCGTAAGGACCCCATGTACGGGAACATTAATTAACATTAATATTTATGGAATCATTGAAATTCGACTGTAAATGACTCGACGAGGAGGTTGGTGATCGATCGATGCACTCCAAAACAACAAATTTCCAATAAGCTTTTTCCGTCGAATATCGCGACGTCATCGTGCAAAACAGTATTTAATCAGTTTCACGGTGGCAACTCGATTGGTTCTCATTTAGTATACCTCTGACCATGATCGGTACCAAAAAGAACGAAAAATATTAGAAATATTGGAAATGCAAAATTTTAGTTCGATTGGTATAGTAGTTTTCTAGATAGGGTATCGATCATTCCAAAAAACACGAACTATAATTTCGTGATTCTCACGACCACGATAATAAAATTTTGCAAGCACGCATAGGAAAACATAGCTCAATTCAGCATTGTGTAAGGAATAATTAAAATAATACCGAGTCGGACTCGTGACGAAGATTTCGAAGATAGTCTACTAAATATTCATGCTACTAATTTCCTTTAAACTTTAAATTGAAACAAAATTATATTATCTTGTTGTTGAAACCATTGGAGACTGCATAGGTATAAATTACATACAAACTTCTTTTTTTCTAAGAAATTAGAAACGACAAATAAGTTCTAATCACAGCAACCGGAAAATAAATCCTACTGCAAGGGGTTAATTGTAACCCTAATTTCATAGTTTCGCACTTCCAACACTACATCTGCTCGGAAAGTTATCTGAAAAATCTAATATTTTGAATTTCGAGGTTTCAAAGGGTTCTTATTTGAAAGAAACAATGTTAAAATTTGAAACTCGAAGAATTGAATTTTGACCAAGAGAAGCCGTGTCCTGGACCATAGTGCGGCGCGGCGTTCCATAAAAATCTTTCAATCTAAATTCCGGCGCCGGGGAAGTTGTCTAAGTCCAAAGGTTCCCGTGAAATTCATTAAATTACACGAATTCGCCGCGGCGAAAGGAAACCCGCTGAGTACCGCAGATTTTATATATCGCTCCTCGTTCCTCGACGTCCACGGGCCGGAGGGGGGACGGGGGGCGGGGGGTGTGGCAGAGGGGGTACATATCGTTTCTACCCCCGAGATTCCTCGCACTCGAAACGATTAACTGAATTCCTTGGGATCGCTGTGCACGTAGCCACCGCACCGGTAGGTAGCGCAGGATGAAGGGAATCGTTTGCCGGAAAGAAGCAGCCTGTTTTCGCAATCTTTCTTTTCCCGTCGTCCATTGAATCCCGGGGTTTTCCACCGCGGAAAACTAAGGGCTCGGTTTACAGGGTGGCCCATCATGACGACTAATTAATTTCGTAGCCGCCGCCGTGTACTCTTACCGGGACCATGGAACGGCCGTTAGGTAACCGGCCATCAAAGATGATTAAAACGTAAAGGCGTTATTACGACGATTTCACGGCTCGGTCGAGGGGGTCATTCGACGAGCACTGGGGGGGATTATGGTCACGGATATAGGATAATAAGGATCCAAGGAGGTAAAGACGAGAAGTTGGGCGGTACGTGACTCGAATCGACCGACCGAAGAAGGCTCGAATTACTTTGACAAACTCCGAGCGGCATACGTGCCTCTTTACACCGCACACTCGCACTGCGCGGCCGTCTTTCTTCCTTCAACAACGATTTCTTTCCTGATGCATCGGGCTCGTTAGAAATCAACGAACAGGTACGTGCGCACCCTAACAAACATATACAGGGTGTTCGACTACGGGTGGGAGAAAATTTAAGGGGTGGTTCTCCATGATAATATAAGTCGAAAACGAAGAATAAATAAATTGCAATTCCGGCTTCGTTATTTAGTTATTAAGCCATAGCACTCGATGCAGAGTCAACACTAAAAATTGCTGTACCATTATTCAGAACATTGTTTACGATATTAAATATGTTAGTATCTAATCAATTACTAAACATTAAAATAGTTCCGAGTGCAAAGAGTGAATATTTTGTAACAATGGTGGACATTAACAATGTAAAGAACATTATTAACCTCGCGGGCCGTAGTTTTGTCGAACCCTTCTTTAGAGGGTCGGCAAATAGCATTGCTCAGTGAGTACATTTGTTCTAAACTACTTAGTATGAGGTGCGTCTAATACAAATTTGTTATCAAGGCTGTTGTGGCTTTTCGGTCCTCATAGGAAAGGAAACTGGAAAATTTTCCAATATTAACTCTTAGCACTCGAGTGGTGACTCAGAGTCACCACTAAAAATTGCTGTGCCATTATTCAAAACATTGTTTACAATATTAAATATGTTAGTATCTAATCAATTACTAAACATCTAAGTATTCTATGAGGTATTATATCAATTTCGTATCCATCAAATTTAAAAAGCACAGGGAATATCTAGGTCGGAAGAAATGTTGCACTTTCGAATTAAAATAGCTCCGAGAGTGCAAAGGGTTAACAATTAAAAATCCACCTAAAATGCGGCAATCCATAACTAAATAACGAAGTGGAAATGGCAATTTTTTTATTTTTCATTTCCGAGTTATATTGTCATGGAGAACCACCCCTTAAATTTTCTCCCACCTGTAGTCGAACACCCTTTATAGGGTGAGGCAGTAACTATTGTCTCCTAGAATAACTCCGAAAGCATGATAGTAGTAGAAATGTTTTAGGTGGAGTCGCTACAGAGACGTGACGGTCACCTTTGTTTTTTTAAATAGAATGCTATGTTTTGGTACCTGTTTACTGATAGCGGCTATCGAGACGAATCCAACGAGGTGCAACATTAAGGTCTTTGAAGGTCAGCAAAGGTCATTTATGACAAGAAAGGCGAAATAAACTTGAATTTTTTTGTTTAATTGCTATAAATAAGTTGGTGAAAAGTCCCATAAAAAAATAATGAAAAATAAAGAAGTTTTATAATTGGATTAGTATAGTGGTTCACACCGATATGCGTAGTAGAAGGGGTAGACCAACGGACTAAGATCGACCATCTCCGTGAGACTTACTTAGATCAAGACATTACTGTATCTTAACCCCTTGTCCTACAATAACGTGTCAGATTCGTGATGAAGATTCTGAACAGAGTCTAATAAATATATATGTTATTAATTTCCTTTAAATCGAGATGAAATTCTATAAAATAAATCGTAGGGCAAGGGGTTCAAACAGGTAGTACAAGCAGAGATTGACGCTTCGTTTTTGATAAAAATGAGATTGAAAGTCCGACGGATTCAAGTAGAATTGGTTGGTAATGATCAGACGCGCCAGCGGAACATTGTCTAGTCTAGTTAAAGAACTATAATTTCGTAAAAAATAATGGTAATAATCCTCGACTCGTTTTAAACCTTGAATCATTTACTTCCACATTCCATCGTTCAATTTCCTCGAGGATACTTTTGCACGATGTAGCAAGTGAAAAACAAAAATTACATTTTTCCTAAAAAAAAGTGTTACCGTAAACATTGAAAATACGACACTTCGAAAGCCTCAAAATGAAAATATAGATCCTAAAAGCAATGTTAACGCGTAGATAATTGTGCCAAAATCAAATATTGTTAACGCTGATCCCAAGTGAACTTTAATGAGGATTTACATGCAATAGTGCCGGTTGATCTATTGAATTTTAGTTTGAGAGAACCGCGACGAACACTTTAGCTACAATCACGGAGAAAATGGAGAAAGTATGTTATGGCAAATTGCAATGCGAGTGACACTGTGTCTGCTATAACATTAATTCCGTGTCACAGTATAACGACCACTATTATGGTCGCAATTTGCGGTTAAAATTCGCACGCAGCCTCGGTGTTCATCTTTGTTTTGCCATCGTCGCGGCTCGGTTTCACGTTTTGCGTGTTGTTAATAATAGCAGGGGACACAGTTCGACCGCAAACCGTTCGAAACCTGTCGTTTCGAATAAACTGTAGAAACCATGGGCTAAAATATCTGTAATTTATAACAATTATATCGGCGATCCGCAACGATTTGGGTCAGCGTGCTTTTTAGAGCATTTTCAGAAAAATCATTCCGCTACTTGGACGAGGCAAAAACATGTTTCATTCAATACCCGTTGCTTGACTTCTAAATAAATTATGCCAAACTTCCGTTAATTCTGCAGCTAGTTAAATCATTAATCGACTGTTCCTCGATTCTCTGTTTATTTTCCCTAGTCCGTTTCATTCATAAATAATACTATACATGTGTCGGTGTGCATAGAAATTTAAATGTTTGTTCATAGAGATAGGATATGAATAAAAATATTAATCTATTTATTCGGATAAAACAGCACGTTTCGGATGAACGTTGTTCAAGTTCTCGTTTAATTTTCTGTTTTATTCGGTCGGTTGTTGTTATAGAATCGCATAAAACAAGGTTTACTGATAACAGTGAATAATTAATTTGGATCTGGTTCCGAATACACGGTCCGCCCCGTGGCATGAAGTTTACTCGTTCCGGAAGTAGAATTGTTTGAAATTAAACCCACAGCTTGAAAAGAAATGCGAATAAAGGAGGTAATAATGCAGACTCTGTTACATGTGTGTTAGGCTAGAATAAATTCGTGGAAATTCGCTTAACAGTGTAGCATTTCCTTAAATTAAAAACAGCATCCACGAAATTTTATAAATATTTTCAGAGAAAACAATTCTCCGAGATACTATGGAATTTGTTTCGAGATTAAATTTCATGTTTTCATACCGTGATAAATGTCCAAAGTTAGTCTTTCCAAATTTTGTAATATTTATATTTAAGGAATTTCCATAAACATCCACAGTGTGATAATAACCATGCGAAGTATATCTCAAATTTCTCCCTCATAGTAAGATATAATTTTCCTTAATCGAAAGTGATAGTTTGAATGCGTCGCACCTAAAAGTTTCCAGCGCTGCGGGCAACTATCGTAGGCAAGACGTAATCGCACCCGACACACTCAGAATTTTACAGATCGATCGATTAACAGGTATCGCTCGTTACATTGTTAGCGTTTCGCGCACCGAATACCGCGCGCGTGCGTTCATTAATGTAATTCTGAATTATACACCTTGCATTTGCGGTAAACATCGACTGCAATAACCGAGAGATTTCGATCCCTAAATTGTTACACTACCGTGATAAAATATTTAATATCGTAAACAATTAATGAGTGGAGTGGTGAAACATAAATGGCCGCTGGAACGTGCACGGGTGACAGAATTATTTGGCCGCGAGAAGCAAGTGGATCGAAAGAGCAATCGCTATAATGCATACTAACACTTCACCATCAATCTTTGTTTCATGCAAGACGCACTTAATGTAATTGAAGACAGTGTGGCAAGGATCTACCAGGAAACTGTTAATAATGCAGAACAGTTCACTGTGTCCTGAAAGAGTGTAGTCGATAGAGATAACAGAAATTCCACATTCTCAATGTAGAACGTTGGGCGCAAAGAAAGTCAGATCCTCTCGATCGTCCTCGGCTACCTCATGCAGCATCCGTTGATACCGTTCTCTCCTCTCGTCTTGGTACGCATTTCTCGGAAGCCTTCGACGCGATGCTCGCATGATTCCCGCGAATGTCTTTCGTGGAAGCGCGCGTTTCCGCACGGATGGCCGCGCTTATAGTTCGCCGGGTGGAAAGACGCTCTCGTCGCCGCGTTGCGACGCATCGAGCCAGAGACGTTCCTCTATGACAGACTGTCGCAAGTCCCTTCCGTGATTAGTGGAACCGATACATTATTTCCTCCTCTTTGGCGATCTTTCCCCTCGCTGTAAATCAGCCGTGTCAGCTAGTCGGCGCGCTTGGGGCCGAGTACGTTTCAATCCGGGGTGCTTTTGATTAATTGGATTGGCAAGGATAGGGAAGGATGGCATTTTAGATGCGGTCGTGTGGTTTTGGGAACGGTGTGTGATCGAGCATTGGGGCAGGGACTCTGGAGCTTTGGGACTCTGGAGCTTTGGGACTCTGAAGCATTGGGTACTCTGGAGCATTGGGGACTATGAAGCATTGGGAACTATGAAGCTTTGGGACTATGAAGCTTTGGGACTATGAAGCTTTGGGACTATGAAGCTTTGGGACTATGAAGCTTTGGGACTATGAAGCTTTGGGACTATGAAGCTTTGGGACTATGAAGCTTTGGGACTATGAAGCTTTGGGACTCTGGAGCTTTGGAACTCTGGAGCTTTGGAACTCTGAAACATTGGGACTCTAGGGCTACAGGACCGCTTGAGAACTCTAGGACTGGGAGCTATGATTCCGTGACACTTAAAATTATGTTACGCAATGCTAGTCGTGTACACTAGAATTAGATATTTGTGGTAATACTTGTAGTATGCATAGGGTTGCCATCCGATGCTTTAAAATTGATGAAATTAACATTATTTGAAGTGAACATCGAGCAATTTGGTGACATTTTACTATAACTCTTGAACCATAAGAGATATCGGGATGAAATTTGCACTATAATTCATCAAAAAGTGATTCCTGTCGACTGATAATTATCGTAATAAATATATATTGCCCGGGTTTGAGACGGGAAAATCTGGGGGTTTTATGTCGTTCATCCTGGGTTCGCGATTTTATACATGGTGATTTTATAGAAAAGTGTAGTTCGAAGCTCGGTAAGCAGGTGGTAACAAATTTTATTAGTAATTTCTCCACTGAATAGCAAGCAGCGACGCATTATCGATGCAGCGTTCGTCAGGTCACATAAGAGTGGATAAAATGCCGGGAGATTTGGAAATCGTCCAGATGGGTATCGCGCGTCAGACAGAGAATACGGAATGGGGCGTTCTCGCGTAACTGTTTAGCCGTGACATGCTCGGAACAAGGGTCTGAACAGATTCTCGCCGGTAGACTTTAATTCCGGGGCTGAATCACCAAGCAGAAGGAGCGGAAATGAGAGAAATCTCGCGTCGGAGGGTTTCATAAGCAATGGGATCAGAACGAATTCTTTACAACGTCGCTACATGGCGTTGGTGGGGGGGGGGGATGCTTTCGGTGTAACGCGGTGCATGTAATATGCAGCGTGCAATATGCAACGCTGGTAACCGAATAGAGTCGGGAAGGGCTCCCCTGTATTCGTAATTCATAGCCGCGCGATTCGAAATGGCGAATTCAAAGGCGTGCGGCCCGGCCGCGCGAAAAAGAGAAATCATTGTCACCCCACGCCTGCTCGCGTTAGCATAAAAAATTGCATTTTCATGGGGACCGTAAATTCACACGTTACGGCGCGGCGGAGCGGCGGCAGCGACGCGTTCCTCTTGTTTTTCTCTTACCGGGATGCACAATCAGCTTTCAGTCACTCTGCAAATGATTCTAAGGAAAAATGATCCGACCCGTTTTCGAATTTTACGGTAGCTGTGCAATGTTTGTCGAGGACAGATCTGTGCATCAAGAAATGGTAAACAATGGGTATAAATCACACGTCTGAATAGTTTTAAAAATAGACGGTTTTAACGTTGTGCCATTTTAATTACAGTTTTGTACAATGGTCAAAGTGCTCAAACATGCAAGTTCAATTTGAACTAGCTCTTTATAGTGTTCATTGATTTACTGCGTTGATTTGCCGCAATCATGTAAGTACCGCAAAATTCAGTTAATTATGTATCTATGTTAATGAGGATGAAATTCTCTACTAAATACGCTTGAAATCAATAAACGAACCATTAAACCTGGCAAAATGGAGTTTTTATAATCCGCGAAGTGCAACCCAGAATACATGCAACTGCACTTGCAAACAGTACATTACAATATTTATTCGTAACATACTTATAATATATCTAATTAATGCTATTGGCGCACTGGTACGATCATTTGTTACTGTTAAGCACTTTTGCAAATTGTTACATCAACTAATTTTCGACGTTTCGATCTAAATTTAGATCATTTTCAAGAAATAATTTTGTTGTAATTGCGTCTGTAAAAAATTTTATTTTTTATGTTACCCATTGATTAATATATGGTTGACTAAAACAGTCAATCCAGATTGTAGGAACAGAAAACAAAAAGAAAAAGAAAGAAATAGAATAAACTTACTTGCTTAACTAATAAATTGTAATATATACTCATAAGAGTTGTTAAACCACATGTTGGTTTCATTCCGGTGACAAGTGAACTGAGTAAACTGTGATGATTTGACGCAATTACAACAAAATTATTTCTTGAAAATGATCTAAATTTAGATCGAAACGTCGAAAATTAGTTGATGTAACAATTTGCAAAAATGTTTAACAGTAACAAATGATCGTACCAGTGCGCCAATAGCATTAATTAGATTTATTCAACATTGTCGATCGAAATAAGGAAAACCGTTATACTTATAATATATTGTATTAAATATATGTATCTATCGTAATATGTATTGAATCAAATTGAATTATTTATTTCCGAGAATTTTTCACCGATGCATTTCGAGTTCTCGAATCCGGATCCCGCGTTTGAAAATTCGACATCCAGTGGATCGAGAGATCGTTCGCTCGGTGCACGATCGTAACAATACAATTTTAGGTGATCGATCTATAGAACACGTTCACGGTGTAAGGGAAATTTCTTCGAATTTTACGATAAACCTGACTGTGTTTTTCCACGTGGCCGATTACGAGGTAGCGTGCAGGTGAAAACTGTCGTCGCAATGATACCGGGGGAAACGGCATTCGCAGGCATCCTAGCTACACGAATATTGGCAAGTAACGTACCGTAAAACAACACAGGGTACGCATAAATACGGCCGTGGTGTGCACCGCGGATCAGACGAAATTTTTCCGCGCCCTGCTGCGAGAAACCGCGAGCGTGTTCGCGACGATCAAACGACGCGTGCGAAAATTGAACTGAAAATTAAGAGCTCCTTTGTCAGCTTTTTTTTTTCCTGCGCGAGCTACAACCGGACCGAAACTGGAAATTTATCGTCGAACGAAATGTCGGACGGTTCCCTCTGTAACGCTGCATAAGCTCAGCGAAATTGTTGCAGCCATAACATTTCTAATTTTAGACCTATATTTAAATGCTTGAAGGATTTAATAGTAATTAGTTTGTGGATTTTATGTATTCGTGTTAAAAAGTGTTGTAAATAAAATTTATAACAATAGAGACAACATTAAAAGAATCTAGGGATATTGTATACATTATTTGATTTTTTAAAAGTTTCTACGCAAGCTCCATGATATTTTTATGCATAAGCTCACCGAAATTGTTGCAGCCGTAACATTTCTAATTTTAGACCTATATTTAAATGCTTGAAGGATTTAATAGTAATTAGTTCGTGGATTTTAGGTATTCGTGTTAAAAATTTTTGTACATGGAATGTATAACAATAGAGACAACATTAAAAGTATCTAGGGATTTGTATACATTATTTGATTTTTTAAAAGTTTCTACGCAAGCTCCATGATATTTTTATGCATAAGCTCACCGAAATTGTTGCAGCCGTAACATTTCTAATTTTAGACCTATATTTAAATGCTTGAATGATTTAATAGTAATTAGATTGTGGATTTTATGTATTCGTGTTAAAAATTTTTGTACATGGAATTTAAAACATCAGAGACAACATTAAAAGAATCTAGGAAATTTGATATTGTATATTATTTGATTTTTGAAATGTTTCTACACAAGCTCCATGATATTTTTATGCATAAGCTCAGCGAAATTGTTACAGTCGTAACATTTCTAATTTTAGACCTATATTTAAATGCTTGAAGGATTTAATAGTAATTAGTTCGTGGATTTTATGTATTCGTGTTAAAAATTTTTGTAAATGGAATTTAAAACATCAGAGACAACATTAAAAGAATCTAGGAAATTTGATATTGTATAAATTATTTGATTTTTTAATCATTCCTGCGCAAGCTCCATGATATTTTTATGCAAAATTTCCAATTTAAAGTTAATCGGACAAATTCGAAGCTTTCCAAAGTAGTTCGTCGATGAAACTAAATTTTTTGATGCATTACAGTCAATAATGTTCGACGATTTTCGCCATTGAATAAAATATAGTGGAAACGTTGACATTCCCTCGCGGCGAAGTGTACAATTGCGGGACTGGCACCAGAACCCGACCCGAATCGATATTATAAGGTGAAAATGTCAGAATTTATGACGCGGAGGAGTCGGAAACTCGAGCATGTCAGAATTTAGGTATCTGTGGATTCGAGGAGTCGAGGATTTCGAAAGGGGAGCTCGAAAGTGAAGTCTGCGAAGTTCGGAAAATGTTTGGGGATGTGGGAACTTGAGAAACGGAAGAGTTCGCAATCTGAGGGAAGCGCGCCGCTAGATGAAACGGGCGAGTTTCAAAATTTGACTACTTTAGCTGCCAGAAATCTTGAAAATTTACTTGAAAATTTACAACCGAGTAAAAAAGTTACTGCTGATGCAATTTATTGTCACGAATCAATTTAAACACTTAACAACTTCAAGTATTTATAATTCTAAAGAATTACAACCCTATCAATTCCAAGATCTTGTTTCTATGATCGAGTCCGGGTCTATTTTGGCCCAGAGTATCAAAATCATTCAATTACTCCTTCATTAGGGAAAGATTGACGAGTGTACAAGAAGTGCCTTCAAAAATATTCTTAAAAAATTCATCAAGAACGCAGCGAGGTTCTCAACTATACAGTAAAACCTCAATACTTGCACTCTTGATACTTGTTTGCGAATCTCGTCGATAATGCGTGGTGGGGATGGTTTCCTGGATACGGAGAACACGTGACACTCGAAAGCAAGAGTGGGAGTGGAGATAGTAGAAGTGGGGGATTTCATACAGCTGATTGGTTACATCGACAGGGACCTCGATACTGAAATTTATTGTCACGAATCAATTTAAACACTTAACAACAACTTCAAGTATTTATAATTCTAAAGAATTGCAACCCTATCAATTCCAAGATCTTGTTTCTATGATCGAGTCCGGGTCTATTTTGACCCAGAGTATCAAAATCATTCAATTACTCCTTCATTATGGAAAGATTGACGTGCCTACAAATAATACCTTCAACAATATGTCTCAAAAAATTAATCAATAACGCAACGAGGTTGAACTACAGTAAAACCTCAATAGTAGTATTTCGTCAACGCGTGGTGGGGATGGTTACCTGGATACGGAGAACACGTGACACTCGATAGCAAGAGTGGGAGATAGTAGAAGTGGGGATTTCTGATTGGTCACATCAACAGCGATACTCGCAGGCTATGTCGGTCCCGTTTCGTGCAACCACCGAGGTTCTACCGTACAAAAAAAATTACCGACAACAGTCACGCAACACTATCATTGCAGGTCGTGGTAGTATTGCTACGGGGTGTTTCCATTTCGAATAAATCAGTTTCGACTGCACCGTACCCGCTACCGCTGCAACAGAGCTCGCTGGTCCGAGGCTCTCGAAAAAGCAACGCTCACCGCGTCGCTATCTCGTATTTTTCAATTTGCGACGCGTTCCCCTATTGCGGCTTAGCGCGTTGCTTTTTCCCCTTTTACAAAATCCCTTTCATTTTCGTGCGTGTTCACACGTTAACGAGGAGGAAAGGGACAGGATCGTGTATCGTATACATACATACGGGAGGAAGTAGGAGGGGGGATGTATTGGAAGTAGGATCCCGTTCAAACGGTTCTGCTCGTTTTGCCTCCTAATATGGCCGACTGCCTCTCTAAATAACGTGATACGCGATACCAGGGATACAGGTGGACCAGTGCCGCGCCGCGGGGCAAAAACGTTCGTCGGACTTTGTTCGTTATCGCAACCTCGAAACAGCCGAAACGCTTCTTTCGATACGAGAGAGAGAACGCCCCCGCATAACAATTTGACATCGAGTCGCAGCACAGCGCCACGCCGCGCCACGGAGCAATTCGACCGCGATAATTTCCCTTTTTACCAAGCGGCGCACGGCCTCCGTTTTTCGCGATCCGCGAACAAGATAGACACGGAATTTCGCAAACATCGCCGGTACGAGCTCGTTAAACAGCGAACCACGCGCACCGGATAAAACTGGACGGTTCTTTGGGGATAGGTACACCGTCCGCCCGACAGTGTTAATAACTCGTAAATCGTTGTTCGTTAACGTATCCGCGCGGGCGTAGATGCTGAAAATATTAATGACCGCGATGAATCTTGACCGCGTCGGTACGTTGCGTTAACCGTTCGCTGAATTTTTCACGAAAATTGTTAGATGCTAAATCAAAGAACACGTTTGCTGTTTTTACATTTTTTTGAGAAAAAATGCGCGTGTAACCAGATATGGTAAACAATAATGTCATTCGAACAGAGTTGGGCAAAATTTTCATCTAAATAGAAATTTCGGATAACGAATAAAAAATAATATTTTTATTAATTATTCGATGGTTCGAATATAAAAAGTATCTTTATTCGACGAGCATCGAATAAATAATTATATTTGACGAGAATTTATCCCACGAATCAAGAAAATTTTTCGAATAATTTTTTCAACTTTTATCTGTATCTTTTATTCGGAGGCTTCGAATCAATCTTTTCACAACTACTGTCAACTCTAATAATACGCGAACCATCGAATAATGAATAAAAATTTTTTTATTTTTTATTCGGTGTTCGAAATTTTTAATTAGATGACATTTTGCCCAACTCTGCATTCAAACTGTATTCTGTAACACAATGTAAATTACGTCCAACTTTTTAGATCTAAATTAGACGTCTGGGTAATAGGGTCACGAAAGACCCTATGGTACCATTCAAGGATTTAATATCTCACAGGATATCTTCCTCATCATCGACCATAGAGAAGAATTTAAGGGACGAATCTATTTGTTCGAGCAGTGGTTCTTAACCTTTTTGAAGTCAGGGAACACTTTTGATTATATGAAAAATATGCGGAACACCAAAATTAATGATCCAAAAAACAAACAAAAAATAAATATATTTTAGAAAATATATTATCAAAACAATTCGGCTTTCATAATTTCGCGGAACATTTGCAAAAAGCTCGCCGAACACTGATTAAGGACCAGTGGTCTAGAGTCTAGAGGAAATAAATTTTGAATATTTTCAAGATAGTCAGGAATTAAGATACTAATAAAATCATTGGCTATTTTGTAGATAATATCGTGGAGTGTCTCACAGTATTTAACACTAAACCTACCACGGTCAAATGACCGGTTTTCTATTTCATAGTTATTGAAATTATAAAAACGCTTTCAAGGAATTGACTTCTTCATTTAAGCATAAAATATAATAAAAACCGTACAAAGTTTAAGTAAATTCAATCTTCTCACTGCTATAAGGTGTTTCACTTCTATACAGGGTGTTCGACTACAGGTGGGAGAAAATTTAAGGGGTGGTTGACAATATAAGTCGAAAATGAGGAATAAAAAAATTGCGATTTTGACTTCGTTATTTACTTATGGGTTGCCGCATTTTAGGTAGATTTTTAATTGTTAACCCTTTGCACTCGGAGCTATTTTATTTCGAAAGTTAAACATTTCTTCCCACCTAGATATTCCCTCTGATTTTTTAAAGATGGATATGAAATTGATATAATACCTCATAGAATACTTACATGTTTAGTAATTGATTAGATACCAACATATTTAATAATATAAACAATGTTTTGAATAATGGCACAGCAATTTTTAGTGGCGACTCTGCGTCGAGTGCTATGGGTTAATAACTAAATAACGATGCCGGAATTGCAATTTTTTTATTCTTCATTTTCGACTTATATTGTCATGGAGAACCACCCCTTAAATTTCCCCCCACCCTTAGTCAGACACCCTGTATGTTTTTCTGCTTGGTATAGGTTTAGTGTAAAATAATAATTTTAAAAAACACGTTTGCTGCCAGCCTGTCCTTCGCAGCAGAAAAAATATTTTGTTAACTTAAAGCTATGCACCTTCTCATCAATGAACACGTGCGAGTAACTTGTTGTAACGTGTCGAGAAGCTCCGAGCTTTTCAGGTTTGATTGTGTGGCGCGTCGTAACGATCAGTCTGAAGGTACTGGCATTAACGGGCGACGAGAAGCCGTCTGTCTATCGGCGTAATCAGCGATCCCGGTCAGAAATCCACAGCAATCCACAGCAATCCCTGCGCATCGCTGAGGCCTGAGAATGGCAACGCGATGCCTCGAGTGGGCTCTAGTGGTTGGCGAGAGCCACGAAGAGGGTGAAGAACGCTGATGCAACCGCTATTTATCTCCGGCCACCCTCCGAAAGGCATTATCATTTCAAATTGGCGGGCTGTTCAGGCCTGCGCGAGGCAGTTTCGAGTTGGCCAGAAACCGCGAAGAACATCTCGAGGAAATAGTCTGGAGATCCTCCTACGGTGATTGAGATCGCGACCACTTCAACCGTTCATTAATTAACCCTATGAGGATGCGGATTTTTTTAAATATTGCATTTTCCTCGAAAAGCTACATTGTATATTTAATTTTGCATTTACCTACAAATTTATCGCACAATAATTGCATTTATCGGACAATAATTGCATTTATCCTACAATAGTTACATCTAATCAAAATAGAACAATAAAATCAAGCTGGACACTTCTATTCTTGATTCAATTACCATTTTGTTGAAAATAAGTAAGGGTCCGATTATTTATGGACGGGAGAGTATGTCAAAGGGTCATTCCATGCCGAATCGATCACTGTTTGCGGTCACTATCTTCGACTTTGTTCCAATTGAAATATGTTGTAGTCCATGTGAAATTAGGGGGGGTTTACGTCATCATTTTGCCGATTTCGAATTTTTTTTAGAAATAGCACACCTTCAAAGTTTGCGATTTTTGCCCATTTTGGCGAAAGTAGGCCTCACTTACGAATTTTTATCTGAGGAACTGTTTGTCCGATTGAGCTTTACTTTTTTTTGTTTTATTCGGAAAGGATTGGGCTATTATAAAATAATTTTTTCATCCTCGATAATTAACTTTATAATGTCAAAAAATTTAAACAAATGTTTTTTTCAATTTTGGCCAGTAATGTAAATTTTGATAAAAAATGCGATTATATTCCTTGAAGTTTCCTCTTCAAAATAAGACCTTTTACAAAATGGCGTTTTTCCTGTAATTGTCACAATATGCTGGAAAAGGACGCGGTGTACCCCCGCCCCGCTATTATGGTCAGTTTTCTATTCCGCTGGTCTCAAAACAATACCAGCATACCGTATACGACTAAATAACAATATTATTAACCACTAAATTCAATGAGGAATTCCAAGATATTTAAAGACAATTGAAACAGTACAAATGGATCTCACGGATCCAATCCATGCACCGAAGGATTAATTTCGTACGTTGGATTATTTTTCCAGAGATTTCACCGTCGATCTACAACAAATGACGAAAACTAGCATTTGTGGTACACCGCATAAAATTCTTGCAGATCGGTTAGGCTCGAACATAGACGTCGACGGTGCCTCGTAATTTTCCATCTGGTCCCCAATGGTGCCTCTGGAACACCGGCGTTTCAGCCTGCATCTAATCGCTCGCATTATCGCGTAAGCGTACTCCTTCGATCGAATCTCGTCGACTGTTATCGTCGTTATTGACGGGAACCACCTCGTAATTACGTGAGAACGCCGATAAAACGAGCTACCGACCCTGCTGCGAAGTGTCTCGTCTAAATATTTCGGTTACATCCGTTATACCCGGACCACCCCGATATTCCTGGTATTTTCAACGCTGTTGGCATTAAATATAACACTTTACGTCGCGGAATTAGTATATCGGCCTATAAATTGCAATACCGATCCGATACGGTGTGTTGCAATTTTAGACTGACGGGATTTTTCGGTAGGCATCCTTTAGGAGCTTCAATTTACAATTTTAAGAGTCATTTCGTGCGAGATTGTTTATAAAAATTAGATGACGTCTACAGGTAGTTAGTTAGTTAGCTTTTGTCCTTTTTTGACACACACTATACAACAATTTTGATACATTTTACACATTTTAATGAATTAAAATTTGAACTTTCACATTTGTCACTTGTATAAATAAACCCAACAGCTAGGATTAAATTTGTGAACCACTGTTTAAACTAATACCTATTATTAGACTGCGGATCTTTATGCAAAATAAAATCTTTTTGCATCTGCTGTAAGATGTGTCAATCACTTAAAAATGTTTTTCTTCCTTTAATTCTTCAAATCAGTATTCAATTCTTTTAATCATCATAATTAGACTCTGGATTTTATGCATTTTTGCCGAAAAGGAGTAAGTACAATTTCAGATAGTGAAAAGATAAAAAGACGAAGAGTATTAATATATTATTTTCACTACATTAAAATTAATGTAGTCTGTGTCTTGCAATTGATGAACAAACTTTTTATTTTGCATAAACATCCGGAGTCGAATCATAATGTTTCAAATCGCAGCTACTCATTTTTATCATAAATGCATAAAATCCGCAGTCTAGTTATTATAAGACAACTATATTGACAATTAAATTACATGTTAGGTGAAGGGGTCGTTAACCTGATCCAACAACCAAAAATAATTACACTGCTTTAGATGGTCTCGACTCTGTGATCTTATGAATCATGTTACTCGTCCACTGTCAATTGACTATCATCGTAAGCTTGGAACCGAGATGCAAGACGCGGCTAGTTTCCGTCTCGACGAAAGGAAATGCGCGCTCGTCGGTTTTCTACATTGAAACGCAATCAAACAAACAACTGTACGGTGCACAGTCTTCCGTAACGTGGAACAGCTTTGTTTCGGAGCTGTGTCGACGTAATCTGTTCGCTGCTTGAATCAGGAGAGAAAGAGAGAGAGAGAGAGAAAGAGAGAAAGAGAGAAAGAGAGAAAGAGAGAGAGAGAGAGAGAGAGAGAGAGAGAGAGAGAGAGAGAGAGAGAGAGAGAGAGAGAGAGAGAGAGAGAGAGAAAGAAAGAGCACAAACTGGAGAAAACGGTCCGCGACTCTCAGTTTGCTACGACGGCGTGGAATGCGTGCAATTCGTCCGTCGAATAAATTCGAGAGACACGTTTCTTCGTTCCTTGACGGGCAACGGAAGCTCGTCGCGAACGTGTTCGATGGCCCTGCTCGAAATAAAAATGTTAGATTTATTCGGGTTCCATTTATGGCGCAGGACCCCCTTTCATGGTAGAGCCAAATGCCGATACGCGGTGGAAAATATTTTTCCTTTTATTCCATTCGATTAATTATTCCCTTTGATCACACTGTAGATCTTTATAAATTCTTAAAGCTTCATTCACAAGAAACGACGAAAAATTTTATCAATGATTAACCACAAAGACTAGATGCGTTTCATATTATGATTTAATTCATATTTTCGCTATTATTATAATTTATGTCGAATAATGAGTTACTAGAATGAAGAACAAAATAATTTTTTTATGAAAGTATTTCTGATGAAAAGAAAATTATTTCAACGAATTTATAGCAGCTTGGATCTACGACAATGTCTGCATTGTAGTCCGAAATAGAATGTTTTTATATAATGTTTCGTGTACGTGAACAAAACATTTATTTCGTGTTTAACTGAGGCACCACTGAAAATTGCTGTGCTATTCTTAAAAATATTGTTCACATTATTATTTTTGTTCGTATCTAATAAACTACTGGACATTTACATAGTACACGAGATAATGTATCAGTTTCATATGCAAAATATGAAAAAAAAATTGTATAGAATGGAAATATTCTAGAATGGAAAAATGTTTCGTTTTTGACTTAAAATAACTCCGAGTGCAAAGGGTTAAATTAATCAACCCTGTTGTTTCATACAACGAATGGTTCTATAGTACACTAACAATAAGACAAAATTCGAAGATTCGGGGTGAAGCTTAATTTCCAACTTAACAAAATTTCCCTCGACCCTGAGCATTGTAATTAATTCATATAAAATGTAATTCGCTCGAATTCGATCACTCGGCAACATGAATCGAGCAGAAAAGAACTTGATCCACTCTTCGCTCAAGACGATCGAGTTACGTTTTAAAACGAGTCCGTTTAAGGAGATCGTTTGCAGTTAATGTTCTTTGATATTAAAATCAGATTTTAGGTAATTCATTAACGGGACAAGTATGAATGGGCACGTTGTAAGTCGGCAATCGCATTAACGGGCAAGTTTGCGTTGGTTTATGTTGCATGAAAAGTGGTAAGAGATTACAGATAATGCTCCTTAAAGTACCCGCTTTATGTGCAACGTTCACGAGCTTCGCTGTATATTCGTTTTATTTTTTTTTTGCTCCGAAAAAACCGTTAAACATTAATATACTTAACGTAATGCTTCCGGGAACGATGATATGCTTGTCATGGAAAATTGCAGTTCAGAGATATTCTTTTTTTTCCTGTATCGCTTGCTACTTCAATTATGCACTCGTTGCAAATAGCGTTGCATCCGTTCGCGATGGAAAGCATTGTTTATTACACAGGATTACTGTTATACAGGGTCTCGTTATTAATGTATTTATCGTTTCAATGGAATTTCAAGAATTCAAATAAAGGAAATGTTTCAAAGTTGAGAAAAACGATTCAGACGGAGGTATTCGTGTGTGTGTATAATATTTAGTTGTTTCCCGGAAGTGTATTTAAATAAAGCAGTCCTGTAAATGACAGGGCTCTTTTGAAATATTAAAGAAAACACCGTGCGATGCCACGGAACACGTACACAGGGAGTTTGATACCGGAAAATATGGAAAAATTTACTTCCACCGGTTTCAAGCGGATACGGGATACAGTTTTAGAACCACTATAAATATTTGCCCGCCACGAAATATTCGAAAAACACCGTAACGACCGCAATATTTCGGTAAATTTCACTGAAAAGTAGCCGCGGCTCGACTAGCAACTATGTAGGTCGATCGTCCAGGATTAATAAAAATAAATCTGAGATTACCGTGCCGACATCTCGTTTTATCTAGATTGATTTCGGTCGCCGTTAACCGTTCAACTTTTCCAGGCTGTATTTTTTTTTGTTTTTTTTTTTTCCTACCCACCAACGTCCACTAGCTAATCGTATTTCTCCCTGTGACAAGTAATGGGGACCGATGTGTTGACAGACGATTACGCTTCTGTCTATAGCTAAGCGTAAAAGTTATCACTCTATTTCGTGGAAAATGTCCCCGCCGAAATATTCAATTTTACCTGCGTTTCCATTTTATTTGTTTCCGCGCCGACGGTCATCCGTCATTCTGCGAAATATTTGCCGAAAGTCGAACGGGTTCTGCCTGTGGTCGGACAGGCCTTGAAACCATATGTAATTTGTTACAGATACAGTGACTCCCATTAATATTCGGACGCTCTTACAAAAACGATAACTTTTTTGATGTTGCACCATACGATTTGAACTTTTTTGAGAAGTTGGAGTAATTAATATACTACATGATGTGAAAAGAAATTTTTTCATAAATGGACGTAAGTTGCAATTGGTCGGAATTGTAGAGAAAATACTAAAAGTTGCATTTACAACTTTTTTATGTGGGTCTATATTGAAATGACTGAATTGACTTTTTCATTTGAGCACAAAATATAATGAAAACCGTACAAAGATTAAGTAAATTCAATCTTCTGCTATACGGTGTTTCACTTTTATATGTTTTGTGCTTCGTAGGTTTAGTGTTAAACTCGGCAAAAATCTCTTTTGATTCAAAAGAAGCCACTTTCAGTCTTACACAATTGACTGAATTTAGTACTCTATTAATACAGTGACTCCCATTAATATTCGGACGCTCTTACAAAAACGATAACTTTTTTGATGTTGCACCATACGATTTGAACTTTTTTGAGAAGTTGGAGTAATTAATATACTACATGATGTGAAAAGAAATTTTTTCATAAATGGACGTAAGTTGCAATTAGTCGGAATTGTATAGAGAAAATACTCAAAGTTGCATTTTACAACTTTTTTATGTGGGTCTATATTGAAATGACTGAATTGACTTTTTCATTTGAGCACAAAATATAATGAAAACCGTACAAAGTTTAAGTAAATTCAATCTTCTGCTATACGGTGTTTCACGCTTATATGTTTTGTGCTTCGTAGGTTTTGTGTTGAACGTGGCAAAAATCACTTTTGATTCAAAAGAAGCCACTTTCAGTCTTACACAATTGACTGAATTTAGTACTCTATTAATACAGTGACTCTCATTAATATTCGGATGCTTTTGAAAAAACTATAACTTTTTTGATATTGCACCATACGATTTGAACTTTTTTGAGAAGTTGGAGTTATTAACTTACTACATGATGTGAAAGAAATTTTTTCAAAAATGGACGTAAGTTGCAATTGGTCGGAATTGTAGAGAAAATACTAAAAGTTGCATTTACAACTTTTTTATGTGGGTCTATATTGAAAATTTAAAAAATACGTTTTGTAGATCTGTGTCAATTATATGCATTGTAAAAGTTTCATTGAAATCGGTTCATGTTGGAAAAAACTACAGGCATTGAAAGATATATGAATCCTTAGATTTATTGCATTTAGTGCATTTATACCATCTTTGAACGTTTGTAGCTCATTGCAACGTTGACCGATTTTAATGAAATCTTCAGAATATGTTTAATTGATACAGATCTACGAAACGTGTTTTCTACATTTTCAATATGACCACACATAAAAAAGTTGTGAAATACAGGGTGAAGCAGTAACTATTGCCACCTACAATAACTCCGAAATAGTAGTCGAAAAGTTTTCTAAACAAAAGATGCTTGGGACAACAGGGGCTGTAATATGGCGTTAATCTTTTTTCCTAGGTGGAGTCGCTACAGAGATGTGAAGGTCACCTTTGTTTTTTTAAATGGAACACTATGTTTTGGTACCTGTTTTCTGATAGCGGCTATTGAGACGAATCCAACGAGGTGCAACATTAAGATCTTTGAAGGTCAGCAAAGGTCATGTATGACAAAAAAAGGCAAAATAAACTTGCATTTACAGGTGTTCAAAGTGATTGCCATTAGTATCGATGCAATGCTGCAATCTTCTTATCACGGATCGAGTAGTATAACTTTTAGTATTTTCTCTGTAATTCCAACCAATTGCAATTTTTTCAAAAATTCTTTTCACCTTACGTAACCAAACCGACCCTTCTAACTTCTCAAAAAAATTGTATGGTCGAATATTAAAAAAGTTATCGTCTTTTTAAGAGTGTCCAAATATTAGTGGGAGTGACTGTACATAATTCTGAAAGCTGTATGCGATATCGTTCTAATAGACAAAAATGTTTAAGCATGTACAGATTGAAAATAAAAAAATATATAAAAAAACTTTTTAAAAACCACGCTTATATTAAAGTACACTAAAAAGGAGAAAATAATTTTTTTCGACATTAGCGACAATAATTTTTTTAGATATTAGCGACAATAATAAAAGCGTGGAGCGCTAAACTATATTGACGCAATCTTCGTAGGCGCTCCACGCTTTTATTTATTGTCGCTAGTATCTAAAAAAATTATTGTCAGATTTAAAAATAGTGATGTATACATGGAACAAAACCTTTGTCATCAGATAAATCCGGTATAAGCTCGGACGCGTATTTCATTAGACGTGTAATCTTGTTTATCGCAAGGTACACTCGTAAGTAATTGAAGGTAAACAGTGCAATTTTACGGTAGTTCGTTCCATCGACGAATTTCCCTAGGATCAATTCGCACGCGAAACTTGTTGAACGAATCCTCGTTTCTGGCAAGAAATCGATACGAGAAAGCGAAATTTCAGTTCCTTAACAAGTATGAAGTGCGAGTCAATTCCGTCGCGTCGTGATTGAAACAACGAATTCTGACTTTTGTAAAGGATAACTGCCTTCGTTTATTCCCCAGTCAATGGCGAATTGACGGTAAATCTATCGATCTAATGGAAAGAAGAGGAGCACACGCAGAAACGGGAAAAAGGGGTAGAGAGAGAGAGAGAAAAAAAAAGGAGAATAGAGAGAAGAGAAACGACGCGTTTTGATTCACTTTCACGGGCTCCCGTACTTTTCACCTTGCAGATTTTTTAGGGTCGAAATCCACCGGCGTCCATCCATGCATATCGTTTTTTATTTCCCCGACGAAAGCTCCGTTAATGCGAGCGTTAACACCCCACAATGCGCGTTGGCTTTTTTTACAATCCCCCTTTTCTTCGTCCATTGCGAGAACCTCCTCCTGGTTTCTCTCTCACCCTCGACATTTCTCTCTCTCCCTCTTTCCCCTGTATTTTTCGCGCTCCTTCGCTCTCTCTCTCTCTCTCACGGTCTCTCCTCTCTTTCTCGCTTTTTCCTGTCTCTTCTACCCGGCCGCGTAGATTACGAGAGGGTCGGCACGCCGTAAAATCTGCCGACGCGTGTAAAAACGACTCGCGTTAGCCCGCGGCCATTCTTGTTTTATTTTCCTTGTTACTATTTGCTGTAAACCGACCACACACACCGAAAAATCTCTCCGAGACCGGGCCGTAACTGCTTCGACAGCCGCTGGTCCTGACGACCATTATGCTGTGTGCACACGTAAGAGCCCGCATCGAGGTAGCCACTCTTAAGCCTCCATTCACTTGCCGGCACATTTCACACAGAAATACACCGGTGAATATTACGACTATTGGAAATTAAACCGTCTATGCTCGTTCTATTAACAATCTATAAAAGAATCAGTGAAATCGAAAATTGATTTTTAACCCCTTGCACTACGATTCATTTTACGGTTGCAATGATTAGAACTTATTTGTCGTTTCTAATTTCTTAGAAAATAAGAAGTTTGTATGTAATTTATACCTATGCAGTTTCCAATGGTTTCAACAACAAGAAAATATAATTTTGTTTCACTTTAAAGTTTAGAGGAAATTAGTAGCATGAATATTTAGTAGACTATCTTCGAAATCTTCGTCACGAGTCCGACTCGGTATTATAGTGCAAGGGGTTAACTACCACTTGTTGTTTTCAGTTGGACAATTTTCATCACTTTTTTCACTTGTTCGGATCAATAATTCGGGGATTGTATGTGGCAACTGGTTTCGTCCAAATATAAATTCCAGCTTCGCTCGCTATTTATACGAAACTAGTTGATCAATACGAAACAAAGGGTCTAAGTAGGATAAGAATGGTCCAGCGGCCCCGGCGACAATTTTTATTAATATTGTATGGAAAACAATGGTTTTAGGTTAGAAGATAATCCCCCAAAATTTTAAGTCGCTAGCCCTTCATTTAAGGATAATATGATGGTAAATACCCTAAAGTGTGTCATTTTTTTTCTCGGTTATTAATTAAGATATTCGGATGGAAGAAAAATGGAAACACGCGAACTTACCTCCATCATAACATATATTTTTTTCACAATTCTGTTCAAATTATTAAGGGTAGAAAAAAATCATTTAATTTTTTAGGGGTGGGTGTTGCAAGCAACCCTTCGAATGGCGTAATTTCATTTGTTTTTCAATATTTAACTATGTTCCCCCGATCCGATGATCTTGAAAATTTGGTAAATATTAGGTAGGTAGAACATTGTTCTTGAATTTTTTGGAAGTGGTTACTCGAAGGGTTGCTTGCAACCACCACCCCTAAAAAATTAAATGATATTTTTCTACCCTTAATAATTTGATCACAATTGTGGAAAAAGTATATGATATGAAGGAAGTAAGTTCGCGTATTTTCGTGTTTCTTCCATCTGAATATCTTAATTAACAACCGAGAAAAAAAATGATACAGTTAAGGGTATTATCGTATTATCCTCGTATTATCCTTAAATGAATAGCGACTTGAAATTTTGGGGGATTATATTTCAACCTAAAACCATTGTTTTCCACACAATACCAATAAAAATTGAGGCCGGGGCCGCTGGACCATTCTTATCCTGCTAGGCCCTTTGTGTTGAACACTCTGTGGTCGAGCATTTTCTAAAATACTCACAGAAAGAATATTTGTAAGAATATTTGTAAGAATATTTGTAAGAATATTTGTAAGAATATTTGTAAGAATATTTATAAGAATATTCGTAAGAATATTTATGAGAATATTCGTAAGAAGACTCGTAAGAATATATCCCTTGTAGAACTCACGTGATCTCCTCCAGAAACACAAAGTACAATATATTTCTACCCTCGGAAATTGCGATTATTAATGCTTAATCGATACTCGACCACCGATAGCTCGCGAAAGACCGATTCCTCGGCGCCACCGGAAAGAAAGGAATGATCAAGAAACCTTTTAGTTCCTTAAGCACGAAAAAGGAGGTCCGCGGGAAAGTTTCATTCAGGGAGCTGGTTAAGCTCAAACTTTTCTGGCACTTTACGGCAGCTCGGAGTTCACGTTCCTCGGCAACTGGGCGAAATAAATATTTCCCTCCAAGTCGCCTAATCTCGGCGAAATCGGCGATTCATCGAGCATTAAATCCCCCGAACCGAAAAGATCGACAGACGATCCACGCACTCGCGACAACAAAAAAAATCGCATGCACTCGCTAGAGACCTTAATATTCGCGCGACAATAAAGCTGTTGGACATCATCGTTAAACAACGAAAAAAAAAATCCGTTCGATAAATGGAACTTTCATTTACAATTGCAAAAAATAGTCCAAAAGAGAATCGCACATCCAGAAACACGTGACTCGTCGTTGGAAAAAAAAAGAAGAAAAAACGGAAAACACGAAAAGCAATTTACGAACACAAAACGCGCCGCGTCCAAAAACAAGACAATAAACATTCACATAATAAAATCCATCGGAACGCGTTCGAACGCGGAATATCTTTTCCCAGAAAACAAAGCCGCTGGATGCATCGGTTTTTCGAGCTCGTTTATTACAAGGGAAATAATTAACAACGTACTTGGTTATACACTGATGTATCGGGGCAAAAAAAAAAAATTATTCCCGGCAAAATTCAGTCGGTTGCAATCAATGGTCTGCGGTTCTTCTTGTATAAACAAACAACTTCGGTTTATTACCAATTAGCGGCTAACAAAGGGATCCTGATATGTTCTGCGATACTTTGCGAGATGTAAACGTGATTGAAGATTTTATACACTCGATATTAAAATTGTAGAGCTTCGTATCTGGAGAAATTAGTACCGTTTTTAGGAAAATTGTGGTAAGCACGGGGACGTTGTTTAGTCAATTACAAAATATTTATTTTTACAGCTAGATTAGTCGAAATGATCGTTTGAAAATTTGTAATTTTATTAACCTTACTCTTCATGTATTAACAAGACAAATCATTTTTAGAATAGTCGAAATGACCGGTTGAAGATTTGTAATTCTATTAATCTTACTCTTCTTGTATTAACAAGATAAATCATTTTTAATACTCTATCGTCCGATAATACCTCGACTGCCTACTTTCTTAATCAGCATTTACAGACACTCAACGTGTTAATCGACTGAATTCGTGCTTTATAAAAGACTACTATATTATCAAAATAAATATTAACGAAACTCCAATAAAGGAAAAACTGTCGGGAGCCATTCCGCACGATCCAGCTAGATCACTCCATGCCCCCCATTCATAACAAGACAAATCATTTTTAGAATAGTCGAAATGATCGGTTGAAGATTTGTAATTCTATTAATCTTACTCTTCTTGTATTAACAAGATAAATCATTTTTAATACTCTATCGTCCGATAATACTTCGACTACCTACTTTCTTAATCAGCATTTACAGACACTCAACGTGTTAATCGACTGAATTCGTGCTTTATAAAAGACTACTATATTATCAAAATAAATATTAACGAAACTCCAATAAAGGAAAAACTGTCGGGAGCCATTCCGCACGATCCAGCTAGATCACTCCATGCCCCCCATTCGCAAAATTTTCCGAATTCTTTTCGTTCGATTTCCGGCAAGAAGTTGTAAAAGACATCGCGCGGATAAAGCGGTAATTAAGCGTCGCGAAGAGCGCATTGGAACACGCCTACTTTCCGCGACCGCGCTCGGCCGACTATTGTACGCGAGGTTTCCAGGAATTCTCCCTGCAGAATAATCGCGGGGCAAAATATCCGCGAAAGTTGGCCGGTAAATCACTTCGGAACAAAACCTCGGTCCTCGTGGGCCAGGTGCCGCCGAGACACCTGGTCCAGGCCAAAAAGCGTCGCGACGCGCCCGGCGATAGGCAAATCGCAGACCGAGCTGTCTGCCGAAGAGCGATGGGGGGCGATAGAGAGACCGGTTTAAAGAAACATCGCAAAAACTCACCGTTGATGACGACGATGGCGCCCAGGAGGCAGAGCAGCAAGTGTCGCAGGCACATCTTTTCGTGGTGTGGGTATTATAGCACAGAAAAAAAGCGGAACACGCGTGTGATAATAACCGGGGATCCTCACTTGCCGAGCATCGTCTTTCGGGCCGGGCTAAGCTCGAGAATCTCTCCTCGCGATCTCCGTGGACATCAGGCAGCTAGGGCACAGCGTTGACTCGTCCCGAGGATCGTCATCGCGATCTGGACGCCGTCCGGGGATCTCTCTACGATCTTTCCGGATCGAAAGAGGATCGTGGAACGGACCGATGAATGACAGCTAATTAGAGCGACTCCGGTTGATCGGACACGATCAAAGGAGGGGGTGGGTCTTGGATCGGAATCCGACTCTTGCCCTTCTTAAAACTCTCCCTTCGACGACCCTGAACCTCCTTTTTCCAGGCACTACCCTCGAAACCGTTGGACAAGAGCTCTGCGAGAGACTGCTCTTTGTCTCCCCCCACAGCTCCGCGGGATATGATATCGCCTTTCCTGCGGATCTTCGATCTGCTTGTTTGTTCTTGATGACGTCAGCTAGCCAGCAGATCCTTTGCTCGGTGAGAGATAGAAAGAGAGAGACAGAGAGAGAGAGAGAGATGGTGAAGAGAAAGAAGAAGCTCGTCTCCCCCGAGGGCCGAGGGATTCGAGTTGATCCCTCGAGGAGACTGGCCGGGGGACTAGCTCCGAGCTCCTCTTAAAGTAATTACTTTTTCCGGAGGACTGTCTCGAGCTGGTCGAATTTTAATGATCAAAGCAGCCGATCGGAGACGCCGGACCCGACTACCGAGCAGACCAGCTCCAACAGCCTGATCCTCGAGGTACGCATTACCGGCGACGATCTCACTTCTCCTATCGGGCCTGCACACCTTTTAGCTATTTTAGTTATCGAGGATAATCGACTTGACACACGTTTTCCAAATCCGAGTGTCTCGCACTGATAATTTTTAAGGGGGTAGGACTCGTAATAAGAGAGTCGATGCGCGTTAGGGGTTGATCCGCGTTAAGGGTTGAAATATCTTCGCGGTAACACTTCGGCCACGGGACGCTTCCGGCCACGTCGAACTCGCGGCGCTTACTGAGTCTCTCGAGGCGATCCTCGAGGGTGACGAGCACGTTTCTCACCCCCACCAGGCCGGGGATGACCGCCACACGAGAGGCCGCGCGCTGATCCGACGAACATGCGCACCCCGTGCCAGCAGGTAACGCGCGTCTGAAAGCGTCGCGACGCTTCCCGAGGAGACGCCGAAACTGACTGAGCAACGGTCAAGGCGGCCCCCAGGACGCCCCGGCCGACAGACAAAGAGAGGAGGCGCCGTAAAGCGCAGCCACCGGGACAGGCACACATACACACGTTAGACCTGCGGCAAAAGTTATGACCTCAAAGGGGTCGTTAACGAGCACCCGCCAAATTAGTATAACGGCTGTGGAACACTTCTACCCCCCACTACCGAGAAACCAGGCCTCGATCACGAGGGATGCGCGTCTTTTGTGACGGGGACGGTTTTGGGATTCGGGATTCTTTGCTGGTGAGGAGATTGTTGAGGAGTATAACAGTTGTTAGATATACAGTAACTCCCACTAATACTCGGACACTGTTAAAAAGACGATAACTTTTTTAATATTCGACCATACAATTTTTTTGAGAAGTTAGAACGATCGGTTTGGTTACGTAACGTGAAAAGGATTTTTGGAAAAATTTCAATTGGTCGGAATTGCGGAGAAAATACTAATAGTTATACTACTCAATCCGTGATGAGAAGATTGCAGCATTGCATTGATACCAATGGCAATCAGTTTGAACACCTTCTGTAAATGCAAGTTTATTTCGCTATTTTTGTCATAAATGACCTTTGTTGACCTTCACAGATCTTAATGTTGCACCTCGTTGGATTCGTCTCAAGAGCCGCTATCAGAAAACAGGTACCAAAACGTAGTGTTCTATTTAAAAAAACAAAGGTGACCTTCACATCTCTGTAGCGACTCCACCTAGAAAAAAAGATTAACGCCATATTACAGCCCCTGTTGTCCCATGCATCTTTTGTTTCGAAAACTTCTCTACTACTATCATACTTTCGGAATTATTGTAGGTGGCAATAGTTACTGCTTCACCCTGTATTTCACAACTTTTTTATGTGTGGTCATATTGAAAATGTAGAAAACACGTTTCGTAGATCTGTATCAATTAAACATATTTTGAAAATTTCATTAAAATCGGTCAACGTTAAGCTACAAATGTTTAAAGATGGTAAAAATTGCCATTTTCAACATTTTCGGCCTCTAACTGCAATAAATCTACGGATTCATATATCTTTCAATGCCTGTCGTTTTTTCCCACATCGACCGATTTCGATGAAACTTTTACAATGCATATAATTGACACAGATCTACAAAACATATTTTTTAAATTTTCAATATAGACCCACATAAAAAAGTTGTAAAATGCAACTTTCAGTATTTTCTCTACAATTCCGACCTATTGCAATTTTTGAAAAAATTTCTTTTCATATCGTGTAGACAATTAATTGCTCTAACTTCTCAAAAAAGTTCAAATCGTATGGTGCAATATCAAAAATGTTATAGTTTTTTCAAAAGCATCCAAATATTAATGAGAGTCACTGTATTAATAGAGTACAAAATTCATGCAATTGTGTAAGACTGCAAGTAGCTTCTTTTGAATCAAAAGAGATTTTTGCCACGTTTAACACTAAACCTACAAAGCACAAAACATATAAAAGTGAAACACCTTATAGCACAAGATTGAATTTACTTAAACTTTGTACGGTTTTCATTATATTTTGTGCTCAAATGCAAAAGTCAATTTAGTCATTTCAATATAGACCCACGTAAAAAAAGTTGTAAAATGCAACTTTTAGTATTTTCTCTACAATTCCAACAAATTGGAATTTTTGAAAAAATTTCTTTTCACATCATGTAGTAAATTAATTGCTCTAACTTCTTTAAAAAGTTCAAATCGTATGGTGCAATATCAAAAAAGTTATCAGAGCGTCCGAATATAAATGGGAGTCACTGTATGGTGGATTTTGACTGTGGGGGTGTATATAAAATTTTTTCAGTGGAAATTATGTATTTTTCTAACTATTTCCGAAGGCGTTATTAAAAAATTATTTTTTGTTTGTAGACAGTGGTAGACAAATTCTAGGGTTTATACTTCGGGGAGGGTTGTAATTTTAGGTTTCAGGGATCTCTTCTAATAATAAATGAATAAAAAAAATTGCAGACTTTTATAAAGCTTTTCCTAGCTTCACATATTGATCCAAAATACAAGTGTACGATTGAATAATCATCGCACAGATGTTAAAAGCACAATTTCGACGTCGCATCTCAACGTTTACTTTCTACAATGACAACACCGTGCTATCGAATGGTCCTGATAAGCATCCCACAATGACACATCAATATACGCGGTCGATTTCAACGGAAAAGGTCTGCAAGAGTCGCCACTCATCGTGATCGTTAATTAATCTATATAACGCGATCGCGGGTCTAGAGTGATACAAGCTAAAGCCGTGTACTAACGAGCCGCGCGTCACACACGATCAATGTAATTAATAATTAAATCCGCCGTATCAAAGCGCCCCGTCGCCGTGAACTCCGCTATCTCCAGAGACGTAAATAATTATCCGATAGCCGGGACTGTATGCAACCGATAACCAACAAAGCGTCCTGTCACGGGTCCCTTCGACAAAGGGTCGGTTAGGTCGCGACTTATGGGAACGGCGATCAGATCCCTAGGAACATTGACACTATTCGTTGTGATCGCAATTTTTAATTAGCTGTCCCTGAACCTGCGACGTCAATCCAATTGATAAAATAAAAAAGATGTTTAAAAGTTTTATTGAAAATATTGTTTGAAACGTGCTGTAGTATTAGGTTGTTGAGAAATAATTTTATTAGGTTGTTACATCGACGGAATATGTTGATTAGAATGGTGTGTACCTAAATATGTCTCATTTCGAAAAAAAGTTGTTTGTAAAATATTACTAGTAAAAATCGGAACCACTGTGTGAGAATGAGAAAGAAACATGAAACATAATGAGTGAGAGACAAAATGTATAAAGTGAATTGCGAAATGAGTGTGCATGAATGAGTGTGCAATTGATGAAAGAAGATTGTATTTTGTTTAAAAGATTTGCCAGTCGTCGTTAATATGTCAAAGAGTAAACATCACTTGTAATCGTTAATTATATTAAATATATATTTATACATATATTCACTGTTTGAACAACCACTGGCGGTCAAATTACCGGTTTTATATTTTTCATTTTACAATTGTTGAAATTACGAAGTTACTTACATGGAAATTGGTTCGATAAATTCTTTTATCCAAACACATATTGTAATAAAAATTGCACAAAATCTAAATAAACAGAGCTTTATAATTTTTATAAGCTAAAACATTTTAATCGCTTTTACTGCTCGGTAGGTTTAGTGTTAAACGCATTCGAGTTTCAAAATATTCGCAATTTCAATGCTTCCTGTCCCAGATTATCGATTTGAAACATAGCAAGCCTGGTTGTAGAATAATTTTTGCTATAGTAAAATATTACTGGTAAAAATCGGAACCATTGGCGGTCAAATGACCGGTTTTATATTTTTCATTTTACAATTGTTAAAATTACGAGGTTACTTACATGGAAATTGGTTCGATAAATTTTTTATCCCAGCACATATTGTAATAAAAATTGCACAAAATCTAAATAAACAGAGCTTTATAATTTTTACAAGCTAAAACATTTTAATCGCTTTTACTGCTCGGTAGGTTAAAAGCGTTCGAGTTTGAAAATATTCGCGATTTCAATGCTTCCTGTCCCAGATTACCGATTTAAACCATAACAAGCCTGGTTGTAAAATAATTTTTGCTATAGTACGTGCAATTTCGACAAGTTCGCTAGGTCTCAGAAGCTGGGATCGCTTATGCGAGTCGAAGTTCCCGAAGACGGTGCGCAAGCATCGACGTCGATGAACCATTTTTATCTAGTTCTCCGTCGGCTCTTTTTACGGAGCGAGCAGTTTTCTGCACAGCGATTTAGCAAGTCCCAGCAATAACCCGGAAGGAACGAGAGACGGGCTAGAGCTGAAGAGAGAGAGAGAAAGAGAAGAAAAAAAAAAGAGTTTTCCATACCTCTCGGGCCGTGCTTTGATCGGCAGCCCCTCAAAGCGTCGGCCCCCTGTCTCATTCCGATTCTGTTTTAGCTCGCCCGCATATCGATATTCCCCGCGCTTTTTTCTCCGCCCACCTCTTTATTCCCGCCTTCGACGCCGACCAATTTTCGGCCTCGCGAGGAACAAGCGTGAAGATGAACAAAAAGAAAAACAACGCTCTTCTTCTCATTAACCGCTGCTGGTACCTCTATGGGTGAGCTTGCGGGTAAAAGGCCGGAAAATATCCTTTCGGCCGCCTATGTGCGCGCCCCAAGGAGTTAAACTAATTGTTATCGCGCCGGCCCTACGCGTGTCACGCGAAACATCACGTGGGAGAAATCTATCGTGCCAGACTTCTCGACCGATAATTTTTCTCATGGCAATTACTATGTTTCTCAGCAATTTTATTTAACCTTTCGAATGTGCTGCATTTTTCAGTAAATAAACTGGGGATCTTTGTGCAATATTTATCGAATAGAAGTTAGACGAATGAAGGAAGGAAAAGGAATTGCACATTACTGTAAACATTGCATTAATTTAATTTGTCTGGGTTAGTCGTAAGTAGAATCCGGATCTTTATGCAAAATAAAAAGTTTGTGCATCAATTGCAAGACACAGGATCTAAATATTTAAAATTTTTCACTAATAATTTTAATATAGTGAAAATAATATATTAATACTCTTAAAGTCTTCTAAATTGCACGTACTCATTTTTGCCATAAATGCATAAAATCCGGAGAGTCTAGTCATAAGTAGAATCCGGATCTCTATGCAAAATAAAAAGTTTGTGCATCAATTGCAAGACACAGGAGCTAAGTATAAATTTATATTTTTCACTAATAATTTTACTATAGTGAAAATAATATATTAATACTCTTAAAGTCTTCTAAATTGCACGTACTCATTTTTGCCATAAGTGCATAAAATCCGGAAAGTCTAGTCATAAGTAGTATACAGTATTATTTATAATTGCCCACCAGTCAAAATGACCATTTCCAGATTTTTTAGTTTACAATTATTGAAATAATAATAATGATTTCATGAGAAATGATTGTACAGATATCTTTAGTAGAACAAATATTACAATAGGAGCCGCATAAAGTTTAAATAAAATCAATCTTGTAATTTTTATAAGGAAATATGTACCAGTTTAAGGCTCGGTAGGTTTAGTGTTAAATATCCAAACATCGAATGTTTTAACAAACGAAATATTTAATTCAGAGAAAAGATAAATTTCCAACCTGTTTAATCAAAACTCAACAAGCAGAAGTTTGTGTGATATTGTTATTGAGCAAGATAGTTATTCGCGATAACTATGCGAAAGGGGCTATTGCTTTCAATGCACAGATTGTCGACCAATATTTCCGAAAGTTGACAGAGAACGCGTATGCGGTAGCGAAAGAGTCACATATTATTGCAGATTATTCATTTGCATGTATATTGACGGAATAAATTACAAAATTGCTCGATAAAACTGTCCCCGGTTCTCCCCCGAACAATATTTCCCGGTCAATATTTAAACACGCCGGACCGGAAAGTAAATTTGAGAACAATCATCGAGTGCGACGCGGTTCTCACTATTACAATGACTTATTCGATTGCTCAATTACACACACGACACTTGCCTGTAACTAAATATTTCGTTCTTATGTATGAATAGTTTATAGGCAAAATTGTTGCTAAATTTTTATGCTTTCCAAAGTGTCAAATTGTATTAATATCTGTCAAAGAATCATCAAAATTGTATACTAAAAGAATTAAGTAGTATTGGATCGTTTGATCAGACACGTAACTTTCTCTATACATTATAATACACATATTAAAAAAATTAAGTTTCTAAATATGTATAATTCCTTTTTGTAACTGTAGATGTTCCTTTAAGTTATTATTACCATTACATCTGTTTTATAAATAAATTATTGTACCTCTTTAATCCAAACCAACTTGGTTTTGATAATTCAAGAATCCTATTTGGAACATTAAATTATGAACAATTGAAGGAAGATTAACATTTAGAATTACAAACAACATAGAAAAAGAAGCAATTGTCAAAACATGTTCATAAAATAATACGGAAAATACTTTTGGTAAATTCGTCCACAAAATTATAACTGTTATTACACCTAATATGAACATTCGTTAATCTTGTCCAAATGGTATGCAGATTTTAATAATTTATAATTATCTTTAGCGAGGATGCTCTTGCAGAACCGATGACGATTAATTAATAAGATTTCATTTGTGAATTATTAAAACTCGATAGACCCCGGAGCGGAATGAGAAACAAATTACTGTTTGATCGGAAGTTTCTCCAAATTAGTTCTCCCCGTGCAATTAAAACGAAGTTGTATCGCGGCAATTATAATCGAACCGGCGAAGTTGATAATATTTACAAGCAGACCGTAAACGCGTTAATAATATGTTCGCGAGGCAAACCCGTAAACGATCTGTTTACTGGCCTAATAAAGAAGAAGCGTTTCAGGATGGGGGGGTATATTGAATCGCGTTGAGCCACGGATTTCCCCGGGTAAAGAGATTGTTCGAAAGCAGACCCGTTAATAATTAACGGGGGACGCGTTAACACTGTTTCGAGTCGTGAACAAAATTAATGTTTTAACGGCGACCGTGCGGCCGCCGTTGTTCAACGATTCCGGGGCCGCATCCGCGTGCGGAAAAACAAATGCGCTTTTGTGCCAGCCGGATAATCCATATAATTAAAAAATTTACACACTCGCCGAATAGCCCGTGGAATAATGGAGCCCCCTCCGATAAAAATGTAAATATGGACGCACTCGACAAACCGACTGTGAGCCCACGCGAAACCACCGTGAATTCGCAATGCACGTGAATTTTGTTCGATTCCGCTAAAGTAGAAAGCATGCAAATCAAGGATTCCGCTGTTCGGAGAAACATTGATTTATTTCGTTGGGGGGGGGGGGGGGGGGGGTTTTATCGACAGGAGATTCGATATTGTTTTTCATAGTCTTCTACACCACTTATATCTCCAAGTTTGTTTTGCACTTTCGTTTAACTATGCAGCTTTTAGAAATTGTTGCAGGAAATATTCTCGGTTAATCCATTTTTGGTTCGCAATTTAATTCTAGTCATTGTATTTTATTTTAAATATCAGTTTGCAATATTACAATAGAAATAGAACAAATTTTACAGTCTCGTAAACCTGCTATTACGTGATTTCAAGATATACCCTACAGTACATTCGAAGTAATTGTGGAAAAGATTTTTGGTTAACCCTTTGCCCTACAATAACGTGTCAGACTCGAGATGAAGGTTATTACCCTTTAAATCGAGATGAAATTCTATTTTGGTTTTGTTAATGTACAGTTATTAGAGAGCATGTATAGGCATACAATAAATTTTCTGTTTATTTTTGGAAATTGCGAACTACAAAAGAGTTCTAATCACTGAAACCATAAAATAAATCATAAGGCAAGAAGTTAATGTTTATACAGTTTCGTTTTACTCCTTAATTCTACCAATTGTATTTTAAACGCAATCTCATTGAACAAATATGTCAAATTGCAAGACAGTCGTAGGAAAACGACAAGTTGAAAAATCATAAGCAAAACCTTTCCCTTTGTAAAATAAATCGTCGGGCAAGACGTTAATATTCATCCAGTTTCGTTTCACTCCTTAATTCTACCAATTGTATTTCATACGTAATCTCATTGAACAAATTGCAAGACAGTCGTAAGAAAACGACAAGTTGAAAAATCATAAGCAAAACCTTTCCCTTTGTAAAATAAATCGTAGGGCAAGGAGTTAATGTTCATCCAGTTTCGTTATACTCCTTAATTATACCAATTGTATTTTATAAATAATCTCATTGAACAAGTATGTAAAATTGCAAGACAGTCGTAGGAAAACGACAAATTGAAAAATCATTGGCAAAACCTTTCCCTTTGTAAAATAAATCGTAGGGCAAGGGGTTAATGTTCATCAAGTTTCATTTCACTCCTTAATTCTACCAATTGTATTTCAAATCTCATTGAATAAATATGTAAAATTGCAAGACAGTCGTGGGAAAACGACAAATTGAAAAATCATTGGCAAAACCTTTCCCTTTGTAAAATAAATCGTAGGGCAAGACGTTAATATTCATCCAGTTTCCTCTCACTCCTTAATTCTACCAATTGTATTTCACACGTAATCTCATTGGACAAATTGCAAGACAGTCGTAGGAAAACGAAAAATTGAAAAATCATTGGCAAAACCTTTCCCTTTGTAAAATAAATCGTAGGGCAAGGGGTTAATGTTCATCAAGTTTCATTTCACTCCTTAATTATACCAATTGTATTTCATACGTAATCTCATTGAACACAAATTGCAAGACAGTCGTAGGAAAACGACAAGTTGAAAAATCATAAGCAAAACCTTTCCGTTTCTAAAATAAATCATAGGGCAAGGGATTAATGTTCATCCAATACGTATTTTATACGTAATCTCATTGAATAAGTATGTCAAATTGCAATACAGTCGTAAGAAAACCACAAATTGAAAAATCATGGGTAAAACCTATCCCTTTGTAAATAAACGATAAATTCACAATGAAAATGCTACGACCTAATTCGCACACCTAACGCATCGGGCAAACATTTCGCATCAGCGTCTCACCTTACCACTCAATAATCATCTGCGGCGTGTTAACATCGTTCCGCGCGATAATATTCGCGAGCGTACTCGAGAGCCGAGTCGTGGAATCGCTCGAATTACCAGACACTGTTTCGGATAAACTGACCACCCCGTATAACTGTCCAAGTTTATCCAGCCGCGACGTATACGTTCGCCAACGATTATTGTGACAATTTCATTTCGCATTATCCAGCCGAACGGCCAATGACTCTATCGGCGAAAACTACCTCGTTTCCACCCTCCGCCCCCGTCTCCGCCTCCCCGTTCCAGGGGGACGAAGAGGGGTAGGTTCTAGGTACACCGGGCCCGGACTACAGCGCTCGGTAAATTTCCCTTCGGGACATGTTTCGCGCATATCGAAATCCCATTTAATCGAAATTTCGGATGAGCCACGCTGCACTGTCCTATCCTCTCCCTTCTCTCGCAACCCCCTCCTACCCCTTCGTTCTCCAGGATCGCGTACTTCCCATCCGAGCTGAGGAGAGAGAAAAAAAAGCGCCGGCGGGGAGGGAAAAAAGACGAGAAAGGAACGGAAAAAATATAGTTCGAGCGGTACGTTTCGCGCGGATTTACGGCGACTTACGGATTTGTTTCAGCGGAACCGTTCACTCAGCTTGATTGGCGCAGGGTGGTCGGAAGGGCGTAAAAAGTCTGGGAAAAAGAACAGTCGGAGGCCGAGGTTGGCTCACTAATTTTTAACGCGTGCGATTTTTATTAGTTTCGTGGCTTTTTAGACAGCGAAAGTTTCTGCGTTTGTGCAGGGTTGCGGACGAATAACATGTGCAAGCGTGCAAGGGATGATTCTGCATATAAAAATCGATCGGAAAAATGTTCTTTTCTGCGTAGCCGTAGAACTAAAATGAAATGTTGTAATACATACACTTGAAAAATTGTTGAGTGAACGTGCAAGTGAAACGAAAGATAGAATTGTGGGCGTTTTATTCGAAGTAAAAGGAGCAATAAGGTTTTTATTTTTCATTATACCCCGATGATCTCTTATGATCGCATCTTGTTTCGCCGCGCTGTGAAAATGTAAACACGCAACCATAAACGCCGTGTACGTACCCCGTGTTATACGAGCCCCTTTTTTTACTGTGTTACACGACCGGTGTCGCAATTTTCGTAGCATGTTCCACGAATCCATGTTAAACGAACCTGTCTTATACGAGGTTTTACGGTATTCTTTGGGGTAGCAATTCGTTAGATCCCTCCTTGCAGTTTAATAATTTTTATGTAAAACAAGATTACTAAGCTTCCGTTCCGTAAAGTACAATTAAGTATTATCCGTATTATTTTATGAACATGTTTTCACAATTGCTTCGTTTTCTGTTGTTTCTAATTCTAAATTTTAATCTTCCTTCAATTGTTCATAATTTAATGTTCCAAATAAGATTCTTAAATTATTAAAACCAAGTTGGATTGGATTAAAGAGGTACAATAATTTATTTATAAAACAGATGTAATGAAAATAATAACTTAAAGGAACATCTACAGTTACAAAAAGGAATTATATATATTTAGAAAATTTATTTTTTTAATATGTGTATTATAATGTATAGAGAAAGTTACATGTCTGATCATAACGATCCAATACTACTTAATTCTTTTAGTATACAATTTTGATGATTCTTTGAGGGATATTAACCCTTAGCACTCGAGTCGCCACTAAAACTTGCTCTACCATTATGCACAATATTGTTTACATTATTATATATGGTGCTATCTAATCAATTACTAAACATTTAAGTATTGTATGAGGTATTATATCAATTTTTCATATCCATAAAATGAAAAGAAATCATATAGAATGAAATTATTCTAGGATGGAAGAAATGTTTAATTTTCAAGTTAAAATAGCTCCGAGTGCAAAGGGTTAATACAATTCGACACTTTGTAAAAATTTAGCAACAATTTTGTCTATAAACTGTTTATATATAAGAACGAAATATTTAGTTACAGGCAAGTGTCGTGTGTGTAATTGAGCAATTGAATAAGTCATTGTAAAAATCCTAGGATAAAACAATCCCAGACAATTAACACTTTATCTACCGGAAGCTTGTCAATAGGCTTTTCAGTGACTGAGTTGTATGTAACAGAAGCTGAATAATTATCTTCTAGATAATAATTTCCAAAACAGTTGGTACATTATATTAATTCCAAAAATTTGTTGATTTATGAATGGAATTGTTGTCGTTTTCGAACAACATATTGAAATCACCATTTCAACAATCCGGTACACATACACTCAACAAATCCTTGCACAACTGAACATCCTAATTAGCTACTCGAGCAACGCGGATTATACTTTCCTCAAAACGGACACGGTTCGCAGTGCACGTTGGCTTGTTTCGAACAAACCAAAATAAACTCGCAGAATAAGCGTGCAGGTTTATCCGCAGAGTTGTGTGAGCGTCAAGTACCATAAACCGCCGATCCTTTCCTTCGTAATTTATAGATCTATCGCGTCGACGTTGCGCGTCGATCGTCAGTTCGTCACGCGTCGATGATCGCATGCGCGAAAAAAAGAGCAACACGCACATAATTCCACGCGGCGAATTGATTGGCTATCAGCGGACGGCCTTGGTAACGAACTGCGCTGTTATGAGAATAAATCTGCGTGTGAATCGTAGCGAATCATAGTGAATCCGGCGCTCAAGCACGGTGACAACGTTTCCGCCATTCTTGCGTATTGTACAACGTTTGGTAAAAATCCTCTTGAACTAATGAATTTTATTATTGTATTAGGTGTAGGCAAATTTAATCCTACCGAGCACTAAAATCGATTAAAATGTTTAGCTTATAAAAATGACGAGGCTCTATTTATTTAGATTTTTTGCAATTTTTATTTCAATATGTGCTTGGACAAAAACATTTTTCATGTAAATAACTTTATAAATTCTATAATTGAAAAATTTTAAACCGGTCATTTGACCGGCAGTGGTAGCTTGAACTAATGAATTTTATTATTGTATTAGGTGTAGGCAAATTAAATTTAACACTAATCCTACCGAGCACTAAAATCAATTAAAATGTTTAGCTTATAAAAATGACGAGGCTCTATTTATTTAGATTTTGTGCTATTTTTATTTCAATATGTGCTTGGACAAAAACATTTGTCATGTAAATAACTTTATAAATTTTATAATTGAAAAATGTAAAATTTTTAACCGGTCATTTGACCAGCAGTGGTAGGGTTTAGTGTTAATATAGAAACTCATAATTTTTAAAATAAAATACTATTTAATATTACGTCTAATACGAAAGTTTTTCTTGTAATCGACAACATTTATTAAATTGTATTATTCTCGTCATTCTTAAAAAGTGATATACATTCGGGGGGCCGTTTAACCCTTTGCACTCGGAGCTATTTTAACTCGAAAATTAAACATTTCTTCGGACCTAGAATAATTCCATTCTATATGATTATTTTTTCATTTTATGGATATGAAATTGATATAATACCTCGTGCAATACTTAAATATTTAGTAATTGATTAGAGAGCACCATGTTTAATAAATTAAATAATATTGTGGATATTGGTAGAGCAAGTTTTAGTGGCGACTCTGAGTCGCCACTCGAGTGCTAAGGGTTAAATTCCTGAAATATCAACAGAAAAGAAATTGATTTTCGCGAAATTTCAGTTCGAGACCACCGTGGAAAATTTCGCGGGATGCGAGAACGGTTTCGCGGATGATTGTCCCATTGGCGGATCGTTCGGGTGTCGATTATAGTCCTCGAAAAGTGCAAACACGGTGCAGAGCCACCACCTCGATAACGCGGGGGCTTTCCCCTACCGGTCCGAGTATTTTTTTAATCTTTCAGCCAAGAACTTTTCAATATTCGCCACACTTCCCCGGGGATGTTCCGCGGTATCGATATTCCATTTCGTTGGGAATCGAGCGACGACCGTGGCGACGCTGCACAGATCACCAGCCGACGAACACGAGGAAAAAAATATATAGGGTGTCGGCGGGGGTGGGACCCGGTGAAAGATGCGACAAGACCGTCGTTTACCTTTATCGCCGACCCCCCCATTGCATCCCCCTGCCCCCGTCCGCGTCATTATACCAACTGGCATCGGTGTACCCTTAGCGCCCCCGGACCCGCCATGGGAATTTATTCGGCCGATGCTATGAGCTTACTTATGGCAAAACGTCTCGTCGATTCGAAACCCTGTTACCCTGACGCGCGATGAGGCTGAAGGATCTGGACCCGAAATTTGTGGATCACTTTTTTTTTTCTTGATCGTCTTGGGACTTGGTTATGTCTCCAATAGTCCACAGTATTAACACCAGAAATACCGAGCCCGTCAAAATTACAGATTTCAGATTTTTTCTTTTACAATTTGTGAAGTTACAGATATATTTTCTTGTGAAATTTTTTTAATATGCTTCTGTATTCAAGTACAGGGTGTAACAAAATTTAATGTCATGGCAAATTGCCGCAAAATTGACCTTGATCTCAAGGTCAAATTTATTATGCTTAAATCGCATTGTACTCAAAAAATAAACAAAAAATTTGACCTTGAATTTCAAGCTTAAGGTCGATTTTGCGGCAATTTCTTTTATTAAATCTCCACCGATTCGAAGGTGTAGAACCATCTGCCGAAACCATGACACTAAATTTTGTTACACTCTGTACATGTTACCATAAAAATCTTACGAAATAAGCTCAATTTTGTTACTATTATAAAATAATATACATCGGTCTCGTTTAGGGCTCGGTAATTCTACGGTTATAGGAACACTGAATTATAGCTGAAATATTGTGGAGGTTTGTTAAACGTGAGAAACTGAAGCTGCTTTCGTAATTATGAAAAATGTGTTGCTATCGATAACTGTTTAGTACATATTGGAAAATTTGGAATATTTTGGTAAGCTTTTAATCTACCTACCTAACAACTACAGAAATCAGATTGTAATTGGATTAACAACATTGCATGCGCTCTCTTCCAGACTGTTCTACATATGGATATTAAACTATTATCTACAAATTATCAATGAAACTAATTCTGCTATACAGTATCTCCAATTTACTTATTAATTATACATTATATGGGATATTATTGTTTGCAGAAGTTACACGATTCCGTAGGGCATATTAATTTTCATAGTATTGATCATCCATTTCGTATAATAATCATGTATTCGAAAAATATATTAATCCTAACAGCCTCACAAATTTGAGTAACTTTTATTATTATTATTTATTATTGCTTTAAACCATATAAGGTTTATATAGCATATACATTGCAAATTATACAATTTATAATTACTGATATTAAAGGCCTGAAAATTATTTTTGATTTCCTTAAGTTATGCTCAATTAAAGATAATTTCAATTAGGTAGTTGAAACCTAGCAAAATTAATGTAATGTAATTGTAAGTTAGATATTAAGGCATATTGAGTAACTTTTATGTGAAATTTCGAGCCTGTTGTCGCCGTTTGAGCAGATCTAGTATTAATTATTTAGTGCAGTGGGATTACACGTTTTTGACCGATGCCCGAGCCAAATGTTGCAGGGATACGTTTTTCAGCTTCCGCTTATTGATACCTGCGCACGGAAAGGACAATTCGAATGAATAATTCGGATATTTGCAACCCGCCAAGTGATTCGTATTCAAATGTATGCGATGGAATTTTACGGGGAAAAAAGTCACCTTTACGCGACGGAAAACGTACGTGTGAGCATACACATATATTTCTACGGGGGGAACTTTTTAATATGTATTTCCGAATAAAATGAAGCTGCGACCAGAAAACCGAAATATATTAATTGCAAAAACATGTTGCAGTCGTCGCGAGTAATTTATATTCAATAAAACCGTGCGTTCATTACGTTTCCAACGGCTCACGTTCTATAATTATTTCGAGCGAAGATTACAGCGATTTCCAATATCGAAACTTTTAAAATTGCATTTCGCATGATTTCTCTTAATATTACAAATTCGCATGAACCATCTACCGTACTCCGTCTGCATTTTTCTTTCCGTTCGTTAAACGACTACGTATAATTTTTACTAAAATTATGACGTTGACAATTATTTACAATCATGACTAAATCGTTAAAATTAGAATATAAAATTTTACAACCCAAAAATTTATACCAATGTGATACAATTAAAGTTGAAGACTTATTTGTTGAATTATGAGAATAATAAATAGTTTCTGGAAACCAATAGCATTCGAACTTAATTGACGAATTTACTCGGCATTCTCAGTTGATAGAGAGAATTGTAGTTTTTTCAAAAGTGGACGAAACAATTTGAGGTTTTTCAAGAATTTTCAAAAAGTCAAAGAGGGTGAATATTTAAAAAATTATTGTGCATTAAAGAATGCTACGTATATTCTTACGATACGTTCCATAATAAAATAAACCGTAATAAAAATATACAAAAATTGTACGTCACTCGGAAAGATAATTGACGAATTTACTCGTCATCCTCAGTTGATAGAGATAATTGTAGTTTTTTCAAAAGTGGACGAAACAATTTGAGATTTTTCAAGAATTTTCCGGAAGTCAAAGAAGGTGAATATTTAAAAAATTATTGTGCATTAAAGAATGCTACGTATATTCTTACGATACGTTCTATAATAAAATAAACCGTAATAAAAATATACAAAAATTGTACGTCACTCAGAAAGATAATTGACGAATTTACTCGTCATCCTCAGTTGATAGAGATAATTGTAGTTTTTTCAAAAGTGGACGAAACAATTTGAGGTTTTTCAAGAATTTTCAAAAAGTCAAAGAGGGTGAATATTTAAAAAATTATTGTGCATGAAAGAATGCTACGTATATTCTTACGATACGTTCCATAATAAAATAAACCGTAATAAAAATATGTAAAAATTGTACGTCACTCAGAAAGATAATTGACGAATTTACTCGTCATCCTCAGTTGATAGAGAGAATTGTAGTTTTCTCAAAAGTGGACGAAACAATTTGAGGTTTTTCAAGAATTTTCCAAAAGTCAAAGATGGTGAATACTTAAAAAATTATTGTGCATTAAAGAATGCTACGTATATTCTTACGATACGTTCCATAATAAAATAAACCGTAATAAAACTATACAAAAACTGTACGTCACTCGGAAAGTTTCAGAATAATTCATTTCGTCTGTTCCCGAAAAATATTAAAACACCGATATCGGTTTCGGGGCCAAAAAAAAATTGAAATTTTCTCCTCGAAAAGCGTAGCCGTCGCGGTTGATGTAAATCCGGAGCAAACGACGCGGGCTATCTAAACATTTGTCGGTTTCTAATTAAGCACAATAAACTGCGAGTTATATCAATGGGACCGGAAAACAAACAACGGATTTTCCCGTGGAATGAACGGGGCTGGACTTTCGGCAAAAAGGTCTCATCTGGGAACGCATTGTCGGCGAGAAGAGGAGTACCGCGGGATCAGTCTCGCGTGCGAATAAAAACCGGCACAGCGATTTTCTTTTGGTGGTAGGCAAAGCGTGCAAATTAGGCGGTCGAAAAGGGGAAGATGGCGGCCGCCGCGCCGCGCCGCCGTCTCTGTCCGTGGAAATATTAAGTTATCGCGTGGCCAACTTTCAATTCAATTAATGCCGATAGAGGTCCGGTGACCCAGAACATCACCACTTCGTCGGCACGCGAAATTGTTTCGAATCTTCTTTTTTTCTCTCTCTCTATATTTCGTCCTCCCTTTCATGCTTCATCTTTCGGTACTATACAGGGTGTCCCACGTAATAATTTTCATGATTTTTTAAGTATGTACTTGCGATAATATGACAAAAAAGATTTTAAACAAAAGTTGATCAGTTTTCGATTGGCTATATATTGTAATAAAAATAAAAGTTCGAAAAACATTTTTTTTATAGTATTGTCAAGGTCACCTGCATTTTTTTGAATGGCACTTTGTATTTTTGACTTAACAGTATTATAGCCCGTGTCAAGACGAATTCAACGACCTAGTATACCATGACCTTGGGATGACCTTGAAGGCGAAGAAATGAAAATTTCAACATGACAATCTGCTTGAATGGGTGATAATAACTTGTGTTTATTATTAAGACTCGAAATTACATTCAATTCAAAAACCTTCACTAAATGGAAATAGTTTGGTTGCTTACTATACGACGAACGGAATTGTGCCTATAACAAAACGGATTTCAATTCGAACATTTTATGTGACCTTTTTACGAAATCGTTTGCGTTCATTATTGACACTTCAAGGTCATCCGAAGGTCATGGTATACTAAATCGTTGAACTCGTCTTGACACGGGCTGTAATACTGTTAAGTTAAAAATACAAAGTGCCATTTAAAAAAATGAAGGTGACCTTGACAATACTATAAAAAAATGTTTTTCGAACTTTTTTTTTTGCAATATATAGTCGAAAACTGATCAACTTTTGTTGAAAATACTTCTGTCAAATTATCGCAAGTACTTAAAAAATCGTGAAAATTGTTACGTGAGACACCCTGTATGTATATATTTTTATCTTTTTTTTTAGAGAGAGAGGCGTACACCTTTTTTCAGTGGCTCATATAGAAGAGCCCGGTGAAACCAGTCCCGTGATTCGAGATGTACCTCTGAAAGGATTAATGACACTAAACCGCTGATATAATTAATTCGCGAAAGCCGGAACGGATGGCGAACTGGAGAGCCGATACTGGATCGATAGTGATCAGCGACGAATTTTTATTTCATCTCCTAACGTAATGTTCGTAACGCTTTGAAATTTTTATTAGAGAAGTGCAGTTCAGTTGAACATTGATCTAAAGTATTAATAAAGAGATAGTACACGCCACATTTTAGCGCGGGCATAACAAAAATGGATAACTATAATTTTAGTCTTTGTTAGTAGATTCATTTAAGTCATTGGTTTAAAAATCAAGAATAGTGTTTAATAATACCCAATATTGTTGTTATTTGGCTTCTATTAAATTTAGATCGTACTATCTTGTTCGTTGTTATTATTAATATTGTTATCGTTGCACGTAAATGGATGGGCAGAATCTACTTTCAGATTATATCGCGCGTTTAATATGTATACTACGATGCGTAATAAATAATTAAAGCTGCATAACCTGAAATATGCATCTTTCATTTCAGAATAAACGACCTCTGGATTTATACGTTGCCACACGTATGTTTAAATATTTTATCTGTAATTGAACGAGGTCCAACATTACCAGTTCCCAAATATAATATTTGCAGGGACTACCAAAACAATTTAAATAATTTACTTTTCCCAAATGAAACATACAAATAAAAGGAAAACATAGAATTCGTTTCAATATCCACTAAAAATAGATTATTAAAAAAAAATTGAAAATATCTAGATTCAAAATCTATTGTATTCGACTTAAATTTCACCCATATTATACCACATAAAACTGTTCGACCTGTCTACTAACAAAAAAATTATTTAAACTGACCACGTTTTATTGTTCATCTTGTGCGCAACAAACAACACTCCCTACGAAACTCAATGAATCGAATAATTATCAATTTAAGGAACCACGAGTTTAGATGTCAGCAGCTGAGGCTACAAATGTCAATAAAAATAAAAATGCGCGAAAACAAGATTACAAAATGGCGACTCTATTAGAAGCGGGCCGCGCGTGGACAAACGGATATCGGACGCGTACCGTGACGAATTTGTGGCGTCGCGACACACGCCTCGTTTCCACGAGCATATTATTTTCTATTGGCTCTCGTCACCCTCTGAGAGCTGAAGTATAGGGGATGGGAGCAGAAAACGGCCGAGTGAATCCGCACCCATAAAGGCGCTATTTCACACGTTTCGATAGCGCTAGGAAATAGCGTTCGTCTGGACCGCGATACGTTTCCCTTTCTCCCTTTACCCTTTCGCCACATCGACCCACGAAACGAGAAATTAAGAGAAATTGAGCGAACATCTGGAAAAGGGCCGTGGAAACTCGATCGAATCGGTGGAGGAAAGTTCTTGCACTCACAATTGGAATTAAATTTTTGTGACGTCCATGCACCCAAGACAAAATTTCTTAAATCGTACACTCTCGATTTCACAGTTGTGCATTTAAAAACTCCATACGTTCACATTACAAAAATACAAAAATTTTTGTATGTATTTTTAGTCCCCTGAAATTCTGTGGTTGGCAAACCCTTTTTTGAAATATTACAATTATAGAGAAGTATTCCTCAGAAAATGCTATCATGTATCAAAGTATTGAACATTGGGATGGTAAAATAATTATCTAAATCAATTGATTTAATTGTTCATGAATTTAGGGAATTAGACGTTCGTCCAATAATATTAATATTAGTTCCCAAAAATATTTGGTAAAGTTTTCCTTTGCTTATTGGTCTCTGTTAGTTTCTGTGTTGGTTTTTATTGATATTTTAGTCGTGGTTTGTCTTATTCCTACAATTTAAAATACCTCAAATCGTACACTCTCGATTTCACAGTTGTGCATTTCAAAACTCCATACGTTCACATTACAAAAATACAAAAATTTTTGTATGTATTTTTAGTCCCCTGAAATTCTGTGGTTGGCAAACCCATTTTTGAAATATTACAATTATAGAGAAGTATTCCTGAGAAAATTCGATTATGTATCAATGTATTGAACATTGGGATGGTAAAATAATTATCTAAACCAATTGATTGAATTGTTCGTGAATTTAGGGAATTGGACGTTCGTCCAATAATATTAATATTAGTTCCCAAAAATGTTTGGTAAAGTTTTCCTTTGCTTATTGGTCTCTGTTAGTTTCTGTGTTGGTTTTTATTGATATTTTAGTCGTGGTTTGTCTTTTTCCTACAATTTCGTGCAAACTAGGTTATCGAGGGAAGTTAGTTTTGGCTATTAGCTAGCTAGCCAGTTCCGTAAGTGTGATTCATGATTTTCGGGCATGTTTTTTTCGCCGGTTCACATGTGAAATGGAATCTGTTTTGAATGAAACTGGATTCACGGTGGACCCTTTCAATGTCCGCGGTGCGTATTTCGCTTGCGAAAAAAATGGTCCGCGACTTTAAAGTTTCTGCTGATAATTTTCCGCGCGGAATACACTAGCGTTGCTTTCACGGTCTCTGCACGAATGGTATTCAATAAATTTTCGTACCGAATGTCCCGTTACGCTCGCTAGGTGCCGAACAACGCTAAACACGTCCACAAAAAAGCATGAAGTGAAACGTGACCAGCTCTCGACACACTCTTCCATCCCAGAATCCATTCGCGAATTGAATTCCAGCGTAAATCCGCCGGTTCGACTAGCTTACAGATTTAAACAAACCAATTATTCGAATATTCTTTGATATCGATTAAATATTTTAGCCGATGTGGAACAACCAAAACGTGACTGTACTTTCGAAAATTTATTGCCGAGTATCTTGAAGATCGCAAAATTAAAATTCCAGGATATTGTTGATCGAGGTATACAGGGTGTCCCACGTAACAGTTTTTACGATTTTTTAAGTACTTGCGTTAATCTGACAAAAAATATTTTCAATAAAAGTTGATCAGTTTTCGATTGGCTATATATTACAATAAAAAAAGCTCGAAAAACATTTTTTTTATAGGATTGTCAAAGTCACCTTAATTTTTCAAGTGGCACTTTGTATTTTTGTCTTAACAGTATTATAGCACGTGTCAAAACGAATTCAACGACCTAGTATACCATGACTTTGGGATGACCTTGATGGCGAAGAAATGAAAATTTCAACAAAACATGACAATCTGCTTGAATGGGTGATAATAACTTGTGTTTATTATTAAGACTCGAAATTACATTCAATTGAGAAACCTACACTAAATGAAAATAGTTTGGTTGCTTACTACGAAGAACGGAATTGTGCCTATAACAAAACGGATTTCAATTCGAACATTTTATGTGACCTTTTTACGAAATCGTTTGCGTTCATTATTTACACTTCAAGGTCATCCGAAGGTCATGGTATACTAGATCGTTGAATTCGTCTTGTAATACTGTTAAGTCAAAAATACAAAGTGCCATTCAAAAAAATGAAGGTGACCTTGACAATACTGTAAAAAAATGTTTTTCGAACTTTTCTTTTTATTGTAATATATAGCCAATTGAAAACTGATCAACTTTTGTTGAAAATAATATATTTTTTCTCAGATTATCGCAAGTACTTAAAAAATCGTGAAAACTGTTACGTGGGATACCCTGTATATGTGGAACTTTGTTACTGTATAATATTTTTTGAAGAAAGAGCAGGAAGATGTACCAATGTGTATAATAATAATGGTTAGAATAAATACTAATTGTAAATGGTTGTACACTAGGATTATGTATAAATCGAGAGATATCTTATCGTCCGACGGTATAATGTTAACCGAAGCCAACTGGATAGTGTGATAACACTGTAGTGTAGATAACGGTGTACAATAGTCCTAGTTTAATTACCACAGGCTCATAACTGGATCGCGACTATTGTCGAGGGATGAAATTCCTGAATCGATACTGAAAAATTGTCCATTACATACGTGTGATTACATGCGTTTGCTCGATTGAGCATACAACAGTTATAAACGCTAACTAATGAATAGACTTTCCAACCCCTAACGCACAAACTACGGACGTTGCACAATATCGGACCCTTTCCTCCCCTAGATCCACCCTTTCCATTCCCACTCCCCTAATCTCGATTCTTTCCCTAGGTCCCTCCTACTCCTCAATCCGAATCCCACCGCAAAATATTAGTAGTTGTAGTTGGTTGTATCCGGTTGTCCCGATGCTCCAGCGGGCACGATTACGATTTCCGTGGCCCCTCGTTCTGAAGTTATATTTGTGTTTTTGGGGTTATTTCAAGAAAAAATGTATACATAACATGGTGTCAAATCGGCCTGGTTTAGTCGGTAAAGTAGATTTCCTGTTTTTTATAAACCTGCAAATATCTTGGAAACTATGCGAAATATGGCAAAATATCAAGAGACCTTTTTTGTAGTAAATTGTATTTCCTATAAAAAACGTTAAAATGATGTTAAAATTCCATTTTTCACGAAAAATATACTAAAAATAAAATAATGGTAAATATTACGTTCAGGGGAGGCAACTCCGATGACCTTGACCTTGACATATGTTGTCAAGGACAACATTCTGAACAACTTTTGTCATTACAACTACCCGGTGCTCGGTCGTAGTTTTCGAGATAATTGCAAAAAACTATTGCTACTCCTGAACTGAATTTTCTGTATTCAATTTTCCGCTTTTAGTTTTCGAGATATTCACAATTTCGTCTGCGTAGTCAGGCCGGCCGTGAAGCCGGCCCTCTGCGCCCCCTCCACGACCTAACCCAGACCTCACTCTGTTCAAATAATCTTCCCATTGTAGATGTCTTCCAGAAGACCATTATTTCGGGGGAGAAGCAGTTGTTCTGCAAATTCACCAAAATATAAATATACTCGGAAACTGCGCAGCTGATAGAAAAATGTCATAGGACATAAATTATTGGAAATTTAATTTTCTACAAAAAAGGTCTCTTGATATTTTGCCATATTTCGCATAGTTACCGAGATATTTGCAGATTTATAAAAAACAAGAAATCTACTTTACTGGCTAAACCAGACTGATTCGACACCATGTTATATATACATTTTTTTCTTAAAATAACCCCAAGAACACAAATTTCACCTCTAAACAAGGGGCCACGGAAATCGTAATCTCCCCCTCCAGCGAATCCTCGCGCCTTCCAGCGTTCGTCGATCCGCGTCGCGTGAAATATTGAAAAAGTCGGAGGCAAAGAGCACTCGGAATAATCCCGCGGGCTCTGGGCCCCGAGGGCCGGCGGCGTTTTCGACGCGTCTCGTCGAAGGATTCATTAACGAGTGGCCACTTTTCGCCGGACCGGCCACAGGCAGCGGCGATAACAGTGGCCTGCGATCGATCGATCGCGATCGGTAGGTATACCTACAAGTTCGGCACGGCATACGGCCTCTCCGCGCGCCCACACGAATGGCCCATTCGTCGCTCACATTTACCACTGATGGTTTTGCACGCAATTTGGAGTCACGCCAGGACGTGGTTTCCCACGACCATCGCGGGAGGACACACGCCGGTGGGTGGGGTAGCGAGGGTCGAGATTGTGAGATGGAACAGAAGATAGGCAGGTCGATCGGCTCCTGGATGAGGATGCGGCGTATTCAAGCGGATTGCCAAGTGGCCGGTGCCACATACCGGACAGTCCGGCGGTTTGCCATTAAATTCGAACCGAACTCTACCAAGTTCATGCTTTATTTAGTGTCCGCCGTCGGACTTACTGATCCAATCCCGTGCGGAGCGTCCCGGCACGGTGTCCCGTCGCTTTTTACTCGTGCGAGCATCGAGAAAAGCTCGACTTTGTTATTGTTGCAATCGGAAGAAAGAACGAGCGAGAAAATCTCTTGAAGGGGGAATATACACCTAGAAAGGAGAAAAAATGCTTATTTTCGGAAATTTTTTGTGGGGAAACTATTGAAATTATCGGATCGGTTTTTTTGTGGTTTAAAATACACACTTTCGAGAATGTTTTAGTATTTTTTTTATTTAAAAATATTGAAAATTCCCGTAGTAGTCGCGTCGTTAATATAGTACCGCAAGAAAAACACCAAAATCGGTGACCAGTGGCATTTCGTCAAAAATTATCTGTAATAAAAAAACACAGAGGATTGTAAAATAGATAGTACAATCTTGTCTTTATCATAGCCGATTTTTTTCAACAATCGGTTTTGTTACGTAACGTGAAAAGAATTTTTGAAAAAATTGCAATTGTTCGGAATTGCAGAGAAAATACTAAAAGTTATGGTTTACAACTTTTTTATGTGGGCTCATATTGAAAATGTAGAAAATACGTTTCATAGATCTGTATCAATTAAACATATTCTGAAAATTTCATTAAAATCTGTCAACGTTGCAATCAGCTACAAACGTTTAAAGTTAACTGCAATCAATCTAAGGATTCATATATCTTTCAATGCCTGTCGCTAGTGCTGCCACCTAGCGTCGCCACTGGGTCACTACACGGAACAGCTCCCTACTTACCAATATGGCGGCGCCCTTACCTGTCGGATACAATGAAAATTACTGAACTTTAGACGCTCATAACTTTTTAACGAGTGCACTCCCCCGGTTGGGACTTCGATATTTAGAGTTTTCTCGACAAAATGAACAGGATTAGACATATAAAACTCGAAAATCTCTGGGTTCCCAAGAGCAAGTTCAGCCTGAATTAGTATTGTTAGCACGTAACACAATATTGTACTTTATCAAACTTTTAACATGAAAGAAAAATGTGGGAGCTACGACTTGCTTGGTAGGCTAGCTCGGACTGACTGACTTGCCTCATTCCTTCTTAGGCCCTTCAGCGCGGAAAAATGGCGACACTCGAAGAGCAATAAATCGCAGGTCAAAAAAACCTTTCCTCCTGCGCGTGTTCCGTGCATTAGGATGTATACTCCAACATTTAGCCGTGCCTTTCGTCCTTTATGGCGTTCACGGTTGTTCTATCGCGAGTAGGTGGTCTAGCTGACCTTCAAAGTCGCGCGCTTGTCCCTTCGCAGAGGGTTTTACGACGTAATACATACTAACAACAGACAAGGCATGTTCGATTAATGCCCGAGTCCATCATCCGACAGAAGGTCCGCCAGCAATCTGCATTCCGCTACCGGGGCAGCAAGTTTGCCCCGCGATATAGCAAGGTTCACCCCGATTAGCCAAGTTGCGGCAGCGGTAAGTTGGCCCCCGAGGCAACGTCCATCGAAAATGGCGTCGCGACGCCGATATATACGGGCGGTGGTTCGACGTCGTCGTCGTCAGCTAGAAGACGCGAGCAGAGGTTGGCCGAATTGAACCACCGTATCGGCTGATGGAGGCGTTACATTGGCTGATTGGTCGTGCGACGATCTGCTCGATCGAAACGTTCGACTTCTCGACTTCTCTCTTCTCGACTGCTGTCCGATTGCTCGGACCAAGGTGGCCCGTACTTCGACCGGAACTTCCAAGTGTCAGGCCGCAGCTCCGGTTCATCCTCTTCTGAACGATGAAATTGACCGGTGAAAAAGGGTCTGAGCTAGCTTCCACCGTGAGCTGCGCTAATCTCTGGATACTCCGGCCCTCTTACTTGCCAGTAGTTTTCGTTGGGTACTTTCCTTCACGACCCGTGAAAGGGAATCCTTAATTCGCCGAAATTTATCTTACCTCTCTCTCTCTATTTCTCTTGAACAGACGATGGCGGAGAGTGAACTGGATGCCACTCGTAGATTGGAAAAGATCTACTAAATGTGACTATTTTACATTGATTTATGGAATAGACACATTTTTATTGATTTTTAGCGATTTTTATCTGACTGAGCAATCCAATTTTGTTAACACTAAACGTACCAAGCATTAAAAGTACCTAGTAAATATTGCCATATAAAAATGGTAACACTAAAATTGAGATTATCTGAAATTTTCAATGTAATAGATTATACTTGGACAAATTCCATTATTTTCCATAAATGGATATTTATAATTCCAATAATTGGAAAATACAGGTCATTTGACCGTGGTAGGTTTAGTATTAAATCTATTTTATTCTGATATCTATACAGTGTTTCACGAAATAATAATATCGACCAAAGTGCACACCTTAAAAATCATTTTTTAAGATTTACGAATATGCGAATATGTAGTCCACCAAGTATTGATAAAATTTTCTCTAAAACATTGTTTAATTGCACTACCGGAAGTGACTAAAAAATGGTGACAAAACTTAACGGGTACACCTTGTACATAAATTTTATATAAATATTAAGTACGACTTTGCTAGTAAAATGCTTCGATACAATTTCATGATAAAATACACATTTTTCTTTGGCAAAAGCAGCTTTTAAAAAATGTCCGAGCGGGAAGCATCGTCGGAGAAAAATAGCCGCGGGGGAAAAAGCATCGCTTGGTCGCGTATTTTTTCCCCCGTTTGTTACTCAATGGCGATATTCCAGAGGCGATTCAATTACCTTCGAAGTTGAAGGTACTCGCGCACGATCCGGTAATTGTTGCGGTTTACGTAGATGGCTTCAGCCGGCAATATTCGTCGGCGCTCGATATATCGGCACCAGATGTAATTGCATGGACGGTGCTTCTACATTTCAATTTCATCAGGAGGCACTGGTGAATTACCGGTACACGGCATTTCCTGTCGTTTCCGCGGAATCTCGTATCGCAGTGTTAATCGTGGGATCGATCAATTAACGGAATCGTTTCGCCCGTCGCGTCGGAGGCTTCTTTGCCGGCGTTACCGGTGGAAGTACGTCGCTCGACTCTGATCTCGGTTATCCTCTTTTCAGCTATAAATAGATTATTTTTCCATAACTAATTGTTCTAATAATTCTCTGCCACCAGATATTCATTGGAGCCCTCGTCTTATTAAAGAACTGCATACAGGGTGTCCCAAAATGTCTTCAACTCCCGGAAATGGGAGGTTCCTGAGGTCATTTCAAGCGCCATTTTCCTTTTGCAAAATGTTGTCCACGGCTTTGTTTAGGAGTTATTAACGAAAAACACGGACCAATCAGAGCGCGACCTAGACGCTCGTTGGCATGTTCAGCCAACCGCCTGCCGGCTCGCCGCGCTGAACGTGCCAGCGAGCGTCTAGCTCACGCTCTGATTGGTCCGTGTTTTTCGTTAATAACTCCCAAACGAAGCCTCAGACAACATTTTGCAAAAGGAAAATGGCGCTTGAAATGACCTCAGGAACCTCCCATTCCCGGGAGTTGAAGACATTTTGGGACACCCTGTATATCTTGAGATTCGTCTCTATAAAACAAATTACCACGCAACGGCGATTAAATTACTCGCCAGTTAAATTATTCAGTTAACATTATATCGCAGTATTTCCCGATTGACACCACCATTAATTTGAATTTTTGCAAATCAGAGCGTGACGGACAAAGGAATTCGATGTTTGGTGGAGTGAACTTGGAGCATTAATTGAGCAGATATAATTGAATTAGGGAACTAATTGTAACATTCACTGATGCTCGATAATCCCAGTAATTTGACGACCCATTGCATCGTTGGATAATAATAATAATAACAACAACAATAATTATAATAATAATAATAATAATAATAATAATAATAATAGTAACAATAGTGACGGTAATGTACAATAGAATTATGCGCAGGAGTTTCGTCCACGTCATCAAATATTAGTGGCGTCGACAGCGTTACATCAGACAACGATTAAATATTGAACAGCGTTGTTACACGGGAACTAATCCCTTTACTGGGCCGTTAAATTTGATTCATTCAGCGTCTCGTAAAATTTAACTTTCGATTAAACCGACGGCCATTTAATACGATCGGTGCTTCGTGAATTTAAACGACAGTAAATTCGATCGGAAACTAGAAAAAACGGTTGCGAAGTGTTCGTCGATGTCTGCCTCTCTTTTTTTTTTTGTTTTGTTCCCTTGGTTTTTTGTTTTTTTTTTGTGAACCACCTAATGAATTTATTCGCGACCGATAGTGTCGTCGACCGCAACGACGTTAATTACCAAAAAGGCTTTTTTCTGTTTCCATAACTTTCCCTTAAATGTCTGCTAACAACGTGTCGGGGCAAAAAAAAAACTTTTAACATTTACGTTGTACAGCTTCTATCCATCGCGCAAAGTTGTTAATCTATTCTCGTCGATTTTTTCGGGGGATCCAGTTGCCTTTCTCGATTCGGGGAATTTCAGGATTCCGCGACACACACACACATGCGCGCGCGCGCGTCATTGTCACGAAATAAAATCACCGCGCGCGAAGTATATAATTATGCAAGCAAATTCCTCGCTAGAGGAGTTACTAATTTAGCCTTCCCGCTCATAATTAAAACATTTACTTCGCCAACAACAATAAGCGTGAACGTACACAGCGAGTCAGTCGTCTGATAAATCAACACTCGCTTTCAGAGGCTGCCTAAATAAAATACTAACGCAAACAGAAGCTGCTCGTGTGCTACGGTGTAATCATAAAGATCTACTGTCGACGTTTTAAAGCGTTCCCCTCGGAGCTTAATGAAATGATGTAAAAAGATATCCGGAAAATTCATTATAACCGATAACTCGCAATATTAATGCATAATGTCACCAAGGATTTGGGAAGCGACAACCCTCCGATTTTGCTGAAATTTTTGCCAAAGCTTATCCTTGATTAGAGAAGAGAGTTCCTAAAAGAATTTTTGGCGACAAAGCCTCGTTTGCCCCCCTGCCCCTTCAAAGTTTTGACAGTTCTTACTAAATATTTTCGAAAATATTGATTTCAGAGAAAAAAGTTTGCAACAAAAAATGAAGACCATAAAAATTTCTACAGAAAAGGAAGTATACATTTTTTACGTAAACCTATTATTTTGGCTGTTATGACCAAAAATAACTCGGCGGGGGTCAAATTAACTCCGTTCCGGAGTTTATAAATAAAATAAAATAAAAATCGGAGGGTTGTCGCTTTCGGATGTTTATCAAAGGATTTAGCCGAACAAAAAATAGTTTGGCTGCGTTCGCAAATTCACGTTTTATCGGGAAAACTTGCGTAAGCACACACGAAAGCTCGAACAACGAAAAAACTACGGAAGCGAGCATCACTGTAACGGGTCGAAGAGGGACATGTGAGGACGACGAAAGCTCTGCAAAGCTTTTTGCTAGTCGAGCCAATTTGTCGGACCGGATTCCGACAAGACGTCGCAAGAAAACATTTGACAAACGTCTGGATAACCCTACGAAAGGACTGCGCCGTTGGTTTAGTCCTCGGAACGAGTCCTGTCAGCCTCTTCCCTATTCTGGACCAACGAATGGAGCTTGCGGACCTTATCGCGCCGTGATAGGGGATCACAAATGAGGGGGTCGCAGGCGAGGGGAGCACGCGCGAAGGGGGCGGCTGCTCTCTTTGTCCGACCACTAGGAAAATTAAGTTTCGCGCACGAAATAATTAATGCGACCCCGCGAACGAGACGGACATTACGCGTTACCACGTTAACTGACCCCCCCCCCCTCCCCCTTTCCGCCCCCGCACGATCCAAGGGGGCCCACGGCCGCCTTCCATTTCACCTCCGCCGCCAGCTGAACCTTCTACTGCCGCTTCCGGCCATAACTCAAAATCCCTCAGGTGTGCTAACCGCGTATGCCGGCGGTCACGTTGGAATGTTAGGCCGCGAGCTTCCACCGTTATTAAGCCTCGTCCACGTTCGCAGGCGCCGCACGTGCGCTACGACACACACCCCTGTGCACCCCTGTACCTTCTCGGTGCACCACCCCCTACACCGCACGACGGTATTGAAATATTCCTGGCGAATTTCTACGCACCCCCGCTCTCAACCCTGATTTTATACACGCGATAATAACGCTTATTTTTGGGGACTTTCATTTTTAAGATTGAGTCTTGATTGACAAAATACACTGGGCAGCGTGGATTTTGTTATGGAGGATGTCTTTGTTGTGATTTTTAGAATTTGCTAATTGGTTTTCTCCGTCTCTCATAGTTTCCGAGGTATTTGACACTAAATCTACACTTTGATAGATTTTTGCATAAAGATCTGTAATTTAGCTTAACTAAATATACTTTGTGAAATTTAAAAAGACAGAAATGTTACACGAAACTAGAATTAAATCCTACATCTATGTGCATTTATAACATCCTTGAAGAATTGGAGCAAAAATTTGAAAAACCTAACTATAGCACACAATAAAACACATATCGCTTCAAATGCTATTTAAAAAAGTTCGATCGCTGCAGCGAGGTGATTAGCGAAACGAGATTCCTAAAACAAGAACACTGCCTCAGCGAATTTTTAATTGCCCGAAATCCCAGCCCATAGCTTCATTAACTAAAAAATAAAGCAACGACGGTATTGCATATTCATGAACTGTCCTCTTCTTTCTTCTATTGCAACAATTTCAGAGATTACCACAATCAGAGTAATCCCGTCATACCGAACCTAACACCGGCAATCTACCTGTCAAGCGAGGGGTGCGCGTTCATTATACAGCGCCCGCGGGGGTTGACGAATCTATTTAGTTGAAAATGGAAGAAAAAGCTCGTCTCGAATCCGTCATAGAGTTTTTGTTGCAATTGCGTTTCGCGGATTTGCATACGCCGCAACCGTGCGGACGCTGTAGCACGCGGTCTAGTCGTGACTAATGAATCCATTATAAAATTCCCGCGAGCTGCGAGAACAAGCTTTTCCGAAACCGCGGAGAACAGCCTGTATCCAAGATAAAGTTATTAAAAGTTGCCGACACACTCGACCAGAAGAAAGAGTGGCCCATTGAAATTAATTCCATGCGACTTTAAACCCCTTTCCTCTCTCTCTCACTCTTTTCTCTCTCTCTCTCTCTCTCTCTCTCTCTCTCTCTCTCTCTCTAACGTGCGCCCGATTTGCCTCCCGATTACTCTGCTCGCGAAAGTTACGCTTAAATCAAGCTTCGCCGACTGCCGAGCGCTTACTCTTATTTTTCATTTCGACGAGAGACTGAGAGACACTTTTTGCAGCACTCTTCAAGAAGAGTTCTCCTGATTTTTTCCACGAGTCCGTTTAATGCGTCGAGGACCGCTCCAAAGTCGGCTGCAAAGCGTATCGGACCCGACAAACTGTTATTAACACATTAACAGTCGCGGACCTTTTTGTTTCCACAATACTTTCGCGTTGAAAGGATATTCGTTTGATACTGGAGCTGGACATTCCCCATTCAACTTATCGATTATAAACTTCTTTTAGTCAATTTATTTATGTGAATGTACGATCTATAATATTAAGTATTAATACAGACTTCGGATCTTATGAATTTATTAAAGTGATAATTAGACGAATTTTATGCATTTATGACCTAACCCTAACCCATTCAACTTATTGATTGTCAACTTCTTCTAGTCAATTTATTTATGTGAATATACGAAGCAAGATCTATAATATTAAGTATTAATATAGACGTAGGATCTTATGAATTTATTAAAGTGATAATTAGACGAATTTTATGCATTTATGACAAAAATGGATTGGTCAAATGCAAAATTGTAGACATTAGAAGAATCGGGTGACTTTGCTACAATATTCTCAACTTATTAAAATTATTGAACAAAGAAATGCATTTTCACGTATTTTCTTTCTCTACAAATTTAATTGGACAATTTTTATGGTGCTTAAAAATCCGCAATCCAGTAATCATAATTTATAAAAATGTTCGAAAGGACAACAGGATATAAAGCTGAATAAAATTTGTTACAATTTTCTCTTATTGAACATCAACAATTTAGGAAACTCCTGTGTTTTAAACAATCTTTTTGTATATTGTTATACGGTGGTCTACAATACAGGGTGAGTCAGAAGAAACATAACACCTGAATATCTTTGTTAGATTCAAAGATACGAAATTTGGCGACATGGGAATTTGAATGGTATCGAAGGACGCACATCGCCATCATAATATTATTCTTTTTTGTGCCTTTTTCGGAATTTTCAAGGTCACCAACGTTTTTTTAAATGGAATTGCCTATTTTATTCCATATATAATTGTAGCCGACATCGAAACGAATTCAGCCATGTACACAATGTGACCTTTAAATGACCTTCAATCCAGAAAAATTGAATAAATAAAATTCAACGTGTAAGGTTCATTTGCTGTATTTCTGTTAAGCCAAATGTTTAAAATTATTCCCTTGAGCTGCGATGCATTCAAATCTATCGCAATACACAACATTGTAATAGTGTTGACAAACACAGATTTAAGGAAGATCTTCACCTATCTATGTGTTCGTACACAGTTGTGTTTATCAACTACTGATTACTCTGATGACATTCTTGCTCCCAGATTTTTAATATTTACGTTTAAATAAATGTATCGCAGCTAAAGGAAACAATTTTTAGCATTGAGCCTAACAGAAGCACAGCAAATGAAACTTATACACTTGAATTTTATTTATTCCATTTTTCTGGATTGAAGATCATTTAAAGGTCACATTGTGTACTGAATTCGTTTAGATCTTTGTTAAAATTATACACGGAACAAAATATGCAATTCCATTTAAAAAAACGTTGGTGACCTTGAAAATTCCGGAAAAAAGGCACAAAAAAGAATAATATTATGATGGCGATGCTTATCCTTCAATACCATTCAAATTCCCATGTCGCCTAATTTCGTATCTTTGAATCCAACAAAGATATTCAGGTGTTCCGTTTCTTCTGACTCACCCTGTATATCTATTTAGTGATTTAACCTGTCATCGCGAAACAGGTTACGACGTGGGATAAATAATTCGCGAGGATGGTTCCTATAAATATCGTCGAACTACTTATTAATGTCAGCGCGATGAAAGGGGTTGGTCCGAAACAGAGGGGTTGCTTTTGCGGGCGGGTATTTCTGGGACGGTTCTCTCGCGAGTCGAAAGGGGTGAGAACCCGGCCGGGCTTTCTCTGATTCGAATTGATTCGCGGAACCGGTGAAAGACCAGCGCGGGGTTCTCGTGAAAAGGATGAAACGCAAACTTTTCAGCCGGCGCGGCGCGCTCGGGTGCGATTTTTTTCTTCCTCGTTTTGCACCCCCTCGTTTCGGTCGCCTTCTTTCTCTCTTGACGCTTCAAGCCCTTTCTCCGTGAATCACGGTTCCGGATTACTTGAAACGGCCAACTACTATATTCTTCGTCCTCTTTCGCCGCGCCGCTTCAGAAGAATTAAACACTGTTGCTGTACATCCTCACCCCCTACCCTTAATAAGTATGCAGACACTTATCGAATATACAGCCGACTAGGGAAAAAGTTGAACAGGACTCCGGTTTGTTCAAGGGCTGCTGCCTTCGAGGGAAACAATGCTTCTGACAGATTGAAGTTACTTTACTATAGTGGATAAGCTGTGCAGGAAAATTATATTGAATGTATTGTTAACTTCGAAAAGGTGCACCAAAATTACTGTGTCGAACTAATGTCGTTTTAGGGGTTGGTAATCTGAGAACGATGCTTTTGGCAGAGTGAAAGAATTTTTCAACTAATCTCGAATTCATTTTCCTTAGAACTTGATTATGTGGATTTTGTGCATTTATAACAATAATGGGTAGATCAGCAAAACAGTGAAAACATTTTAAAAATATAGAAATAATATTGCATTGTTTGCAATTTTGTAGAATTATTAAGAAAAGAAATAAATGTCTGTATCTTGCAATAAGTTCAGACAATTTTTATTATGCATAATAACATAATAATAAATACAGGGTGTCCCACGTAACAGTTTTCACGATTTTTTCAGTACTTGCTGACAAAAATATTTTCGACAAAAGTTTTTTCACAAAGAAAAACATTTTTTTTATAGTATTGTCAAGGTCACCTTCATTTTTTTAAATGACAATTTGTATTTTTGACGTAACAGTATTACAGCCCGTGTCAAGACGAATTCAACGATCTAGTATACCACGACCTTCGGATGACCTTGAAGTGCCATTTAAAAAAATGTAGGTGGCCTTTACAATAATAAAAAAAAATTTTCGAACATTTTTTTATTGGAATGTATAGCTAATCGAAAACTGATCAGCTTTTGTTTAAAATATTTTTTGTCAGATTATCGCAAGTACATACTTAAAAAAATCATGCAAACTGTTACGTGGGACACCCTGTATATCCTTCGATGATCCTTTTTACGAATACATAGTCCATATACATTAATATCGTATGTAATATTCACATATTATAGCTAGTACCTTCCCTGCGCTTTTGTTTCATTGAAGCGGTCGATACCCTGTTCGATAGTGGTTCGATTCGTGCGATTTTTGAGGATTTGAAGGATCAGGCTTTGCTGCAGTTGAATTCCACGGACTAATTGATCGCGGTTTGCTCTGGCTCGCGATTCCCTGCGAAAACATGAACGCTTGCGTGTCATGGCCGCGTTCGTACGAAACAACGCCGGCAGCTGCTCATCAACGGAGTTGATTCAGCTTTGCATAGCACAAGTGATTCGCCCCGTTGTCGTGGAATTTCGGTTTCGAGCCTGTGATCATTAAGGCGCCATGTACAGACACACTGTCTCTTTGACGGTGCTCCACGGAATGCCTGTAAGTTGGCACAAACGATCGTCCTAATCTTACACGGAACTTAGGGGTTCCAGATGCACAAAGGCCGACGAGCGCGACCATTCCCGTTTGATCGAGATTTTTGGTGTCCCATTAGGTTGCTACCAGGAACATGTCCATCCAGCTCCTTTGCCTCCTGTTACATCATTTCACACATTGTTGAATGAAAAACTATCGCTGAACAATTCACAGATTTTTATACCACAAGACGGATTAGCAAATATTTAGACTTGTCAACTGTTCTTTTGCGAATACCATGTTTCCATAAAAGACGATTGGTCAGATTTTTGCTTAACCCTTAGCACTCGAGTGGTGACTCTGAGGCAGAGTTGGGCAAATGCTAGTCACAATTATAATTATTGACTAATACCTTCATAAGCTTTACAAAAGTGACTAATGATTAATGATTAAGTAAATACTTGAGCATGACTATGAGTAATGACTACATAACTATTTGAGCGTGATGACTAATGACTAAATTTTTATTAAGGATAACTATTGACTACTGACTATATTGGCATAACTAATGATTAAATACACAATCAGAATTTCACTATGACTAATGACTAAAAATGGTTATAAGTTGAAATAAGACATAATATTAACAAAAAAATATCCTATTAGTTTATAAACATATAAAGTACAGATTATGATAAGTTATGCTGACTAGAAAGGAAAAGGCACTTGAATAGGAAAAGTTTTCCAGATTTTCTTATTTTATTTTTGTGAAGACAATCATCGCACAATTAGTCATCGCACAATAGTGACTAATGACTAAAGATTGATGACTGATCATTTAAACTAATTAATGACTAATCATAACTAACAAGCAATAACTAACGATTACTTAGAGTTGTGACTAACTAGTGCCATGTAGTTATGACTAACTAATCAAAAAAATTTAACTGGTTTTTTTAAGTTTTGACTAACAATCAATCAGACTATTAGTCATTTTCAATTATTAGTTGATTTTTGCCCAACTCTGCTCTGAGGCACCACTAAACATTGCTGCGCCATTATTTAACCCTTAGCCCTCGGATGGCGACTCTGAGGCACCACTGAAAACTGTGCCATTCTTAGAAATATTGTTCACATTATTATTTTTCATCGTATTTAATAAACTACTATACATATTACATGGGATATTATATCAATTTCATATGCAAAAAATGAAAAAAATTGTATAGAATGGAAATATTCTAGAATGGGAAAATCTTTCGTTTTTTAGTTAAAATAGCTCCGAGTGCAAAGGGTTAAAATATTATTAGCATTATTAAATATGTTGGAATCTAATCAATTTTATATCCATAAAATTAAAAAAAGAATGGAATTATTCTAGGTCGGAAGTTTAATTTACGAGTTAAAATAGCTCCGAGTGCAAAGGGTTAAAATATTGTTTGCATTATTAAATATATAGGAATCTAATCAATTTTATATCCATAAAATGAAAAAAAATCATATAGAAATGGAATTATTCTAGGTCGGAAGTTTAATTTTCGAGTTAAAATAGCTCCGAGTGCAAAGGGTTAAAATATTGTTAGCATTATTAAATATGTTGGAATCTAATCAATTTTATATCCATAAAATTTAAAAAAAAAATGGAATTATTTTAGGCCGGAAGTTTAATTTTCGAGTTAAAATAGCTCCGAGTGCAAAGGGTTAAGACACACAGTAATTTCAGAATTTTCTAAATAAATAAATAAAATCGCTAAAATGCTCAGCAAATAACAGAATTCTCCATTTACCGAGACAATGATAAAATCGAGGATTTCCCACTGTAAGCTGAAAAAACATGTTTCAGCACGTTCTCGTGCTTTTTATTCGTCTTTAATGTGGCAAATGGGTTTCTTGGTCGCACATTATGAGATTTTCCGTTCCACCGCGGTCCGTAGATTGGAATAAATAAAACCACGATCCATCCGCGTTTGTAATATACACAGTGGAGCATCGATCGGTTAATGCATTGCTTGGCAAAGCACGGAGGAGCGGAGATGCTGCTGCAACGTGAAGCAGAATGGAACACGGAGCGGGCGAGTTGCACGCCGTGTGATGGGTCACGATTTTGTAACAGCATTACCGAGGTATATTGTAACCCGGCTGTAACTAGTAATTCGAACTGGCTCTGGCTATAGTCAATCAAGATCCCGCGGCGGTCCGGCCACGGTAAATTGAAGCGATTCTGCGGGGTACCGTTGTCGTGATTTCATTTCTTCCCCTGGTCTACGAAATTGCGAGCTCGAGCATTTGATCGCCGTCTGGCGCAAATGCAAAGGATCGGCTCGCATTATCGAACAATACGATTCTCCGATGAACACCGGCTTTGACATAAAAGTAATTTATTTTTTAATCTAAATATTTCCAAGGCCTATGCGAAGGTTAGATAGAGATATAGGTTTAGGTTTTCGAAAATTGAATTGGTGTCTGGAAGAAGGGCCTATGTCAGGTTTTCTCAATTTTATAGATTTTGAACTCAAACGCGAATTGCAATAATAAAACCCAGGCTGAAAATAGGCCCTTCTTCCATTGGAAAAATACTTTTTTTACGGTTTGTTTTATTAAATGTCAAAGCAAAATCAGTCTTCTATGAAAAAACGATTTTTCTACAAATCACGACATTCACCCTTCTTCTAGACACCCATTCAATTAAGGGTGGTCATCCCATGTGAGAGCTACTTTTTCTTGCTTCTTTTATAAAATTTTTTTTTAAGGACCCTTAAAACGTACAATCTTGAAATTTTTACCACACATTTACTAACATTTTAACAGTCTCTCAGAATTTTTTCAAACCAAAATAACGATTTGTATCGACTGTGCACCGTTCGGAAGACACTCTTGTGTAAAAAAAGTAGGTTGATAGCGACCATGATTCCGGAGGTTTCGATCATCTGATATCAAAAAATCAAACGGCATTTTAATTTGTAGACCTGTGGTTATCACCGGTACCAAAATAATATAAAAATATCGAAAATTGCATTTTTGGCACGGTTTTAAACGTTAAGTTCCAAATGTCGTCATTTTTTTCGTCTTTTTTAGCTTAAAAAAAAACTATAGCAGATATCAGAAATATTTTGGTACGGGCGAGAACTTTAGATGTGCTAACTGTACCATAAAAATTTCAGCAAAATCCGTTCTACAGTTTTTAAGATATCAAAGAAAATGTAAACTCACCATTAGTCTGCTATGTGTTGAGAAATTGTCTTTACTCGATGCTCCGAAGTGCACGTTGATTCGAATGCACTTTTTTCCAGCACAAATTAATGTCCTGCTGATTGATATTTCACTGGTTATTTATTAATACTTTAATCGTAATGAGGCAAACAGATGCTCCGTTCTACGTTTATAACAGTCGAACGACTTCGAATATCGAAATATCCTTTTACATATTCTAGGAATGTTATAGAAGCAATTTGTGCAAAAAAAATTTGTCGATTTTTTGGATCTGCCCTAGGGATCTACCGAGCCCTATATCGGTGGATTTTTACGATACCATGCAATTGAGCAGAGAAGTATACTAAAAAATTTGTCTATGTGACAAATCCGTCACTTTGACGGGTAGTTTTATTGTTAATGTGATTGTTCGCGTGCAGACGGTCTTAAAAATAGTATAGCGATCCATCGAGCCCATAAACGCTCTATTTTCGTAGATTTTCAAACGCGAGGACGGACTCAATTGATCCGCGGGAAGATTGTGTGGCCTCACGAACGGCCGCGGCGGTGATTAGAGCAAAACGCTTTCGCAAAATAGCTGAGAATCAAGTCTGGCCGGTGTGCGTGAACAATCCTGAAACAGTTGCAAACAATATAGTCGGGCCCGGTATAATAGCGGAACGTATTTAAACGCAACGATAACTCACCGAATGTCCCCGACATGCCTGATTTCGCGGGAAACGGTGAAAGGGCAACGAGCAATGGCGCTCGAAAACGAGGTTAATCGTGGTAAGTTTCCGTTGTAACTTTATGCCGTTCTGTTAGTCCGTATAGTTCACTGTTCCGCTATATACCATATCGTCTGCGAATGGGCTGATTTATTGGCAATTATGGATCGACGACAAATGCCGGCCCGTTTGCGGGCTGCCCGCTGGTAAACCTACGACGAAGTAATAATTACTCGAAAGATCTATGGACGGGGAGTTGACGGGCTCTACCTCACACCGGAACACTTTAACCCACGTGGTTATAAACATCGTGTCGTCCTGCGAATTCTGATTTATTCCGTCCAGAGGAAATAGACCCAATTCCTTTGTTTTCCAATCGACTCGATGATCTTTACGTACAGGGTGGAAATTACAAAGCGTTACAGACGAATTTCTCCAAAAATATTGATGATACAATGTTTATTGATTATAAAATGTTTCAGATGAAAGTTGTTCAGTACCCCGAGGGGGACATCGTGTGGCGGTACTTTTATTTTTCCCGGTGAACGTTCCAAGGTGAGGTAAAGGTCAACTTTGTTATTTTAAATGGAATGATATGTTTTCTTATCCACCATCAAATAGTGCGTTTTAAGATGAGCTCAATGACCTATGACTCAAGGTCATTCAAGGTTGCAGGGAAATGCAGCAAACGTGTGATCGTTTTATTTGTACTTTACTCTCGTAAGTGTTCAATATAATTACTACCTCTTACTTCAATGCACTTACCAATTCTTTGTTTAATTGATTCTCTAACTTTGCTCAACATTTTGATAAATTTCCATTTTCACCACTTATTTAAGTATCATCGTTCAACGAAGGATACCTTATCACGAATAGTAATGAAAGTAAACTGACTATCTTGTTTACAGTAATTACATAAATACGTTTGTTTTCATTGATAATGACTTTGATGTTGTCCTGAGTAAAGCTGATATTGGACACATGTTATTGTTTTGGTGTGAAAGTTCGAAGGCACGAGCTAAAGAATAAACAAAACGATCACACCTTTTCTGCAATTCCCTGCAAGTTTGACCTTGAATGACCTTCAGTCATATATCATTGTACTCATCTTAAAACGCACTATTGGTTGATAAAAAGCATATCATTCTATTTATAAAAAAGAAAGCTGATATTGAACACATGTTATTGTTTTGGTGTGAAAGTTCGAAGGCACGAGCTAAAGTACAAACAAAACAATCACACCTTTTCTGCAAATCCCTGCAAGTTTGACCTTGAATGACCTTGAGTAATAGGTCATTGTACTCATCTTAAACGCACTATTGGTGGATAAAAAACATATATCATTCTATTTATAAAAAAGAAAGTTGACCTTCACCTCACCTTGGAGTGTTGATCGTGTACAATTTGCAAACCCACACTCATCTATGACAAAAGAGGTAATAAAATAAACTTGACGTTCATACAGGGTATTTTTGCGAGGATTTCGCACGATGTTTCGCTTCTGCAGATAGTTCTGTTAGACGCGATTCATTTGCAGGTTTCACGGTTGGGAAACCGGATCCGGTGCACGCCGTGCGGTTCGAATCAAACGGGGAAACAGGATCGATTTATTGAAACAAATTCGAGGCTCGGAGCATACGGGCCAGCATTTTTGCGAATCGATCGCTGCGTCGATCCCCCGGTGAAAGAAGATCGCGAGAAAGGCCACACCAAAAAAAAAAAAAAAAAGGGTAGACAATCGTGCGAGCGCAGGTTGACACGCCGTGGAAAGCCCCCGACGTCGATGCAAAGGGGGCGAGGGGGTGGGGGTGGAGGGTGTGTTGCGAAGGGGAGAATACCGGCGGATGGCTGATGCGAATTGAATCATGGGGGCGTTTTAGCGTCTACGTGGGCCGCATTCGAAATATCAAAGCCCCGGGAACCCCATCCAATAGGAGATCGGCCCCGGCACACTCCGCAGAAATAAGATTTACGCCGAAAAATGCGAGGAACCTTTTAATTTAATGCTGTTCCGCTGAATGACACCCTGTATACACCGTTCACTTTACAGAATTAACCGGCACGAAAGGGAGGATGGTTCTATGAAACATTCAACAGCCTCCAGTCGGTTTGCTACACTAGCCAACCTTAATTGTATTTTCTCTTATAGAATTTTATAAGTTAAGAAATTATACGTTACACGCTTTCCTTGATACAGCTTCTTATACTGTCTAATTTAATTCCAGGACATTTTAGCGTTCCGATAACTGAAATTACTTCACCAAGTCGTGTCGCTTCGAGTTTATTCATTAGTGGTAATTTGTACGATGTCGCCGGATTTATTTTGGGTAAATGTTTTTCGTCTTGGTTCAATTTTGCACTGTCTTCAAAAATCAAATAGCTGTATTTTTGTAATGTATGTTCAGGATTTTTATTTAACCCTTTCACATTTATTTAAACCTCTAGCCGCCATTTTGTACAGAGGAAAGAGTTTAATGGCAGGAAATGTATTGAGCGTGGTGATATTGTTTTATTCCATTTTTATTAGATCTTTTTTAAAAGGTCATTCTGAAAGCACTGATGAACATTCAAACTCTAGCTATGACATAAAAATTAACAAAACCATCTCAGTCCATCATCGAAGACGTTCAATATTTACGACGTATCCGGAAAAAGTTAATAAACATTCATAGTACACCCAAAATATATATTAAAAATGAACAGCATAGCTAACGTGGTGTTGTTGTTTTGTTGCATTATTATTAGATCTTTTTTAAAAGGTCATTTTGAAAGGACAGATGAACATTCAGCCATGACATAAAAATTAACAAAACCATCTCAATCCATCATCGAAGACGTTCAATATTTACGACGTATCCTAAAAAACTAATAAACATGCATAGCTATAGTAAAACTAAAAAATATATTAAAAATGAACAGCATAGCAAAAGACATTTAACAAAATCAGGAAATGTATTGAGCTAACGTGGTGATGTTGTTTTATTCCATTTTTATTAGATCTTTTTCAAAAGGTCATTCTGAAAGGACAGATGAATATTCAGCCATAACATAAAAATTAACAAAACCATCTCTGTCTATCATCGAATACGTTCAATATTTACGACGTATCCTAAAAAACTAATAAACATGCACAGCTATAGTAAAACTAAAAAATATATTAAAAATTAACAGCATAGCGAAAGCCATTTAACAAAATCAGGAAATGTATTGAGCTAACGTGGTGATGTTGTTTTATTCAATTTTTATTAGATCTATTTCAAAAGGTCATCCCCATGTCATAAAAATTAACGAAACCATATCCTAAAAAATTAATAAACATTCATAGCTATAGTACACCTAAAAAATAAATAAAAAATGAACAGCATAGCGAAAGACATTTAACAAAATTTCTGTCCGGTCTAAGATGCTGCAACAAATATCTACCGATTTATTTATCGCCAGCCGGTTACATTGTGCTACTTATGCCTGAAGTTGCACGTATCGAGCAATCGCCATCATGCGAGCTCATCCCGCTGAGCCCACCCCCGATTCGCAAAAGCGAGGGAAACCGGAAAGGAAAAATGTTCCCCGAGACTGCATCGATTTTTAAATTTGTTCGCCGGCGTGCAGGTGGGAAAGGGAGAGAGAGAGAGAGAGAGAGAGAGAGAGAGAGAGAGAGAGTTCTCCTTCAGAATTTGTCCGATTGAAAATTTATCCGATGCGCGCGGTATACCAAGCAGCCGTTGCCCCTTCGTACCACTCCTTCGTCCGCCATTTTTTCTCCGTACACTCGCCTTATCCACCTTTTCACTGTATCTTCTTCTTTTTCGCGTATTTTCCTCCGCTCTCCTCCTTTCTCCCCCGTTTCTTCTCTCCCCGAGAGAAAGAGAGAGAACGCGGACCGTCAATAATTTATCGATCGTGAGAGCCGACAGCGAGAGAAATATTTTATTTCCTGTGTTGTTATAACTCGCTACGGATCCTGAAGAATTCAGGAACGACAGCACCTCTCGCCCCGCAACCACTTGGATTCCGCGCGCGGAAACTTCCGCAAGGAAAACGCGACAGACGGGGGAACAGCCGGCTGCTAATGGCGGCGAGTAAAGATCGTCGATTTATTGCTGTTTGCGAAATATTTCTGCGATCGGCAACTACCACGACAAGCAGGAGTCTAAAATTAAAGTTACATCTCTTTGGAAAGGCAAACGACGTTCTCCGACTCTTAAATAAATTTGCACGATTTCTTATAAAATCTCAAAAATGTTATTTGGTTTCTTGTTATATTACGAGATATGTAGGAAACGTACTTGCTTTATTAAAGTGGCTTCGTTTTATTCCATTTGATGGGAAGAAGTACTAGAAGAATTCAATGAGGTAGTTGAACTCTAACAAAATTCCTGTTAACAAATTGTAAGTTAGACACTAAGGGATATTGTAATATAATCGTGTGTTGTATGAATTGTATTGTATGTGCTGTATAAGCCTTATATGGTTTGAAACAATAAATAAATAATAATAATCATATTGGAATCGTCTAACTGTAACGAACTGAAGCGAAACAGATATATATGTTTTAATACTTTTCAATTGTTCTAATATTTTTACTGTCTAAAGTACCTACTCAGTTTTGTCCTAAATGCATTAAATCCGCTGTCAAGTTACATTAATATTAGGATGCTCTTAAAAAAACGATAACTTTTCTGATATTGCACCATACGATTTGAACTGTTTTGAGAAGTTAGAGCAATTAGTTTACTACATGATGTGAAAAGAAATTTTTTCAAAAATTGCAATTGGTCCGAATTGTAGAGAAAATACTAAAAGTTGCATTTTACAACTTTTTCATGTGGGTCTATATTGAAACTTTAGAAAATATGGTTTGTAAATCTGTGTCAATTATATGCATTGTAAAAGTTTCATCGAAATCGGTTGATGTGGGAAAAAACGACAACCATTGAAAGATGTATGAATCCTTAGATTTATTGCAGTTCGAGGCCGAAAATCGTGAAAAATTGCAATTTTTACCAATCCTTAAACGTTTGTAGCTCATTACCACATTGACCGATTTTAATGAAATTTTCAGAATATGATTAATTGATACAGATCTACGAAACGTGTTTTCTACATTTTCAATATTGACCCACATAAAAAAGTAGTGAAATACAGGGTGAGGCAGTAACGATTGCCACCTACAATAACTCCGAAATTATGATAGTAGTAGAAATGTTTTCGAAACAAAAGATGCATGGGACAACAGGGGCTGTAATATGGCGTTAATCTTTTTTTCCTAGGTGGAGTCGCTACAGAGATGTGAAGGTCACCTTTGTTTTTTTAAATAGAATGCTATGTATTGGTACCTGTTTTCTGATAGCAGCTATTGAGACGAATCCAACGAGGTGCAACATTAAGGTCTTTGAAGGTCAGCAAAGGTCATTTGTGACAAAAAAGGCGAAATAAACTTGCATTTACAGAAGGTGTTCAAAGTGATTGCCATTGGTATCAATGCAATGCTGCAATCTTCTTATCAGGGACTGAGTAGTATAACTTTTAGTATTTTCTCTGCAATTCCGACCAATTGCAATTTTTTTCAAAAATTCTTTTCTCAGAAAATTCTCAGAAAAATCCAAGTTGTATGCTCAAATATTAAAAAAGTTATCGTCTTTTTAAGATTGTCCGAATATTAGTGGGAGCCACTGTATATGTTTCGATAGGAATGGATAATGAAAAATTCTGGAAAGTAGTAAGTACATACTTTTAGGTGGAAAAGAACCTACGAAACGTAAAAATTCAAGCGCGCTAAGAAGGGTGCAATTACGTCAAAAAATGAAAGTTGATGAATCGAGCACGAAGCGACTCGGTCTCGACGAAATAATAAAAGAACTTTCGTATCACGTGTGTAGCGTGAATATTCAGAGCCAGGGGACAACAATGATCGATTCCAAGGCAGAACCGGCTCAAGGGAGAGAGCGAAGCTGCAGCCGGGAGGTCAACAGGAAAACAAGAACGACGGAAGTTAATACGATGAAGACGAAAAATCCGAGCCCGTCGGAGAGAGAGAGATGAAGGAGGGGAGGGGCGAACTGAAAGCAGCGCACAAAAGTTTGATACGCTTTAGAAACAAGTAAGATAGTGGAGAAACTGGAAAGTCGAGAAGTCAGGTGCAAGAGGGGGAACGTCGAAGTCGATGAGGGCGAGAGGTTCGAGGAGCAGAATGTATCGATGAAGACACAGGGCTGGAATAGATGAAGAAGTTTTGACTGTTAGACGTCGTACCGTGCGAGAGAAAGAGAAAACTGTTACGTCTACAGTGGCGTAAACATTCGCCGAGAGAAGAAATGAAAAAATGTGCCGGAAGAAAGGAAGGAACGCGGAAAAGTAAACAAATAAAAATTTCACTTTTGCTCTAGTTAATTCTGTGGCCGAACTTGTACACGGTACTTTGCCTGCGCGCATAGTTTCGTTCACTATAGCGAGCTATGGCTGCGATTCTGGCACAGTTCACTGGTATGTACTTCTGTTTTCTACTGACTGAGATACTTGGTCCTAGAAAGTTTATGCGTGTTTGCATTTTTGGGAAATTCTTTGGCCGAGTCTCAAATAATTTCTGCTTTACGTCAATTTTATTTCTCTCGTTGAAACAGTCGGCAATTTAATTTTTCAGTAGACTGGATCCATTTTTTATGAAATTTCGAAATTGAGAATTATTACTCGATAAAATCACTAAAGTCAGATATAAATTGCTATTTGGTTCATATGTCTTGCAATAAATGCCCAAAATGTTTATTTTGTATAAACTGTAATGATCATATTATTATTCTCATAGATACCCAACCTGTTCGTAACGATAGCTCGATTTCGTGAAAGAAAATGTCGTTTTTAACAGGAACAATAACAACAGGTTTTAATTTGCACACGACGTTGCACCACTTGTTTCAAAATGACTGCTTTACATCAATTTTATTTTTCTCGTTGAAACAGTCGGCAATTTAATTTTTCATTAGACTGGATGCATTTTTGATGAAATTTCGAACTTGAGAATTATTACTCGATAAAATCACTAAAGACAGATATAAAGTCCTATTTGTTTCCTATATCTTGCAATAAATGCCCAAAATGTTTATTTTGTATAAACTGTAATGATCATATTATTATTCTCATAGATACCCAACCTGTTCGTAACGATAGCTCGATTTCGTGAAAGAGAATGTCGTTTTTAACAGGGACAATAAACAACAGGTTTTAATTTGCACACGACGTCGCACCACACTTGTTTCAAAATGACTGCCAGGTTAATTACACTTGTCAACCACGTATGACATTCAATTTTAATTCGAAATCATCATGACCTACATACGGGTCGTAGAACTGTAAACGCGTTACACGCGAATTTAGTTTCTATATAACGAGAGCTTCATTATATCAAAAATAAAGTAGGTACCTTGTTAAAGCCTCATTAACCTTCGCTTACTGTTCAAACAGCCATTACATTGTTAACAGGATTCTGTTAGTAAATTAATCATTGTTCGACACGTTTTAGAACTAAACTGCTAAATCGATTGAACACTTCCCCATAAAACTATCCGCTTTTGATGCTTATAAATTTTGTATGGTGTAAACGTAGAAAGTGACAAAAATCATGCTTAAGGGAGGAGCCCTATGTAAAATGAAATTTTTTAGCAATTTTTTGCTTAAATCGATAGAATTCTTGTACGTTATTTTCAAAATAAAGTGAAGAGTTGTATTGAGCACGAGCGACGCAGTCTTGATTGCACTAAAGAGGCTCATGCTTCTCGAAAAGAAGTAAAAACGGCTGAAATGCAATATTTTGATAAAGAGGAAAATCTGTTCTATGGCCCCGGAATCGCAGATTAGCAAAAAAGTTAAAATAAATTACGATTTTTTCACAATTTTTCTGTTACACAAACTTCAAACGCATTTTTCTCGAAACGCAAAATTTCGCACGCCATGCAATTTCTTTAAACAATTGGCCTCAGCATGACGAGCTCCGATTTTTTAATTATTTATTTAAAACATTGTTATTACCAATTATTTATATCAGAAAATCCGTTTTTCTTTCAAAACGTCGCCATTTTTGCAATTTTGCAAATTTAAAAAAAAGAAAAATGTCATGCTGAGCGTTTTTACATAAACTAACGATTCCATTTGGATTTTTTTGTATCAGATCATTTTTCTACACTGTACGCTGCACGGCGCATTTTCAGGATGCCATTTTCAAGCCGTCATTCCACCATTATTATTAACAATTAAACTTTAAAAAAAATATTTTTTGTTACACTATAACATCAATAAATGATACCTGAAATTTTAAATCATTCTACGCATTATATTTAAAGAAAAAATTCTTGAAAAACAGGCCATTTACATAGGGCTCCCCTCTTAATCACGCTGTGTGTAGAAAATTAATATTAAAGAAACTGGAAATTAAAATTATATTCGACGAATAATCGAACGTGTCAGTGTAGAGAAGATCGATTCGATTCACTGCGACAATGAATCCAGATTTCAGGTTGTTAATTATAATACCGATCGTACGTGAACAAACTTTTCCCGGACGTATTTTTCAAAAAAAATAACGAAACACTCTGTATACTTTATAATTAATGCTGATATCTCTGACGTGCAGCGGATAGAAGTTTCACCCACACCGTGAAGGGAGAGAGAGAGAGAGAGAGAGAGAGAGAGAGAGAGAGAAAAGAGAACAACTCGCTTAAGCTTCTCTCGGTACCCGATGGCCGATGTTAATATATAATACGTGTCAGGTTTAAACAAACTCTGAAAATAATTAATGGCGATAATCTGGAGGGCGCATGTAGACCGCCAGATGGTGAGTTTAATAAGTCAAATTAAATTGGATTAAGAGGAGCCGTGCTATCCGAGCGATGCCCGAGGATTTTGAATATTATATCAGGAATTTTCTATGAGTCTGTGTCGGAACAGCTGCGAACTGGTTTGCTACATCGCCGATATAAAGCCGGATATCCAGCGAAGATGTTCTTTGTACAATTGTTTCGAACTGACCATGCTGCATCTTTAATTAATTTTAATCCTTCGTTGCGGGATTTTCAAAACGGACGGCCGGGAAACGGCGCAAATACAATTTCAACTTTGAAACTGAGCTCGTTAAAATAACTAGTTCGCAACGTCCGGAATAATGAAGAACCTCCGGTGTAATATAAAAACGTTTAACAATACTTGCTGCTCACGTATGTCATTTTCACTTTCTAACTGCTTTTTTTAAATAAACTTATTAAATAACGCATATGTTTGATGTAAATCATTTCATGAAATTATTAAAAAATTAATACATCTTTCACCACATTATTCATTTCTTTTTAAGCGTGCGAGACATTACAGCGTCAATTTTTATTTTTAACTTTCTCGAAAAATGTAAGATTCGCATTTAGCGTTTATCGTTTATGTTTATTTAGCTTAGTATAACGATATACACCTCATTGTCAATTGTTAAGTGTTATACTAATGTATGCTGTATAGACCATACACGGTTTAGGGCATTAATAAATAAATAAATACATATTTCATCATCGTTCAGCGATTTCTGTTAATTTTTATTTTAAAAAACTTTCCGGTGACAAGAGGGTGCGATTACGACAAGAGAGATATACAGGGTGTTTTGTTTAAAACAGGACACCTCAATATCTCCTCTATCTCTGAAAATATAAACAATGTTTCTGACGTAATCTAAATGGTTTCAAAAGACGAATCAGATGGAAAAATGGTTTTTTGTAAATTGTAATTTTTTAATCGTTCTTTCAAGGTCACTCGTGTTTTTTACGTATTATACACACATTTTTTGTTGTTGTATGTTGTAGTAAACATTATTGTGCATTCAACCATGTTTAATAGCACGACCTTGAAATGACCGTGAACTTTAAAATTTGCTAATTAATGCAGAATTTTCAGATTACTGTCAGCGACATATTAGATTTCAACGATAAAAGAAATTCAACCATGGTCGAATTTCCGTTACCGTTGAAATCTGATATGTCGCTGAAAGTAAGTTCTGCATTAATTAGCAAATTGCAGAGTTCCTGGTCATTTCAAGGTCGTGCTATTAAACATGGATGAATGCACAATAATGTTTGCTATAGCATACTACAACAAAAAATGTGTGTATTTACGTAAAAAAACACGAGTGATTTTGAAAAAACGATTAAAAAATTACAATTTATAAAAAACTATTGTTCCATCTGATTCGTCTGATGGACCTTTCATCGACCTTTTGAAACCATTTAGATTACGTGAGAAACATTTTTTTTATTTTCAGAGATATTTCGGTGTCCTGTTTTAAACGAAACACCCTGTATTTTTGTTGATTACGACCAGTGAACAAATGGGAAATAATAATTACAGGTAGTTGAAAATAACAATTCCGAGCACCATTCATCAGGAAGCCCCTATATCGCAATTTTTATGTACGAACGAAGGGTTATAATATTTTTTATTTACGATTATTATTATAAAGATGCGTCCACGAGGGATTATTCAACTTTGTTTCTTTGGTTACGGCTACGCAGGGCTAATTATCGCACGCGAAACAAATGATCGGTTTTTGCAAGGGCGAATTCGAAAAGAGGAACGGGCAACCCTTTTCTTGTCCCCTCCCCGAAACCGCCCTTTTACGACAGCGCGTGGAATTATTTGCACTCGATTTTCACGTAGCAAAATCACGAGGGCGTGGGCGCGCTGCACGCTTGTATAATTCGCGAATGTTTTCCACATCTGTACACGGCCGGCCGATATTACGGGGCTCTTTCACCGTCACCGGGGCCGAGCCGTGCAATTAATGGCGGTCCTTTAAAACCGGCCAGCCTTTTCGGCCGTCTATAATTCATCATTAGCGGCGAGCGTAATTTTCGTCGTTCCGTGATCCGCGGTAAAACAGCGAGTCCCGCGAATCGACGATGATATTGGCGATTTAGCCCGAGGATCTTGCATATTGGCACGGTCCACCGGGACGCATTATCGACCGGTTAATTTTAGAAAAGCAATAATTATGCTCGAAAGAGGACGGTATCGCGCGCCGACCCCTCGTAAAGAGCTATACCGTCTTGACGCAACCGGGGGGTCGGGGGACTGGTTAATTAATAAAACACTCTCTGTTCATTAACTAATTGGTAATTGGACGAAGAGCGGAACGGGGAGTAATCTCACTTTTGATGCGTCATGCTAGATCGCCGTTAATGCCCGTCCCCTGATTTCACTGACGACGTGAAATCGGGTCGCCCAGGATGGGGTTGGGGGTGGAAACATGATTACAAGATGGCTACCTATAATCGCTGTGATCTTGAGACTGCCAAGAGCCCGGGGATGCTTGATCACGGGTTGTAATTCTGAATTTTTCATCGGCTGGATATTGCCGGGATTATTTCTTCAAGACTTTCCAGCTCGATGGAAAGAGATATACTTGAACAACTGCGTAAATAATTATTTTTGTTTGGCTTCATAAGATTGGGTCATATAATGTCCCGACATTATACTTAGAATTGCACTCGGAGCTATTTTAACTCAAAAACGAAATATTTTTGCATTCTAGAATATTTTCAATCTATACAAAATTTTTCATTTTTTGCATATGAAACTAATATACTACCTCATGTAATATGTAAATGTATAGTCGTTTATTAGATACGAACAAAAATAATGATGTGAACAATATTTTTAAGAATGACATAGCAAATTGAGTGGTCCATCCGAGTGCTAAGGGGTAAACATTTCGTCTAATGGCTTTCAATTTATAACAAATTCGAAGCGTATATTTTTGGTATATTCTGTTCGAAATCCACGAGTCATAAAAATTGTTTAAAAAGACGTGGATCTAGTGAGTATTTCAACACCTCGATTCTCAAAAAATTGTGAATGTTTGACCTCCAATAATTTCGATAAAAAAAAATAGTTGTTCAAATCAAATTATCGCCCGGTCGGGATTCTAGTCCGGGCAATAACCTTATATTTATACAGGGTGTTCGACTACAGGTGGGAGAAAATTTAAGGGGTGGTTCTCCATGATAATATAAGTCGAAGATGAAGAATAAAAAAAATTGCGATTCCGGCTTCGTTATTTAGTTATTAACCCATAGCACTCGAGTGGCGACTCTGCGGCGCTACTAAAAATTGCTATACCATTATTAAAAATATTGTTTACATTATTAAATATGTTCGTATCTAATCAATTACTAAACATCTAAGTATTCTATGAGGTATTCTATCAATTTCATATCGATCAAATTTAAAAAATCAGAGGGAATATCTAGGTCGGAAGAAATGTTTAACTTTTAAATTAAAATAGCTCCGAGTGGAAAGGGTTAACAATTAAAAATCCACCTAAAATGCAGAAACCCATAACTAAATGACGAAGTCGAAATCGCAATTTTTTTATTCTTCAATTTCGATTTATATTGTCATGGAGAACCACCCCTTAAATTTTCTCCCACCTGTAGTCGAACACCCTGTATGTATTTCTGTTACGAGTGTAGTGAGGCATAAGAACGATCGCGTTTCGGGTGTTTTTGCCTCACCAGCGCAGCGAGCACAACTGTTTACGTTTGGCGACAACAGACGAGGTGAACGTATTTGTAAACTTTGCTGCGTCGAAAGTGCGTTCAATCCGCTGTTATTGCTGCGTGGGCCATCGTATCCTATTTTCCGTTTGTCAAATCCATTGTATTTCCTTTGTCTCCCTCGCAGCACCGCTCGTGAGAACGTTGACCTAACGAACGATAGTGCTATCTTTTTCTTTAAATTTCAAAATTCCCACTTCGTATTCCTTCCGAAACCGATGGTCCACCAAAGTATAAATAGGGCTGCGTTACTCGTCCGAACGCACTTATGGCTCTTAGCATCCGCTATTTAATTACAATTACAACGTGCCTTAGTTTTCACTCTTTGTTAAATATCAAGACTTCATATTTCACTTCGCGATCGAGTGATCGATCTTTTCGTTCTTTCGGTTTCGTATGTTCACGAGCTTCGTGATTATACCCCAATTTGTTTCTGTCTTTTCAATATCCTGTATTTTTGCACATTCAGTTTTGTTATACAGGTTGTTTCATTTAAAACAGAACACCTATCTCCTCTATCTCTGAAAATACAAAAAATGTTTCCAACTTAATCTAAATGGTTTCAAAAGACGAATCAGATGGACGAATTGTTTTTTATAAATTGTAATTTTTTTATCGTCTTTTCAAGGTCACTCGTGTTTTTTTACGTATATACACACATTTTTTGTTGTTGTACATCATAGCAAACATTATTGTGCATTCATCCATGTTTAATAGCACGACCTTGAAATGACCTTGAACTCTAAAATTTGCTAATTAATGCAGAACTTTCAGAATACTTTCAGCGACATATCAGATTTCAACGGTAACAGAAATTGAACTTGTAAATAATCACATTTATTACTGCAATAATTGTTCGAAATACAGAGGAATGATACAACACGTGTATATTATTTTCACCTTACTCTCTATTTCTGTCTACCCCTTTCACCGCCTTTACACAGCTTCCTAAATTCTGTCAATCTTCCTCCGAGACATTTCTCGTCTCAATCGTCTATAGTTCTAACAATAGCACAGCAAAAAATCTAAACGCATTTTAAATCTTGATGGGTCAACTTTCACATCGTTTATTCTCTGCTGAGATTTTGTTGTATGTTATAACTAGATCTTTATGCAAACTAAAAAGTTTGTGCATCAATTGCAAGACACAGGAGCTAAATATTTTATATTCTACACTAATAATTTTAATATACTGAAAATAATATATTAACACTCTTTAAGGTCTTCTAATTTTTTCACTGTTCTAAATTGCACATACTCATTTGTGCCATAAATGCATAAAATCCGGAGTCTAGACATAACAGACGAAAAACTGAAAATACAATTTTACTCGAAAATGATACAAATTCAAAGTTCTGTAAAAAAATGTGTTCCTAGTTGAATTTACCCTAACTTCCCTTTATCGATATAATCTTTACCGAAGCTACCCTTTTCTAACAACATCTTAAAAATTACTGTACCATTTTTTTTTTTGTCGTTTCAACGAACTTTGAATGTGGTGTAATGGCAACAAAGGCAACCCTTTGAACACAAGTCTCATCCGAAAAATAAATATCTGTAACAATAAATCTTCACGAAACCATTCAGCATCGCGGAGGATTTGAAAGGCAAATATCCGAAAATCCTGATTCTCTATCAGTGCTACGTCACGGGAATTAGGGAGCTCGAACACGTCGCTGGGGTAAGAGAGAAATCAGGACCGAAACGAGCTCGAGCCTGGTCGTTCGAAGAAAAAGCAACGCGCGGGGGTGGACGAGTGACAAAACCGTCGTAGCCGGAAGTCGGCGTTGCACAATCGTGCCAGACGATTAAGGCAGCAAAAAGGACCACGGGAAGAGGAGGGTACACACAGGGGGTCGTGGGGGTTGCCACGGGGAAGAGTCAAGGTGTATAAAGTGCGGCGTAATCAGTATTCGGTCGGCACCGGCCGGAAATTCAATTCCATCTTGGGGTTATAAATTTTTTGCACCGCTCGTAAAGGCGTGCTCGCGGAGAATCATCGTGATATACTGGGTGTCTCGTACAAAAGGGGGGTGCGCTGTACTAGGCCGCATTGAGATGCTAATTTTTACGCGAGAGATAGCGTTGTTCGTATATCGATGGAACGGTCGGACCATACAAACATGATGATCCAACATGCGACTCGTCACCGATGGACAGTTTAGAAATTGATAGTGGAAGAAACAGGGATTTTCTCGTGGTAATAAATAGTCTAATTATGCATTGAATCCCTTGCCCTACGATTTATTTTACGGTTTCAGAGATTAGAACTTTTTTGTAGTTCGCAATTTCCTAATAAAAGAGAAAATTTATATCTATTGTATGCCTATGCATGCTCTCCAATAACTGTACATTAACAAAACCAAAATAGAATTTCATCTCGATTTAAGGGAAATAGCATACATATTTATTAGACTCTGTTCAGAATCTTCATCACGAGACTGACACGTTATTGTAGGGCAAGGGGTTAAAGGGACCATCCCACGTCCAAAAAATCGAAAAAATTTTTTGCACAAATTGCTTCTATAACATTTATAGAATATTATTATATAATATATATTATAGAATATGCAGGTAAAAGGATATTTCTATATTCGAAGTCGTTCAAAATCTGCGGAATCATGGTCGCCATCAACCTACTTTTTTTACACACGAGTGTCTTCCGAATGGTGTAAAGTCGATCCAACGCGTTATTTTGGTTTGAAAAAATTCTGGGAGACTGTTAAAATGTCAATAAATCTGTGGTAAAAATTTCAATATTGTATGTTTCAAGGGTCCTCCAAAATAAATTCCCAAAATTGCAAGAAAAAGAAGGTCTCACATGGGATGACCCCCTTAAGCTTCCACAATATTCAGAATAAAAATCATTACTTGATCGTCTTGAATACAAATATAGAATAATAGCAAAATAGTAGCCGAACAATTTTTCTCAAAGTCACATTTTTTCACATCATAAAATATTCCATGTACTCTTGACAAACACGGAAACAGTTTACAAAATGGTGGTTTTCAATGATCCATTGGAGAATAACAGAATTAGCATGAATTCTTAATAAACGCATGAGCAATTCACAATTGGAGTTATCAGTGAGTATCCATTGGAGGATTTCATAATGATTATCTTGTTCGTTGCAGAAGCTGTGTAGCACGTCAGTCACGAGAAAAGGGATTTGCCAATATAATTGTTAATGTAACAGCAATGGGAATGTATAATTCCCGTGACTGGTGACGTCGACACGCTAAACGCGATGACGCAAGCGAGCGCGTCGATAAAAGCCCTCCGGATAACCGGGAATTCCGCAAAATCGAGCTTACTGTCGTCGGTGAGCAGGACCCGCCGACGATTTCGCCGTTGCAACAAGAAATTCCTGCGGTCAGCCGAACTGGGATCAACGAAGAAACTTCGCGCGCGAAATTGAGGTTCTATCGGGGCTGCAAATATGAATATTGCGCGCTAAGTGCGCCGCACAACTATCGATCCCTCGAAATACCGATCGTTCCAAGCCGCCCAATCGATTCTTCCGTTCACAATGATTCTCGAACAACACCGCCGACAATGCATGATTTTTCCCTCTAAACGAAAATCCATTTTCCCGACCATAAAAACAATTTGAAAATAAAACACAATATCCCCCCTCCCCTGTCGTGTTTCCAAAAAAACATCAATCACGCGGACTCAATCTATTCATGCTAACAACACGCTCGAAAGAATGATCATTTATCAAAAAATAAAATTTCTATTACACCATATGTTTTGATATATTGCTTTTCACAGATTTAGTATGTATTTACTATCCCGGTATAGTTGTGCTATGCTGGCCTTCTTCAAGAAAATCACTATCCCGGCCGAGTTCTAAGGCTAATTAACATTCGAGCCGGTCCTGCTTTAATCTTGCTGACTTCAAAAGAAGAGACTAGCTCGGGGATTTTGTGCAATCTCGGTATAGTTGATTCGCCGCGGCGCAAAACTAGTTTGAGGAAAGCCTGATTTAGGTTCGATTAATTTTCATCTGATTTGTAATCTGCCGGGAATGGGTATTGTAAAGAAATTCTCTGTTTCGCTTCGAATTCTTTAAATTAAAAAGAGAGTAGGGTAACTGCACCAGTGAATGAACATTTAAGAAATTGTTCAGGAAGATATTTTATTTAAAAAAAAATATGTGAATTAAAAGAATCTCATATATGCCAAATGTATCAAAATATGTCAAAAATAAATGAACACAAATAAAATGAAATTATTATTATTTGTCTTGATTAAACGTTAAATAAAAAATATAAAAAATACCAGTCAATGAACACTACATTCTAGTAATTGAACAATGATGGAAAAGCAAAAAATACAAAAATACAAAAGCGTTCATTTACAGGTGCCCGTTTATTCACTGGTGCAGTTACCCTATTTGAAAAATCACAATTTCAGAGTAGTCACGGGATGAAAACGCAAGTCTCTTTCGTTCTGCTTAATGAAAATTCTGGAAAAATTCACGGACACGTACGCCACTGGGTAGAATACGTCTCCAATATTTGTTATAATTTTTAATTAAACGGGGCAGGAGAAATTGACCTTAAACAGTAAATAGGTGACCCGAAATATTTCAAATAACAATTGACATTGCAAAACTTTCTCAATATTATATTGCACCGTTCGTGGAAATTGCAGTTAATAATTGTAACGGTATAATATATGCGATGATTAAATGTTTGATATCGCAGACCCTCGAAACGACCAGTGACCAATAAACAAATTGTTCACGATCAAAGAGTTGTGCAACAATGCGACGATTTGTATATTGATTACAGACAAAAGTTCTCGCCCGAAAACTCGTCCAAACATTTCGCGCGTCAACTGAAACGAAACGAGACGACAAATAAACAAGTCATTAACTAATAATTAATTCCGCGGACGTATCAAGCGAACGTATCATTTTAAATAAACATTGCGAACGTGATTCCGTAATATTTACGGAGGGCGTTAACGAGGCAATCAATCAACCCGGCTCGAGCCAGCTTCTCGCTACAGTGAAATCGCATTAACAATAAGACACATAGGAGGTGGTGCGCTCGAAAAGTTGGTGAAATGCATTTTTTACTCTTATGTCATCAGTGGTGCGGCTACTTACGATTTTTCAAATTTTCACGTCGAATATTAAAAAAGTGATCATCTTTTAACTCAACAGGATAGGATAAAATTTTTTAAATAAAATTGATTGGCACCTAACGAAGCAGAGTCGACCGTGTTTGCTTGTTTGTTATGGGGCGCCAAAGAGCGGCAGGAAAAGGCAACTTTCTTGTGGAGCCAGGAGAACCAAGAAGAGGCAACGACGAACGACAGCGTTGTTGCTCGTAGAATTGTAAATTAGTTTTACGATTCACGAGCTTCGCGGTTAAAGTAACAGAAGCAGCCGTGTTACTGTTAACCGTTATGTTCGTACATAAATATAAAGCAAGTCCTTCGGACCCGAGTCGACTATCAAGCAGCCAGGATGGATGCCAAGTCGATCCGCGAAATATTGCGGCGTATACTAGACGCAGCGTTGTGAATAAATTTATAAGCGTTGCTATTCTATTGCTCGTGTCCGACGTTGAATAAGTCACTCTACATTGACTTCTTGTTCTGAATAATTGCTTCGCAGCTGTCAATAACATTGTTAACGACGTCTTCGACGGTGAACTGACATTAGAGATCGCTACAAAAATTGTTCGATCCCGTGCATAAACTTGACCAAAATGGATTATTGAAAACTTCCTTAACACTGAACCTACCACGGTTAAATGACAATTATCGAAATTGCAAAAATTCAATTATGGAAAATAATAGGAATAATCATCCTAAGCTATTATACAGGGTGTTCCAAAACGACTGCGTTAAATTGAAATGGGAGGTTCCTTGGGTCATTTGAAGCGACATTTTCCTTAACAAAAATGGCGCCCGCGGCTTTGTTTAGGAGTTATTAATGAAAAACACGGACCAATCACAGCGCGACCTAGACGCTCTTTGGCACGTTCAGCCAACCGCCTGCCGGCTCGCCGCGCTAACGAGCGTCTAGGTCGCGTTCTGATTGGTCCGTGTTTTTCGTTAATAACTCCTAAAAAAAAAGCGGGCGCCATTTTTGTTAAGAAAAATGTCGCTTCAAATAACCCAAGGAACCTCCCATTTCAATTTAACGCAGTCGTTTTGGGACACCCTGTATTAAAAATTACGGACAATCTCAATAAATTTAATGTTGCCATTTTTATAAGGCAACATTTACCAGGTACTTTTAATGCTTGGTAGGTTTAGTGTTAAACAACAAGAAATGAAATCAAATATAATCACTAGGTTGAGGATTTTTATGCAGAATAAAAATTGTCTGCATCAAAAGGGGAGTTACTTAAAAATTGATTTCTTCTCTTAATAAGATTAACATTAACGTTAAATTCAGTTGTTTCTACTACTTCGAGTTTCACTCTTTTTTGCCATAAATGCATAAAATCAGCAGTCTAATCTTTAAGTATTTGTTCGTGTCATTTTTAACAAAAGAAATATTTCAGTCCATTAATAATAAAAAAATAATTAAAACGATCATGACTGATCTTTGTGCATGAAAAGCTTAGAACTAGAACTACTGATCGGTACAGTATTGTACATTGCTCTATTATCATTTGATAATATTTATTTGGATCACATAGAATTTTTATCTGAATATATGTGCTTCGTCGAAGAAATTTAAAAAATTCAAGCCAAAAGAAGAAAAATCGTGAACCAATAATTTTGAGTAACGTTAATAGGCGACGCACAATTAAGTTTAAGTATAGGAAAGAAATGAAAGAAATCGCTGCGGTTGAAATAAATTGCTAAAGAGAAAATCGGAGTTACCACTGATTGGCTCTCGGGCCGTTCAATTGTTAATTTAGGGGCGGGGTTGCGGGAGGAAATTACGAAGCGAGGGGTGAAAGAATATGAAGGGGAGCGATAGGAAAGACTGCGCGTTCCTAGGTGGAAGGCTATTTAGATTTATTCGCGAATCCTCGACCCGCCGATATATCCTACGAGTGCACGTGCCAATACCAATAGGCGGAGTGGTTAATACCATCTGCCCTGGCATCCATCCTCGCTACTTGATAGTCAGCTTCCATTCGAAAGCTTCGTCTTATACCACGGCCTATACAGTAATCCTAACTCTCATCCGCTTTTTGCCCTGAATCCCCTCCATCACGGACCCCGATCGGCTGCATTCCTCGAAACGGTACAAATGTCAATTGAATTTCGAGAAATTCAGATGATTGTTCCGACACCGACCCTCAAAAGCTTCCAGAGCTGGGGAAAATAGTATTTGAAATAGTAAATATTAAATGATCCTATTTATTTTAGAGTATGTGTAAATAAAATACTTTATTTGATGCAGTAATTTTTGAAAATAGTATTTGAAAATAGTATTTTATTTGAATAATATTGATAATATTTATATTTTGTCTCTGCTCTTTATTTTTAATTTCAATTATAAATATTATTGCTGAAAATAATGGTTCGAATTCAATACATTTGAGTCTAAATTGTTTCTTGACGATAATATACAGTGTATGTTTATGCAGTTTCTCAGAGTATATTATAACAAACAAAAAGTGTTTCAGATTGTTAAAGAAGAAATATTTTATTTTCTGGATCAAATTGTTGAAATAGAAATTATTTTATATTCTGGATCAGATTGTTGAAATAGAAATATTTTATTTTCTGAATCAAATTGTTGAAATAGAAATATTTTATTTTGAGGTTCAGATTGTTCAAATAAAATACTATTTTCTTTAAGCAAAATAAAATCTAAAATATTAAATAGTATTTGAAATATCTGTTTCGCCAAATAATGCTCACCTCTGAAAGCTTCATCTAGAAAGAACCCCGCACTAATCATATGGAGAATCCAAATGAGTAATACATAATAAGATCATTTTTTTATTAATCCACACACACACACACAGCACAGAGGGTTTGGAGTCAAAAAATACTACAGGGGGGTGACGAACCGTGGGGTCCTTATTTATTCATTAATTTTTGTGAATGATTTCTGTTCACAGACCTTTTCAAGGCCATTCAAAATTCAAAAATAATGACACCACCTAACAGATTTTGTGAAACCCTACTATTTTTGTTTCAAACATTTTTCCAAAAAATAAATACTTCCCGAGATTTGAGTATTCGGCAGCTCGAATTTATCATGTTTCACTAATTATAATTCCATAACTGTCCATTATTGAGCTTTGTACCCATTACGTCTTTTGTTCAGTAGATCATAAGCTACAACATATGAAAAATCCAACTGATTTTACCGGGATAGATTTTCCATATGATTAGTGCTTGGGGTTTTTTCGTACTTCCCATAATACTTTGAGAAAATTATTTCTCATTCTATCCATTGCACGATCACTTTATACAGGGTGGGTCAATAACTATGTCCAGTTTGAATATTGCCGTTATTTGTAATAATATGAAAAAATGTTATATAGAAAACTTACACGGTATAGAGGGGGACATATTGTGTCACAAACATTTTCTGCGTGGGTGGAGGCATAGAGGAGATTTCAAGGTCATCTCTATTTTTTTAAATGGAATGCTATGTTTTTTTTTATCACGATGTGATAGCCAGTGTTGAGACGAATTCAGCGAATTATCATTGAAGGTCATTGGATAGAAACGATAAGACATGCACGTGATGCAGGGATACGAAGATTGCAACTTTGCATTGACGCAAACAGTCATCAATTCGAGCATCTCCCGTAATGTAATAAAGTTTATTTTACTACCATAATTGACCTTGTATGACCTTCAATGATAACTCGCTGAATTCGTCTCAACACTGGCTATCACATCGTGATAAAAAAAAACATAGAATTCCATTTAAAAAAAATAGAGATGACCTTGAAATCTCCTTTATGCCTCCACCCAAGCAGAAAATGTTTGTGTCACAATATGTCCCCCTCTATACCGTGTAAGTTTTCTATATAACATTTTTTCATATTATTACGAATAACGGCAATATTCAAACTGGACATAGTTATTGCCCCACCCTGTATACTTGGTAGTCTGGATGTGGAGTTCGTGGAAATAATAATCGGTAAGAATTATTTATTTTCCTTCGGAACGACCGTTCCGTTCGCAAATTGGAGCCGAAAGTAATTAGGTATGACGCGGCCGCACAATATGATGGCATAACTATAATCAGAAGGCTTAGGTTAGTTTCCTGGTTGCGAAAATACTAGCCCCGAGTGTAACTTCCGGGGCGAAACGGAGCCGCGGATTATCCGCGGAAGTGCGAAGAGCCTTTTAACGCGGTATAATTTATTTAAAAGCCGAGCCTGGCCCCTCGAAAAAGGGAATCTCTGATGAAACAGCCTTAATTAGCGCAGAGTTTCTTCCCTACAAATTCTCCTTTCTTTTTGCGAAAGAAAACCGCGACGCTGCTGCTCCCTTTCTTCGCCCACCTAATCGTTACCCTACCATTTTCTTTTAACAGATCCTTAAAAAAAAAAAAATAGACTCCAACCTCGCAATTCAAATTCACTTTTACGGAAAGTGGATATTTGATTAACGATGTAACCACCGACAATCAAATTGGTTCGTGGAAAATTGTATCGATTCCGTTTTCCTGCTGCAATAATAATTACTGCACGTTTAAATGAACAGATTTTTCTATTTTTATTAAAAGCTCCAATAAATTACACGATTGAACAAAACGAGATATTTTTTCGGGTATTTCATTGATTTTCTATGGTTTTTTTTATAAAGAGAAATTGATTTGTAGTATTTGGGACGGTGCGATATTGATAACAATTATGAAATATGAAATCTGATATTGATTATTTCGTCGGTTTCGGCGGTTCTATCGCTAACAAGTAAGATAACGGGTCAAGTGTAGCGGCGAAGTTCTCCGGGCTGATTTAATTAAATGAGTATCGAGTGACTTATTTATGAATATTGCACGGAAATATGTTAATGACGCAGCGAGTGACACCAGCTGGCACCTAGAAACAAGGTCGATCGATCGGCCAATGAATTTTAAATAATCGAGGGCGACTTAATGCATGTAACCTAATTAACATGACACGCGTCATAGATTCGGATCGCATGCAAATGAGGCTGTTCACCGGGGAACAGAGATGTGGCGCTTCGCCATTTTCTAAAAGTGTTTCCTGTGACCCGCGAATGCAGTTAAATTAATATAGTTGCTTTTTTTAACACACAAGGTATCAAGTAAAATTTAATCTTGAAAAAGTGATGATTTTACAACACCAAAATAATCCTAGAAAATTGGTTTTATTTATTATTATTATTATTTATTATTATTATTATTTATTATTATTTACGGATCGAAGTCCTTTTATACAAATGTTTACAATAGAAAATAATCATTAAAAAAAAAAGAAAAAGAAAGTCTTAGAATGGACATGCTGAAAGTTACAGGGATACATTATATCACATATAATCATATAATCGCACGCAACTTTTTCTTAAATGATAGTAACGAACCATTAAAAAAGCCAATATTACGATATAAAATGTTAGATTTAGCTGTGATGCGATTTAAAGGATTTATTAATCCATATGTGGATTAGGATTTAAATGTTTGAAATCCTGTCCTAGTTCTCAATACGCGTTCGGGTACATAGAAATTGATTTGCCTCAGGAGATTATTTGATTTTTATTAAGTTTTAATTCACCAGGATTAAGTTCGTCCAAATTATTTTTAATAATTTTATATAGAAATAAAAATTGAAGGAACATTACGATCAAATGTTCGATAGTTTTTGGAAAATTTTGTGATGTGTATGGATAGCAATGCAAATGCGAATTACATAGAGTATTGACTCATGTGCGTATTTGTACGAATTTAATTAATATCGATTTGATATGTAATATTAAGGGCACAGAAAAGGATTAAACTCTAATTCCTGATTACTCTAGAATCCGTAATTTCCCGTTAATGATGATTGAGTAGGTAAAACTGGACACTTTGCAACACCTTTAAATGTCATTGCAAAATCAATTTACATCGGCCTGGGCAGAGCTTCACAATTAAATTTTGGTAATCACGTTTTCGCTGCAATTCTATTCGAATCCGATCGAGCAAAATTCTGAATGTGCACAATATTAACGTCACTCCTACTGACAACGGAATTCGATTGACGTTTTTACGGTACTGTTCCAGGCATTCAAAACTCATCCACAAAATTCATGTAATAATAATCTAATGCTCGTAGTTAAAAGCAGGAGAGAACCAAATAAATCCTTCAACTTGTTTGCTAAAAATATTTCCTGTCAAATGGAAATGCATTCATTCATATTTTAGGATTGATTGCCACTATCGCATCTCTGCAATCGTACTCGTGACCAACAACCCTCTTATACATTTACTTACTAAATTTACGCGAGTACTTTGCTAATAAATAATCTTCGTGACACAGAAAATCACATAATTTTCATAAAGTAATGAGAATATTTCAGTCTTCTAAAGCAGACGTAAGTGGCTCTTTAGTTCTCATCTTCTTAATAATCTAAAAATATTTCTACAAAAGAATGTTCCCAGTACCATTTAGGCAATTTTTCCTAATAAGGTTTAGACTCGAAATGAATATTAATGCGCCATGTAAGGAATGTATAAACGGTGTAAAACATAGGAGATTTAATTAATGTACAAGGAAGTATAATTCAGACATTTTTTTAAATATTGCCTATTCCATAATTCATGAAAGTTACACTTGTCTCACGTAATATTTCTAAATTCCATTTGGAGAATACACAACGATAAATTGCTATAAAAAAATAACAAATCATAGTACGATTTCTATTATAATACCTGTTTCAAAAAATTACTTGACGCGTCCTGCATAATTCACCACAGATGAAAACCGTATTAGCAAGTCGATTCGACAGAATTCATACGACTTAACAAAGGTAGAACAAAAATCAACAGAGAGTTTTAAATTAGTTGAAACTTAGCATTTTTAAAGAAATCGATATTATTCCGGAAAAAAGAGAAATTTCCCATCGAACAAATTGCCGGTCGACCCAGCGGCCCCAACCCCCATAGACTTCTTAACCCGTGGAACTTTTATTCACCGAAATTGCGTCAACGATTTGACGTAATGCCATTGACTTCTTCGTTTCGCCTTACTTCCCAGCGCGGCGCGGCGGTAGGGTACGCAGAGAGACGTTTCGCATCCAGCGTGCGCGGACGGAGATCGAATTTGCGAAATGGCTGTGTACGAGGGTTGAATTTCTGACGAGGTAATTCGCGGGGTGGTGCGAGGGTGGCAAGAAGAGGATTCGCAGACTGACGTCCCGCGGAAGCGAGAACGGAAAAAGTTGTAGGGGACGAAATTCAAAGTGAATTCCCCCTAAAATAGGCAGGCCGCCGATTCCGGCGCGTTTAGGGTGACGAGTTACTGCGCTTTCCTCCCAAAAGATAGATCTCTAACACGATTCTTCCCATTCTTCGATAGACTCGTCCCGAATCCAGCTGGAAACTCTTCTTTCAGGAAAAAAACGTCTTACGTTTCCCAGCATATTTATCATTTATTATAGAGCTAGTCAATCCAGGAAAAATCCAATAAATGTTTCGAATGAAAAATTTCTGATGAAATGTTTCTACTTTCTACTAAAATGCTTCCGCTGAATAATGTTTGTCCCGAATGCATAACATCCACAGGCTAATAATTATGTTAAGCCCTGAAAAATTTCTAATTAAATATTTCTGATAAAATGTTTCTACTAAAATGCTTCTGATGAATAATGTTTGTCCCGAATGCATAACATCCACAATCCAATAATTATATTAAGCCCTGAAAAATGTCTGATTCAATATTTCTGATTAAATGTTTCTACTAAAATGCTTCTGATGAATAATATTTGTCTCGAATGAATAACATCCACTGTCTAATAATTATGTTACACACTGAAAAATGTCTGATGAAATATTTCTGATAAAATGTTTCTACTAAATTGCTTGTGATGAATAATATTTGTCTCGAATGCATAATGTCTAATAATTATGTTAAGCCCTGAAAAATTTCTGATGAAGTATTTCTGATAAAATAGTCTACTGAAATGCTTCCGTTGAATAATGTTTGTCCCGAATGCATAACATCCACAGTCTAATAATAATTATTGTTAAGCCCTGAAAAAATGTCTAAATATTTCTGATGAAGTATTTCTGATAAAATGTTTCTACTAAAATGCTTCTCATGAATAATGTTTGTCCCGAATGGATAACATCTACAGTCTAATAATTATGTTACACACTGAAAAATGTCTGATTAAATATTTCTGATAAAATGTTTCTACTAAAATGCTTCTGATGAATAATATTTGTCTCGAATGAATAACATCCACAGTCCAATAATTATGTTAAGTCCTGAAATATTTTTGATGAAGTATTTCTGATAAAATGTTTCTACTGAAATGTTTCCGTTGAATAATGTTTGTCCCGAATGCATAACATCCACAGTCTAATAATTATGTGAAGCCTTGAAAAATGCAGCAGAGCTAATGCACCTTGGCTCATTGTAATATATGTATAAAGGCGAGATATTCGAGGTGGCAGAATGAAGTTGGAGAAGCTCGAACGGTATCAGAGCAGAAACAGGGTCGAGAACAACGATACAAAGAAGAAATCCAAGATGGCGATAGGTGCAAAGACTGGTTCAGTCCGGGAGAAATTTTCCGGGAACGATTCCTTTTGTCTCGGGGATGGCGTGAGACATGAACCTGACCTGACCTGACCTGACCCAACTTGATTCAAGTCTGCTTCATAGACCGTGTAAGAGCGAAAGAATAGAGGAGGACACGAGCCGGAAATGAAGGTAGCTGGGAAGTTCGCGCGGCAAACATACGCCGTTACCTTCTGCCGAGTAAATTTTATCGAATTCGGTGATCCTTTAGCTTCGGGAAAACGGGGACAGGGAACCGTAATATGTATTACACGGCACGGCAAGCTACGCAGCTAGAACCGGAAAATGCCAACGAGACGTACAACGTGAAATCAACGGTCCACTCTTGCGACGCTGTACTTCCTCACTGACAATCGAACTTCCTCAAGGAGTTGCACTGCCTTGGCAAGTTCAAGTGTACTGGAATTTTTAGAAAATTTTTTTCTACGCGATAGAAACGCTTTTTCCCCCGAAAAATTGTCTTAACATATCGACACCTAATCTATTTAAGTGGATATTTTCGTTTTCGTCAATATTTAGGAATTTTTTTCAGTACTACTGAACTTTTTGTATTAGGATTTTGCACATATATTTTTTGGTGTTCGAAGTACATATTTTTCTTTTAAAAAGATAATCAAAATTGCATTACACCTATTCATTTTTGTCATAAATGTATAAAATTCGCTGTCCAATTAATCAGTGACTGAATGAATGTGACTTTTTTGTGTATCCTATGAGTGTGACATTGTCTGAAAACAATTACTCAATAAAATTGGGAAATTCAATGATTTACAACGATTTTTAAATTTTCAAAATGAAATGAGATTTCCCCGATATGGTCAATTATCGACACCTAATCTGTTTAAGTGGATATTTTCGTTTTCGCCAATATTTAGGAATTTTTTTCAGAACTACTGAACTGTTTGTATTAGGATGTTGCACACATATTTTTTGATATTTGAAGTACATATTTTTCATTTAAAAAGATAATCAAAATTGCATTACACCTATTCATTTTTGTCATAAATGTATAATATGAATAATCAATGACTGAATGAATATGACTTTTTAATGTATCCTAAGAGTGTGACATTGTCTGAAAACAATTACCCAATTTTGGAAAATTCAACGATTTACAACGATTTTTAAATTTTCCAAATGAAATGAGATTTCCCCGATATGGTCAATTATTTCCAACAGGTTCAACGGATTCTCACGAAAGTATTACAAAATGGGGTACGTTCGGCTGTAAAACAAACGTTGGAATTTAGCGTTATCTGCTGGCCAATAAAAATAAATTCCGTACTCGCCGTATTATTTTGTGCATACAATTTATTCTCCAACCTCGAAATTCAAATATAAAATACTATTCGAATTTACACAATGTAATCGTCCATGTTAAAATAGTAACTTGGAATAATCGACAATGCGTATTTGAACAGGGGACGTGCGCACGTGCGCGAAAATCGAAATTTACAAGCGGAAAAATGAGATACAGATAGAGCGAGAGAGAGGGGGGGGGGGGGGTGCGGACGCGCAGAAATACAAGCTTTTTCTCCCACGTGTAAAATCATTAGCATCCCAGCGAGTTACGAGGCTCATTTGCATTCCCGATGCCCACGGTATAATGCACCCGTTCCTGGAGATTCCTCGATATTCGCGTCAATATCCATTTTTTCCCCGTTATTTTCCTCTCCTTTTTATTTGTGTTTCATTCGGTAAGCCCCGGCACGAGCAAAACCGTGAGTCTCTCAAATATAAAAACACTATTCAATATACGAAATACATTTTGTCAAGTTAAAAAGAAAGAGAAAGAGCCTGGCTAGAGAAAGAGGGAGTAAATTCGATCTAACTTCATCCCGTCGATCCAATTTCCAATAAAATTCCTTTTCGAGAGCCCGAAAATTGCTTTGCCTCCTGAGAATGTAAATATTCGAGTGTCACCGAAAGTATTGCGCGAGTATCGGCTACTGTGTTTCCGGGAACGATTATTATTTTACGCAAGCGCGAAACGACAACACGAGACCCGACCATACAGAAATTTTCTATTTTTTTTTTACCCACCCCTTTCGATTTATGACTCGACATACTCTCTCTCTCTCTCTCTCTCTCTCTGTCTTTCTCTCTCTGGAGGCACGCACAATATGCGTTTCGGGACACGCTATTAGATCGATATTTTCTCGGCGGGACTGTCAATTTCGATTTATCACGACTAAATATTTCTTTGGAAAGTCGCAAAAATTAATCCTAGCAAACCGCGAGACGCTCTTACGATCGTCGATCGCGGGAATTCGGTGGGCAGTCGGTCGCACGAGTTCTTCGTATACACCTAAATTTTCATGGTATAAAGTTCAGGAGACGCGGACAAAAATTTTATGATCATCGTGGGTCTGCAAGTTCAATAAATTACTTGTTTTCGAAGAGATGCATCAAGAATGTACAGTGGGTGATCAAATTATTAGAACCACGGTAGGAAAATATATGTTTGTTGCTCGTATGATGAATAATGTTGTCTACTACTAAATGCATGTCTGGAATTTTTAAATATTAATACCTCATGCAAAAATGATAAAAACTCATTGTAACTAGACTTTCATTTAAGAGTTCGAATAATTTCATCATGCGACTACTAAATACATGTTTGGAATTTTTAAATATTAATACTTCATGCAAAAATGATAAAAACTCATTGTATCTAGACTTTCATTTAGGAGTTCGAATAATTTGATCGTCGACTGTATATTTTAATGCACAATATGTGTTAACGGTGCTAATGACCATGTACATTGGTAAAAGTACATCTCCTAAATTTTCACGATTCTTTATTGTTCACGTAATTGTTCACACGGAATCCTTTCGATCAGAATAACATTTTTACAATTGGACAAAACGATTTGAGTAATTAACAATTGAAAGCAGGGATGGGCATTTTTGTCTCAATTGACACAAGACCGTCCCCCACCAGCATTCGCCTTCACTATGGAGGAAGGACGCGTTTCGTCCGTCGAAGCAGTGCGCATGCCTCGCACATCGCGACGTAGGCGCGCGCAGCATGAAAGAGAGGTTGGTGGGGGGAGCAGGCGTTTGAGGGGCCCCTACCGTGCCCATCATTGATTTAGAGCAGCGATGGGCACGGTAGGGGCCCCTGCGTTGCCTGCTTCCCCCACCAACCTCGTCGGCTATGGAGTGACGTATGAGGGGGGGAAACGAAGACACTGGAAGTCACGAGGCACCGATGCGCAGCGAAGGTGCGCGCTGCACAAAAGAGTAGTTGGTGGGGGAAGCTTCTTGACTGCGGCAGTCAAAGATGCCCATCACTGATTTAGAGGGATTGACGAGTAAAAACAAATCTTGAGTAAACTATATGCGGTATAAATTGCAAAAAAAAAAAATAGTAAATATTGATCTCACAGCTCCATTATCCTTTAATGCAAATTCGAACTATTTTGTGGATTCGTGGAAATTGCATATACATTGAAAATTTAACCACACAATTGTACATATAAAAAGATTGTGCTATTGGTACTATTTTCTAACGTCTCAGTGAAAAAAACTGATGTCATATTAAAAAAGGAATTCTGATTTGAAAGGTGTATGAACAATCAGGTGAGTTACCGTATGACAGGGTTGAATTAAAGTTGGCCAGGTGTGAGCAGAGGTTGGCGACCAAGTGTGCCCTAAAAATTTCGCTAATTGACGTAGAGGGTGATATCACGGCTCAGAATTCGGAACCAGGGCTCAGAATTCCGAGCCACCGGCGCTGCGTCCGTTCTCGTACGTGCGATTCGCACCGGGCCCGAAGCGCTCTAATTGAATCGTTCACCGGCCACGGAAAAGATTTCCACGGTCGCCGAGCGAGAAGTTTCGACGTCGGTTCCGGGGAAACTCTTTCGCTCGCGGAACTGAAGCAAGGCTAAAAAGGAGGGCCCCGGTGTGGCGTGCTGGGGCGGAGTGCGGAAGAATTGGATTCTTCATCAATCGAGATCGGGCAGGCCGCCGGTGAAGCTGTCTCTGGAATCCTTTTGGGCTCGCTCGAAATGGCTGCCGGGAGAGGCGTCTTTCAGGCGGTTCTCGAAATTCAGAAAGTCCGAGTCGCACGGGCTGTAGGCCTGCATTGATTGGGCAAAGGGTCTTTGTTCAGGTGATCCGATTGTCTTACACCGGACCTAGGATGTTTATGCATTCCGAGGTCATAGTCCCTATTCGATTGCTAATCGTCTTCGGCAGTTCGATCATTGTCGATGCTCGAAGAGGTGGGCAAAATTTTCATCTAAATAAAAATTTCGGATAACGAATAGAACATAAACTTTTTATTCATTATTCGATGGTTCGAATATAAAAAGTATCTTTATTGGAACCAGCATCGAATAAATAATTATATTCGACGAGCATCGAATAAATAATTATATTCGACGAGAATTTATCCAACGAATAAAGATAATTTTTTTTATACGAAGTGGCTTTAGTCGAACTTCGAATAATTTTTTCATCTTTTATCTGTATCTTTTATTCGGAGGCTTCGAATAAATAATTATATTCGACGAGAATTTATCTAACGAATAAAGATAATTTTTTTTACACGAAGTGGCTTTAGTTGAACTTCGAATAAATCTTTCCACAACTACTGGCAACTCTAATAAACGCGAACCATCCGAATAATAAAAATTTTCTTTATTTTTTATTAGTTATTCGAAATTTTTATATAGATGTAAATTTCGCCCAACTCTGGGTTTATACCTTCGCCAAAACGAATTGTACAAAAATTAACCTGGACTTGTTCTAAAGCCTAAAGCCTCTGTTTAAACAATCCGTTGTTCATTTGTTTCTAAAATTTTTTTGAGACACGTTCCTTCCCGAAGAGGATACTCGGTATAAAATTGTAAAATTGCATAAACATCCTGGATCCACTAAAACTAAATTGTCTTTACTTGAATCAAGAAGCTGTCAGACCCGCTATTTTCGGTTATTTGCCTTTCCAAACGGAGTGACGAGATCACATTGCTTTCCGCGCTGTTGCATAGCCCTCCTTCGCTGTCCATCATCTTTCAAGAATAATTACGAGTTCGTTTAGAATGATTAATAACGACTGTGGCGACAGAATAATAGTGCATTTATAAAAGCTATTACAGCTGCGATTAAATTCTTGATATACGAAACGAATATTTTAACCCTTAGCACTCGGTTGGCGACTCCGAGGCACCACTGTAAATTGCTATGCCATTCTTAAAAATATTGTTTCACATTATTTTTGTTCGTATTTAATAAACTACTATACATTTACATATATGAGATATTATATTAGTTTCATATGCAAAAAATGACAAAAAATTGTATAGAATGGAAATATTCTAGAATGGAAAAATCTTTCGTTTCTGAGTTAAAATAGCTCCGAGTGCAAAGGGTTAATATCAACACTGAACGATAGGAATATTGCGAGTGGGATAAAAATATTCGAAGTAGGTAAATGTTGTTAAATAAACTTAAATAAAATAATGACGATTGCGAAACCATGTTGAGGATAGTTCAAGGAAATATTCACATTTTATTGCTATCAGTACAGCATAAAAAAATATATAAAAAATAACATGTACGTAAATTCGCGGAATGTAGACGATCTTAGGAACATAAATTAATCTAACAAAGATTCCGCTACGACGAATATAAATACAACCTAGTTTTATATTAATCTAAACATATTATGATACAACAAAAGTGCGCTAATAGTGACTTTGAACAACCATAATAGTGAAAAGTCACTGGGGAAAAAACTAAACTATAGCGTGAATTAACTATGAATATCCGACTCGTCGTCGGTTTAAAGGCCAAACTCAAACAAGCCTACTTGCGGATCCAGTAAATGATGATAAATGAACATGTCGATCGCGTATAGATTTCTATTATTTTGATCTTGCGATTTTGAGGACTGGCAGGAGATGCAAGACTCTGCGAAATTACTATAATCAGGGGGTTCTGTTACCAGCTTGGTTTTCTCCTCGACGACCTCGACAACGTTGCCATCCTCCGTGCTGGTAATAATACCGGTTCCCAGCTTCTTCCCCAAAATTTTCACCTCCTTTCGACAACCACCGGAAGTGTTCACGACGTTTGTTTCGCAGCCGTTCATGTTCACCGCGGTGTTCTTCAAGAATTGTTCGTACGGAGTGAGCAACTTCATGTTCGAGTACTGGGACGCCATAATTTCCTGACTGTGGTTTTTCGGGCCCAGGATTCTCACCTCGCCCAGGCCGGAGAACAACTTCGAAGATGGCAGATTGTCAGTGGTTCTGCCGCCGAGAACCTTCGTGCGAAATTTCAACGTTTACGTAAAATGATCAATGTTTTGTCAACGAGCTTCTATAGATTTACTCGGTATGTAATTACGTCTATCTGGAAGGCATTATTTGCTCGAAGTTAATTGCACTGCGGATTTTATGCATTTACGATAAAAATTATTAAGACATTGCTAATATTAAAAGAACTTAAGAACGTAAAATTATTACAGAAATACATTTTTGTTCGACTCATTTATGAAACATTTTCTTGAAAAGTTAGCTTTCTAGAAAACTTGACATTGCAATGAAACGTGAGAGTTTTACTAAATGTAAAAAATGTTAAACAGTGAAAATTGTGAAATTTTAAATGAAATACCTTTGTATTCTGGTGCGCGTTTCCCAGAATCTTCAAGTCCGATTGACCAATGGGCATCAAACCCCCGTCAGGTTCACTGTCGTCGAAAACGGGTGACAGTTTCATCTTGCTTTCATAGACCGAATGATGCTCCTCCATCGTTGAACTACCGAGAATGTTCAGATCCTCAGTTAAACTAGTGTTGCTCTTCAAATACGGAAGCGTTTCACTTAGGATCGACAAGGGGGGATGATTTTTCAATAACAGGGAGGATATCGAAGGTTGCGAGGTGGTTGACAAAGTGGAAATGTCGCTTCGGTGACTGAGAATGTTTGTTAACTCTTGTTGACTCGAGGGTACCCCTATACCTATCATAAAAGTCAGCGAATTCATATTTCAACAAACTCTTCTCGCTCGCAGCGTACGAGTATAGTTACGTTCACAGAATGATAGCGCTAAACGATCGAACAATTTAGAACCATTTACCTTCGCAATACTCTCAGAACCAATGTTTCCATTCAAATTTAAGCTTATTGCCATCAATTCGTTTAAAAAACCTTCAAAATAAGGAATCAACTCAACAAAAAATCAATCGATACAATAATTTCTTACTATTCTTTCTATTCTATTATTAACAACTACGTGATAAATAAGACTGCGGATCTTTATGAAAAATAAAAAATCTCCTCGTCAATTGCTACAGATAGGAGCCAGATCGAAATTTCTTTCTTCCTCTAACAATTTCACGACATTCTTAAATGATTTGAATTTTTCTACTGTTTCAAATTTCCCCTACAGTGTTTACTCGATAGTTGTCCAAAACACGGGACCAGCCAGATATACTGTTCTTTGACTCCTGCCGAACGCAGAAAAGGACTGCGAAGCTCGAGGGCCTCGGTCGCCGAGGAGTGTAAACATAAGTAATCCAATAACAAACCTTAATTTTTTATTATTTTTTTATGGGACTTTCGCCAACATGTTCGTGGCATTTTTCTAATGGAAACGATACCAAATATGATATAATTCCGATAATATTTTATTGTGTAATGAACGATGAAATTTCGGACGCAAAGAAGGACAGCTTATAGGAAAGAAAGAGACGCGGACTCTGTTTACACTCTTCGGTCCGTCACAGGCTATACCCCGCGGTACTGGGGATAACCCTGGGACAATTACAAGCTAAATATTTTGGACATTTATCGAGTAAACACTGTATTTACTTTTATCATAAATATTGTACATCAAATCCGCAGTCTAGCGATGCATTGAAACAAATCAAATATTAATTCCTTATTTTCGATCATACTATTTTCTTGAGATGCTCAACTTTGTTCTATTTAATGACTCCAACCGATGTTTCTAAATTGGTCGATGGATTTCACGCATGTTCTACAGATTCCAGAATAGATCTCCTGAGAACATGGAAAGAAACGTGAATTTGGATAGTGAAAAATCGTAGGAATTGAACGAATGTGAACCTTCGTCGTCGTGTTCTGTTAGGCCTGCGTCAATCGACAATGACTTCGGGCCAAGGATTAAATCGTCGATTTTCGGCTGTGAGAGGAAACCGATACCGTCCACGAAACGATCGTCCAGGCTCTTGATGTCGAGGATCCTGATGTCTTTGTCCTCGAGGATCTCGATACCGTCCATCGATATGGGTTTCTGCGTCGAGGCCGAGTTAAGTACCATGATCTGATTATCCGAATCTCCGATGATCACCTCCCCGTTGCCACGTGCGCTCATCACATTGATCGCATCCGCTTCGTCGCCGTCGAGGAGCGTCACGTCATGAGTGTTCTGCGCCATCAGATCGCAAGCTTCGCTGTTCGTCATCACCTAATTAGCCCAATCAACACAGAAAAATGATTAGTAACGAAAAAGTTTTGTTCACGAAAAAGTATTTCATCGTGGAGAGACTTCCTTGTCAGCGTTCCAGCAAATTGTTTCAATAGCCATTTAAGGCTATTAGTTAGCCATTGCAGCGTTGTTATTATGAATACATTTTCTAAATTATTTATTTCTGCAATATTAATTTCCATAAATTGATCAGGACTTTTTTAGGATTAAGGAATTTTTAAACGATATAAACGATATTCTTGATTTTAGTAAACAATTTGTCAACATTGTAGGATACTCTGTCGTATACTAATAATATCAGCCTGTATTATGCTCTGCTTTTCGGGGCCCAAAATACATCAATAGTCACAATAGCTGTTCACTCCACTCCGAACACCCCAATGTCATTAGTCTAGAGTGATTATAGTTGGGTGGACAGCTATTATGACCGATGGTGTAGCTTCTTCTTTCGAGAAACAGGCTATAGCACTTCAGCAGATCAATTATCAATTTTTCAGTAATCAACTGCATTGAAATATTCGAAGAAAATTAATAAAATACAAACTAGTCGTGCTTTTCAAGATATAAAAAATAAGAAAATGTTGCAAGGTTCAACTCCAAGCCACCAAAATAAACTAAAAAATGTTGACAAATCTCCACAAAATCTAATAACTGCTCAATTTTACATTTTGTTATTTAAATAAAATACAGAAACATAGTAAAAAGAGGAATCGCTCAGACTATCAATCAATTTCATTCCTGATCATTAGACTACCCATTTCATTACCGATTTTTGCTATTTGAATTTCTATAAAGTAAAAATTACGACCAGTTCCGTCTCAGAGAAGAACAGACAAAAATCAGGAGTCGTTTCAAAGAGGTGGCAGACTAAGTGGCAAAACCGAGTGTTGGAAATAAGTAGGAAAATCATGATCGATCTGTTTCATCACCTCGTAACGACCATCCTCGGTGGCTCGCACGAATTGTATCCCGCCCTGGGCAGCCAGTTCCAGCAACTCGTTGCAATCCTCCATCGTCGGGGATACAACAGTTCCATTCTGGCGATTTGGCTCGTTTCTCGGGGCCTCACTGTACGTGAACTGGGAATCCAATGCCGTCACTATGCTCTCTGTCGACAATGCACCAAATAAAGACCACATTACCACGACAGTTTGAAAAACATTGCCGCTTTAACGAGTCAATTATAGCCGCGCGACAACGTTCAATCCTGCCGCCAATTGTGATTTAACAGAGTAAATATAAATTGTAGAACCATCTATTTGTTATTGTCCATTTCCGAAAGATATTTTTTGGGAAACAGATACCAGAGTTGGGCAAAAAGTAATTTCAATTACAATTACAATTACTTACCAATTACTGTAATTTGTAATTGCAGAAATAAAATTACAATTACACGTAATTGTAATTGGTAATTGCAATTATTTGTCAAATCACTGTAATTGTAATTGTGGTCCGCAATTACAATTACTGGTTGAGCCAAAGTAATTGCAATTATAATTACATGTAATTGTACTTTTATTTCTGCAATTACAAGTAATTGTAATTGGTAGTAGCAATTACTTAACGCCAAAATGGCACATTAGGAAATATTTATTATTTATCAAACTTCAACTCTTAAGAAATAGGTTCACCTGTCATATACATTGACAATTTTTGTTCTTTTTAGACATTTCCATTGAGTAGATATTTAATTTTTTTTAGTGCCATTTTGGCGTTAAGTAATTGCAACTACCAATTACAATTACTTGTAATTGCATTACAATTACTTGTAATTGCAGAAATAAAAGTACAATTACATGTAATTGTAATTGTAATTGCAACTACTTTGGCTCAACCAGTAATTGTAACCACAATTATAATTACAGTAATTGCAAGGAGTAATTGCAATTACCAATTACAATTACATGTAATTGTAATTGCGTCTAACAATTACAATTACAGTAATTGTTCTTTTAGACCACTATTTTGATGTTTTGGACCATTTTACTGTTTTCTTATTCAAAATGTAGTCCACTTTTGCTCATGTAATTGAAGATGTAATTAATTACTCATGTAATCAATTACTGCCCAACTCTGACAGATACTTTATTGGCTGCAATTGTTTGGTGCCGATATCGGAAACTCTTTGCAAACAAAATTTATTTTGGTCAATTTAATAGAAACACCGAGATATCAACCTGGTATTTAATTTCACTAAACAAAAATGCAATTACTGACGTTTCAATTGGTTATCATTGTAGTATTCGTTTAACTGAATACATCTACTACGTTTTTAATTATGATGCAAAGAATTTGAAATTACTGATTTTGAGACCCCCCTAGAGTTCTCGTGTTAATCTTCCCCTGTAGAATTGTCTATTTTTTGATATCCCTGGTTCCTGAACGTCCCTTGTGTTTGTGATTATTCATACGAAGGTAATCCTCACCGTGTTCGTTTTCCGGACCAGGCGGCTCAACTATGAAATTGTTTTTTCCGTCGGGATCAACGCTTTGGATGACAGTGGCTACCACGGGCACCTTTATCTGCACCGCTTTGATTCTGTCAGCGTCCGGCGTGATCGTTGGGCTCATGGTCATCTTTCCGGCTATTCGTAGATCTTCTGCTGTCGCCGGCGTCAGGATCTATCAAATAATTGCACAACAATATTTTTATCTCGAAAATAAAATATAATTTCGAGCTTATATTTTTGTGATTATCATGGTAACTAAAAATTTAACATCGAAAGGCTTACTCGAGATTTTTTTAACTAGTGTGAGAAGAGAATGCTAGGCCAATGAAGAGTAAAATTTAAATCTTTTTCTTTAAATCTAGTACTTTTGTAAATGATTAAAAATATTTTGATATTTTTCATATACCTTATCTTACTTTAAATGAAACTCTTAGAAGTCTTTAAAATAAAATTACTAAACAGAATTTCTAATTTTTATGTAAATATTGCATTGGTACTATCGTGCTCGGTAAACTTCATAGAATACTCTGTAGAATTTATTATTATTTTCAAGATGCGAGTGATTTGAAGTGCACTTAGAGAAAAGGGTAGTTGATTAATTTTGCCATCAGATATTAATGTCATTAGTTCATTGATTAGTGGAAAGTAAGTTCAAGACAGGATTAAACAGAAAGTCACATTTTTATGAGTTCCAGTCGGCGACACTTTCACGAGAACAGGAATTCCCTTGGCAGGCTTGAAAAGTGCGAAAGGTGTTTGGTTCTCTAACAATGCCATCTCCATCGCTTTGGTGTCGATTTTATCAATCACGACGGATTCCATGACATCCGACTTTCAAAAAACATTTATTATTATTTTATCATTGTTACATTTATTCCTGTAGTTCTACTATCATACATAAAAAAAAATGATTTGGCAAATGATACCTTAGGTGGGCTACGAACTACAAGCAGTGGGTCCTTTTCTCTAACTTCGATGGTCTGATTACGCTCACAGATTGGCAGATGGACGATCCTCACATTTTTACTAAAAATTAATTTTCATCAATGTCAGCGAATTAAATGTGCAAAGACACAAATATGCATTTTTCTATGAAAATATAATGATCATAATATTATTCTAAAGGGAAGGGATGACCAATATGCAAATAGAGATTGTTAAAATTGATACATTCTAATCTCGATTATCCGAATCTTCGATAAACAACATGATTTATTCTACAAACCAATGAGAATTTATTCTATTATTTCAACACCAATATAATCGAGGTTCTACTGTGCTTCAAATAGACAAACAACCGTCTATTAAAAATATTGCTTTACTTGCATCGTGAAACAGTAAATCCACAATATTCTACAAAAATTCGAATTTTTCTTCTAAAAATACTGTTCCAATGGACTCGAAAAAATCCTACAAAAATTAATTCCACCGCTTCGAATTAACTATATTGCTGAACATCGAACATTATATGCTTCGCATTTTTATCTGGCTCGTATCTCTCCGAAAACTTTCACAGAAGAAATAAATTTCCGTTTAATACCAGTCTCGAAAATAATCGAGAGAAACCTATATTTGCATAGGGGTTCGCGGAGCGAGTTTTCCAATCTAATAGGAAAATTCTACTACGGGGAACAGCTTTGACCAGAATTCCTGTAGAAGGATCGACAGGGGATCAATTTTGCTTAAAATTATGGAGGAAAGAGAGATAGAGATAGATAGAGAGAGAGCTAGAGAGAGAGAGAGAGAGAGAGAGAGAGAGATGCAGAAAGTAGGGGAGGAGAATAGGGAGGGGGAAGGAAGGTCGACCAGAAAGATCAACATTCAGGCTGCGTTCATTTATCCATGGCAGAGAGAAAAGGCTGTCCGTCAGGTAGGAAATTAAGCGACGTCTGCGCCGTGATGTCTACCTACTTTCTTATGATGTTCGGATCGTTGATTTCGGGCTGGGAGGATGTCGGATGTCGATACTTTATGCCGTGCTTGTACTCCTCGTGCGATCTCAAAGAGAATCGACGCGGAAACTCTTTGCCGCAGATTCCGCACACGTACTGCATTTTCTCCGCGTGTGCATGCGCTTTGACCTTGTGGCAGACCAAATTCGACATTTGATTGAAGCCTTTGCCGCAAAGCTCGCATTTGTACGGTCGCTCGTTCGTATGAGTAAACACGTGGTTCCTCAAATTGCCTGACAACGAAACGGTGTTCAACCATTAAAGCTTGTAATCATCCCCCGAATTATATTGACCGACCACCCCTCTCCCCCGCGGTATCGCGATCAGTTACAGACGATTTCGCGTTTCGGTTTTGCAAAAAAGTTTTTGCGCGCGATACTATATCCGGTTTTCATGCCGCTTTTTAACGATCGGCGAAACCAAATTGTTTTGCGATTGCAGCTCGGCGAATGAGGTCGAACGATTTTATTTTTATGAAGCCAGTGAATATTATTTGGATATAGTCGTATGGCAAGAAATATGTTTTATTCCCTTTGTAACTGGTTTTTTTTTGTTTTTTTTTTGTATGTCCTTTTGTGAACGCGTTGCAAAATTTAACAATTTTCATGAATATATTTTTTTGTCATGCACAGCAATTTTTTTTGATACAGTTTTGATAATTCACGCCTTCGTTGCAAGAGATAAAACCGAGAGACAATTTAGAAATTGTAAAAAATTGTTATGTTCTATAGTGAGGATTGGATTATAAGATACATCGAATATTCTTTTTAAAAGAAAAAACAATTTCCTTTTTGATATGCTTGGTATACTACCTTTTTGATGAAACCCTTTTCCGCAGACCTGACACTTGTGTGGCTTGTGCTCAGAGTGTGTTTTCCGGTGAGAGATCAACGTCGACACCCTGGAAAATCGAAAATATAAAAATGAGTAGAAAATTTAAAAAAATAAATAAAATACGTTATATTTCCCCGAGAGCGTGTTACAATTAATTCGGTGTATTTTTATTTCGCTAAACAAAATGAGAATCTACTTCGATTGAATGAACCAGAAATGAAAAAAAAATTAATTCCAACTCATAACAATTTTAATACATTGAAAACTTAATCGAAATCATAATAGTCTTATATTTTACCTACTTATTACTGTCATTAATGCATAAAATCCTCAATCAAGTAATGACGAATGTATTGAATAATAATAGACGTACACCGATATAAATTAATAAAATACACGATAATAACCACTCCGAGAACACGGTAACAAGTTTCTCCGTATAGGCAATATTTAAAACATTTGTCCCGAGAGAAAGAGATTTGTAGGGCCGCGAAAACGAATCAGTCTCACTCGTCGTATCCCCGTAACGCGCTTAAGCGGAGTCATTTAAAAATCCCGCTTTATTAAAGTTAATTCACAAAAGGACAGAAACGTCAGGCTCGTTAAAAATTTTCTTCTGCCGTTCCCGACAATCGCGCGGCCCGCGATCCGCGCCGCGATTCAAAACGCTAATGACCCGACGTGCTCGGTTACGCGCGCATAATTAGTTTCCTTGCTTGTCGGTGAGATTGTAGTTTCGAATTTTTCTGCGCAGTTTTTCCCGTAGCTGGAACAGCACAAACGAGACTTGGAAACGCGGCTTAAAAATTATAGGAATTCCCAGTGTGACGGGTCCGAAACGATCAATTTTTCTAGCATATACATTAGGGTGGACCTTATTTTTTGACCAACGAATTTTTTTCACGACGCCCCCCAGAATTGCTCCCTTAGGTGAGAAAAAAATTTGTGCAAAGTTTGAGATCGATCGGATAAAAGGATCACGTGGCGCATCTAAATTGAAAATTTTGAAAATTTTGAAATTCACCTTAATTATTAAGTATGTCACATGTTCTGAATTTGTCTTTTTTTCTGAACAGGAATATGGAAAAATTATATGACCTTTAAATAAAAATAACGATAACCGCCAGCAATATCCTGATGTCAAGACAAGAATCCAAAATTTTTGGAAATCAAATTTTCTAAATTTTAGGGTTATCGTTATTTTTATTTAAAGAAGGTCATATCATTTTTCCATATTTCTATTTAGAAAAAAAGACAAATCCAACGATATGTCATACTCCATAGTTGAGGTGAATTTCAAAATTTTCAATTTAAATGCGCCACGTGATCCTATTATCCGATCGATCTCAAACTTTGCACAAATTTTTTTCTCACCTAAAGGAACAATTCTGGGGGGCGTCGTGCATTGTATCTCGATAAAAATTTTTCTCCAAGTATAGTTTAAGTCCAACCTAATATACATAAAAAAGAGTACCGAATTTTAAAAATTAAAATTTTAAAAATAAGTTCAAAAAATTAATTGTGTTCACGAGAACAACGAAACTTAAAATTGAAGAAAGTATGACCCCCGTCACGCAAGAATACTCCTTCAAACGCGTACCAGATTCGGGGGTGGTTCGCGGGGGTGGATTCACGGATGGGTAGGGTACGCAAGCCGAAGAGGAAACACGGTATTGACGGTTCCATACGATCGCAAAGTTACGCGAAACCAATTCGGAAGCAGAGAGGAGTGTCATGAAGAAATTGCGTATCGATTCGCTTGCTGACCTGTTGAAAGTTTTCTTGCAAAATTCGCAAACGTACGGCCGGGCGTCGCTGTGTATCGCCTTGTGCTGGCTCAGTGTCGATAGCTGGCGGAAAGCTTTGCCGCAAGCCTCGCATTTAAAGTTTCTCTCGTCGGTGTGGGTCGGCAAATGTCTCATCAAGGTGTACTGATGCCGGAACTCCTTCGAACCTAGTTCGAATATTAAGCTTCTGAGTACTTTTCTTTCTCGAGAAAGAGGGAGAGAGAGTGTTTAACCGAATGCCGATCGTATCGCAGACACAATGCCACTCTGTCCTGCCCGATTTAAGAGCCGAGAGTCGCATTGCCGGAAGGTATCTGTTTCGTTTTTTTCGGATTTTAACACCAGAGCAGTCTAAACGATCCATTTTTAAAGGTACTTTATTTTAACAATAGATAACGAAGTAGCCTTCGCGTGAAACAGAAAGTTTCTTTTCTACACGAAGATTTGTTTATTATACATATGAATATAATTTTGATTTTTTAGTGCTCTATGTTTATTTAAAAAATATTATCATGCTGACTGCCATGGTGTAATGTAATCAATTATCAACGTTGTGAAATTGTGTGAAATTACGAGATGTGTATAATATAAAAAAAATTATCTAGCGTTTTAAATAAGTATTCAAGCAGAAATAGAAATAGTGTAAAATAGAATAATTAAAGTAAAACACGCAGAATTTCTTTGACATAAAAAAATAATATTAAAATATAGTAACCCCAATTTTAACCCCCCTAATAATAGAAAAATGGGTAAAATTTAATTTCGTAAGGGAATGTGTGTCTTACTTAGTTCAATTTTTTTGTTACTTACAGATTCCGCATTCCCAAATTTTCAAAGTTTTCCCATCGCGTTTCAGGTACTTGACGAAATGAAGTTTCGATCTTGGATCATCTTTGTCAATTAGGTGGGTCGTCGACGATGATGGGCCTTCGACCATTGGATGCGAGTAAACCATGACGTTGTTTTCCGGTGCAGGGATATTTTGTTCCAATATCTGAAAGGAATTATGCATTTATAATGACCACTTATTAAATTCCACATTTCATTCCCAATCTAAGTTTAAAAGCTCCAACACAAAAATTTCATTAGTCTAAAATATTTCAGGAGGAAGCGAATTGGGAAATAACATCTTGAAGTCATGCGTTCATCAAATATTCATAGAAATATTCTAATGTTAAAGCGAACATTTAAAAAATATTTCAATAATTGAATGTGCACCTTGTACTTAAACGCATCCTTCCCGAGGAATTTCGTTACGCTATCGTCATTGTTGATCACCTCATTATCTATGGCAACGTCCAGGTTCATGCAATCATTCTAATCGCAAATAAATTGTTTAAATTATAGGAATAACGATACTGATGTCGAACAAGTAACAAACTACAATTTTTAATAACTATGATTACTTGAATCAACTGATGTTCATTGGCGGAAGTCAAACCGGGAAGAATAGTGACGTCATTTCTTCCATCGGAACCTGTAGTCTCTTCCTTCACATAAACTTCATAAACACTAATAATACAACCAACAAATTCTGTTATCAATATTCCCATTTTTAATAAAACACAATAAACAGAATTTTCAACTTATACGATATGACAACTATTTTTTTTACTATCTATTAGACTTCATTAGACTACCGATTTTGCTATACAATTTACAAAAACCAGAGTCAAGAAGGAATAAGTTTATTAAAGAATTCATGAAGTTCAAATCAAAGATTAAAATGTTTTTAATGTAACAAAAAATTGAACAAGGCTTTAATCTTTGATTTTAGAATTTTTTTTAGACACTCGAAAGTTTAAAATGTTTAATGTAACAAAAAATTGAACAAAGCTTTAAACTTTCGAGTGTCTAAAAAAATTCTAAAATCTACAAACTAGAAATTATCATCGCGTGAGCTCTTGTGAAATTTTGCTTCAATTTATTTACGGAATCAAGAAATTTAAGGGGGCTTATACAAAATGAAAATTTTCCCTCAAGACTCGCTGCTCCGTTATCTGTAAACGTCAGAACTTATTTAGTGGAATAGGAAAAAATCCAGGATTAAATCCGGGAATAAACCTGATTACACCGTAATCACTTAGGTCTAACCCTGACCTAACTCTCGTCCCTAACCGGAATGCATGTTAATGTTTTAAGCTCACCTGATAACCTCGTCCGAAATAGGACGGGAGAATTGCTCCTGTGAATCTTCGTACTGGGTCTCCCCTACAAAGTGCAACAGTGCTTTGTGAAAATTACTTGTCTTTTTCGCAGAAGTAATCATTTTGCATAGCCGAGCTTGCACCGCAATAATTATTTTAAAAAAACTCCTATTCGTCCCGGTGCACATATTCATGGAAAAAAATATAAATATAGAATTTGAAAAATATGGTTTCTAATTTAACGAATCCCAATAGAAAGCTCGCGATCATGATTCTCCTCGAAAAAAAGTGGACCACGACACTCTTTTTAAATCTCCCATGATAGTCTTTCGCTCTTTTTGATTTAATAATCCACTCCCCCCCCCCCCCCCCCCACCACGCCTGCAGCTGCAGTTACTTCAGCAAATCTTTTATGCACTTTGCGCAATCTGATCGCGCTCAACTAAAAGAATCCGTAATGAATCCGAATGAATAAATCGTATTACTTATTTTATATTGATTAAACGCCCGAATTTCGGGCTATAATTTTTGTTCCCGTTTCAATCCTCGATGAAAATCCTTTGAGATTCCTCGACATAATATTCCTTTTTAACGCGACCCGTAAAAAGAATTTCAAATATCAAAATGAATTCGGAATTAGGACACGCATCTGGCAATTTTTCCGCTTTTTTCTGGGGAACGGATATATATTAATACTTGAAACGAGGATCTTTGAAAAAGCTATTCATTCGCCGGGTAAATGTTCGACGAGGAATTACGTGCGTGAACTCTAAATAATAATGATCCATTACTATGAGTTAAGAATTAATACTACAGAGAAATATTCGATACAATTCGAGTGAGAATAAATAAAAATATAAATCAGAATCTCCTACACGATATCTTTGAAAAAGCTATTCATTCACCGGGTGAATCTTCAACGAGGAATTACGTGCGTGAACTCTAAATAATAATGATCCATTACTATGAGTTAAGAATTAATACTACAGAGAAATATTCGATACAAGTCGAGTGATAATAAATAAAAATATAAATCAGAATCTCCTACACGATATCTGTGAAAATGTTATTAGCCCCCACTATATGAAAAAATAATAAAAAAAGTTTTATCATTAGATTAGTATTGTCACACCGGATGCCGATTGCTTCGGTCGCTCGGCTCGACGCTGCAAAAGGTGAAAGAATCTCGAAGAAATCGTTTGCCGGCACGATATCTGCGAAGTTTCGGACCCGAGGTATTCACTTATATCGCGAGAACGCTGTACATGTAAATCGAACTAGTGTGCATAAAAGATTCGTATGGCTGCAGAATGAAAAAACTTTTGAGTCTTTGTACGATTATCAAACGGCAAATTTTGCGAATTTATTACTCGACAGCAAATTTTTATGTATTCGTTGAAAAAACGACTGGGTAAAATGCCAAACTGTAAAGACGATGAACGAATTTAAAAAATATTATTGCATTCTCATCGATTTATTAAAATTATTAAAAAGGGCATATAAAAAATATTATTGCATTCTCATCGGTTTATTACAATTATTAAAAAGGGCATATATATATAAAAAATATTATTGCATTCTCGTCGATTTATTACAACTATTAAAAAGGGCAATATATATTTAATGTCTAATTTCTATTTTGCATAAAGATCCACGGTCAATTTACGACAAAACTGAGTAAGTGAAATATAAAACAGCGAAAGCATCGGAAGATTCTTTGATATTATTTACTTTATATTACAGCGGATTTTTATGTATTCGTTGAAAAAACGACTGGGTAAAATACCAAACTGTAAAGACGATGAACGAATTTAAAAAATATTATTGCATTTTCATCGACTTATTACAATTATTAAAAAGGGCATATATATATATATATAAAAATATTATTATACCAAACTGTAAAGACGATGAACAAATTTAAAAAATATTATTGCATTCTCATCGATTTATTACAATTATTAAAAAGGGCATATATATATAAAAAATATTATTGCATTCTCATCGATTTATTACAATTATTAAAAAGGGCAATATATATTTATGTCAAATTTCTATTTTGCATAAAGATCCACGGTCAATTTACGACAAAAATGAGTAAGTGAAATATAAAACAGCGAAAGCATCGGAAGATTCTTTTATATTATTTTCAATCCGTTATTATGATTAACGTGGCAAATACATTTTTACATAATCCCTACTCGCTGAGATTAAAGTGAAACATTTTTATATTTTACATAAAAGATCGCGTTCTAACGATTACGATTGAGAGGCACTGGTTTAAATGGAAATGGCGAGACAGGCGCGTTCTTGTACAATGTATCGCGACTCGATGACGAGCCTCGGACAATGTTGCACCCCGCCGTGTAAATAGTCTTACAACTGGTTCGTTTGCTCTTTTCTCAGCATCGAATACGAACGACAAACGTAAAAATATTTTCATCAAATAAACCTTCAAGCATTTCATATAAAATATCCACAGAAAAGATCTACATGGAAAAGCTCTCGAAAAAGACAATATTACTAAACAATGCAAATTAATACAATAAATAGCGAACAAAAATTATAAAAAAATTCTCTAAATCCTCTGTTACACATCTAAACAATATAATCTCAACAACCAGTGATACAAACATCAATTCCACCACCAAAACTACTAAATAAACTACCATATCTACAGTTCCACAAATATTCACGCATGCAAACGGTAATAAAGTAATAAATTACCGACGATATCCAAAACCAAATACTTCCAAGAAAGCTGCACAGAAATTCACTGTCACGAGTCGAAAAAAAAACTTCTTTGCGAATAATCCTTAACGCGAAGCAAATGGAAGAAACGGCCATAAAGCTCGCGCATTACTATCGAAAACACGAAAAACCATTTATCCCGGTCGAATAGTAGAAGATTCCGCGATCGGAAAGAATAAATTAGGGTTTTTTGTAAAATTAAGGACGAGATCGGTAGCCATTGCGATCGAATCGGAGGTTCGCGAACAGCCGGAAAGGAGGCGAGAAAAAGACTATCAAATTCGCGGGGACGTGGACCGGCAGGAATATAACGTCCCCGCGGTCCTCGCCTTTTTTCCGGCTGCTGTTTGCAAATAAACGAAAGCCGCCATTATCACAGCTCATTTTTCACGGCCGGAGGCGTGACGGATCGCGGAGAGGACACAGCCAGTCGCGTATCGCGATCAAATTCGCGTCGATTCGCGGAAGCGAAATAAACCCGAGCGAAAAAAAAAAATCAAAACAGATTCGGGAGAGAAAATAAATCGCGGTGCGATAATAGTTTTTGTGAATGGTACTTACAGTTGTATTCTTGTAGAAGGTTATTCTGGGACATTTCTCTCAGTCGTGAATCGTGTATAGCGCCCTCCGAAACCGAACCACTTTCCACGTGGACGTCTCGCAGCCTGATTCGCGTCGATCGCTGACGGCGAAATCATTCGGGACGGTCACAAATCGGTTTGCTCATATCGCCGCCATACGGGCAACTTCGGAAACCTATCAACCAGTATCGCGTCTCTCGCTTATGCCGTCCCTGAATTTCTTTAATTCGGGCGCGACGTAATTCGTTTTTTACCACGTTTTTTATTCGTGATATGTGACATTTTTAGAACTTTTAAATACTCTTTGATTTGCTTTCGTTTAGGATACCGCATTAACCCTTTCACCCTTCCGTCTTCGAATGTCTGTGAACGAGGAAAAATTTTTCTTTGAACTTTTAGTATTAGTATATGCAGGATTCGGATAAGGTAACAACAAAAATGTGGTTTTTTGTTCTTCAATAATTTATTTATGACAAGTAACGTAAATTTATATTTTCGATTTCGTAATTGCTAGAAATTTATGGAATTCTTTATTGATTAAATTTTTCTTTTACCTTTTTATGCTTGAATTTCTTTTTAATTAACGATGGAAAATTACAGATAGCGCGTGTATTGACAAACACTAATAGAATTTCTATTTTTTCTCAATGAATAAAGAATTTCTACTTGTCGAAGTGAATTTTGTCTTTTTTCTAATTTCTAATAAAATCCAACAAAAATGAGGATTAACACTAAACCTACCGATGAGCTCTAAAAATGACTGGCATGTGTTGCCTTATAAAAATGACATCACAGAATTTATATTGAATGTCCGTGATTTTTATCATAATATGATTCTGATTCCAAATCTGGTCGAAAAAAATTTGTCTACCACCTCATGATTTTGAAAAAAATCGATTTTTGTGAAAAAACGAATGAAATCGTAATTTTTTCGTTGAAATAATTTGATAACCTACTGGTTTGAAGGTATATATTGTACTCTGATATATGTAACACAATAAAATTAAAAATAATCAAGGATCATTCCATGTCAAATCGATCACTTTTTGACGCCACCATCGTCAATATTGTTCTAAATGAAATATGTTGTAGTCCATGTTAAATTGGGGGGGGGGGGGGGGGGGGGGGGGGGGGGGGGGGCTTACGTCGAAATTTTGCCAGTTTCGAATTTTTTTTTAGGAATGACAGGCCTTCGAAATTTACAATTTTTGCCCCTTTTGGCGAAAACGGGCCTCACTTACGAATTTTTATCTCAGGAACTGTTTGTCCGATTTAGCTAGATCTTTTTTGTGTTATTCAGAATATTCCGATAATTGACTTTACAATGTTGAAAAATGGAAACAAATTCTTTTTTTACGTTTTTTTCGATGAGGGGCCAGAGTGATTTAAATTTTGAACAAAAATATGGTTATATTACCTGAAGTGCACCTTCAAAACGAGACCTCGTAAACGGTGGCGAGTTAAAGATTGGCGCTAGAATGAGATAGAAAAGGACGCGGTGTACCCCCGTTTCAGGTAGAGGCGAGTCGAGCGCACCGCTATTATGGTCAGTTGTCTATCCCGCTGATCTCAAAACAATACCAGCAGACCGCAAACGACTAAACAACCCTATTTACACCTCGAGAACAATATTAGTGACCACTCTTCAAATTTCATTAGTTTTTTCACAAAAATCGATTCTTTTCAAAATCCTGAGGTGGTAGACAAATTTTACGAACGGATTTGGAATCAGCGTGACAAAATCTTCGACAAATGATGTATAGCGTAGCAAAAAAAAAAATCTATCTGCGCGTGGTATACGATAAACCACAATTTTCTTGAAATTCTGCAAATTTAACAAATATTTTCAAGGTTAAAAAGCCTTCGAACCATAATCTCTCTATTTTTCTCATATTCTGCAATATTTCAGTTTTAATTTAAAAAAAAACCATCGCTCTATCTTATTTCTATCGAAAGTTCTGAAGGGAACGGAATATCCAACTTTCTGACTAATGAAACTAATACCTATATATATATTTTCAAAGCGTAAACGCGAATAAACTTCGTCAACTATAACGCGCAATACGACGACTAACGAGTTGTCTAGAAGCTGGAAAACTAGGTAATGAGTCCCGCCGCTGTCGCCGCTATTTCCCGAGGACTATATAAAGGGACATAGAAAGGGGCAGAAAAAACGTCTTGAGAGGGGGAGAACGGCGGCGGACAAAGGTCCGTTTTCGCCGACGGTAAACTACGGGGCCCGCGCGAATCTGGCTACCAGATGCGGAGCAACTGCGATAGCCAGGATCGCACCGAAACATTTGGGAAAACCCAGGAAATTAAGGACCGGCTAGTTTGAAGGTGCAGCGACTCCCATTAATATTCGGACGCTCTTAAAAAAACGATAACTGTTTTGATATTGCACCATACGATTTGAATTTTTTTAAGAAGTTAGAGCAATTAATTTACTGCATGAAAAGAAATTTTTTCAAAAATTTCAATTGGTCGGAATTGTATTGAAAATACTAACAGTTGTATTTGACAACTTTTTTATGTGGGTCTATATTGAAAATTTAAAAAATATGTTTTGTAGATCTGTATCGATTATATGCATTGTAAAAGTTTCATCGAAATCGGTTGATGTGGGAAAAACGACAGGCAATGAATGATATATGAATCCTTAGATTTATTGCAGTTAGAGGTCGAAAATCGTTAAAAATGGCCATTTTTACCATCTTTAAACATTTGTAGCTCAACGTTGACCGATTTTAATGAAATTTTCAGAATATGTTTAATTGATACAGATCTACGAAACATGTTTTCTACATTTTCAATATGGGCCCACATAAAAAAGTTGTGAAATACAGGGTGAGGTAGTAACTATTGCCACCTACAATAACTCCGAAAGTATGATAGTAGTAGAAAAGTTTTCGAAACAAAAGATGCATGGGACGACAGAGGCAGTAATATGGCGTTAATCTTTTTTCCTAGGTGGAGTCGCTACAGAAATGTGAAGGTCACCTTTGTTTTTTTAAATAGAATGCTACGTTTTGGTACCTGTTTTCTCATAGCGGCTATTGAGACGCATCCAACGAGGTGCAACATTAAGGTCTTTGAAGGTCAGCAAAGGTCATTTATGACAAAAAAGGCGAAATAAACTTGCATTTACAGAAGTTGTTCAAAGTGATTGCCATTGGTATCGATGCAATGCTGCAATCTTCTTATCACGGATTGAGTAGTATAACTTTTAGTATTTTCTCTGCAATTCCGCATAATTGTAATTTTTTCAAAAATTCTTTTCATGTTACGTAACAAAACCGATCGTTCTAACTTCTAAAAAAAATGGCATGGCCGAATATTAAATAAGTTATCGTCTTTTTAAGAGTGTTCGAATATTAGTGGGAGTCACTGTATAGGCAGGGAAGCGACAAAGCCGCTACAGTTCTTTAATTTTGTAACAAAATGCATCGAAATGTCCCACTGTGGGCCAATGGTAGCTTTAGTGTTAAAAGCAGAACGAAGACTTTCTGCACGACAAAACAAAGGCTATACCCGGGTTAGATGGTGAAATTCGACCTCGACGAGTTTTTAATCGAGCTTTGGCCATTCGATAGCCTACCCAAAAAGACCCCTCTCTACCAAGTTACAGCCCCATATCTCATCTGTAAGGGTAGTTATTGAGAAAAATCGAAAAACCAGTTTTTGGCCCATTTTCCCCATTCATTAAGAGTTCAAAATTTTGAAAAAATTCTGACACATTTCTGATACTAAGTCACATATCAGGTATCATTTTCAGATTTTTCCGTTGCAAACTCTGGTTGTAAAAAACGAAAAAAGAAATCGAGAAAACGCAGATTTCATAAGATCTCTACCAGAAACCTTTGAAAATGGGGATTCGCGTAAAGATGCGTATAAGGGTAACAAGGACCGTGACGATTTGCTCGATGTTTGCTTGATTAAAAGCGGAACGAAGCTCATTGTCAGGTGAAGTTCCGGCGGCCATCCGAAGCGTTAACAAGTTGAAGCGAAGTGATTCTGCCGTTGTAACACGAACCCGATCGGATTCGATTGCAGGACCACGGCCGGCGTGAATATTCTCCCGTGGAAACACTGAAATTCTGTGCGATCGGCGGAACACACAACCATGAAGCCATCTTCTCCATCGTCGAAGTCGCCGGAATTGCCCGCCCCGCTCTCTCGTCTGTTTTCGAATTCCGGTCAGGTACATCCACATCGCTGTTCTCCAGTCCGGGGCCGGTATGGTCTGCGGCATACTTGCCTGACTCAATTATTACTTGCTACTTCTTGTTACCCGCTGTTTAAGTTGCCTCGACCCTCCCCCCACTCCTCTGCTATTCCAGTCAGCCGGCCTTCGATTCGCCCTCTGTCTACGCTAACTATACCAATAAGGGTTGTTCGCCAACGACCAACGGTATCGTTCACTATCGTTCGCCGAACGTGTTTAAAACGCCGAGAAAAACGAACCGGGTTAATCGCCGGGAAAACTCCGTGACCGATCGACTTGCCAGGCGATGTAGTTTCTAACCTATGACGTTTTCCTGCCTTTCGCGCAGCCGCCATCTTGGTGGGCTCTGTCAAAATAGTAGCAGAAATATTCAGCAAAGTTACAGGAACAAATTGTAGTTGATAGATTGGGGATTTCTGAATTTCTGTAACCCCGTGTAAAATTATTTTTAAATTCTACACTTTCACGCCCCCAAACTCCATTTTTCCGAAGACCCTTTTTTAGTACGAAACAGAGTGATAAACTGTAGTCACTTCTCTTTGGAATTTTGTTTGCGTTTGCACATTCAAATGACTCTACGGGGTTGAAAATCTTTTTTTAACCCCGCGTAAACTAATTTTGAAATATTCTAACCGTGCTAATTTCAAACGGTGAATTCTACACTTTCACGCCCCAAACTCCATTTTTCCGAAGACCCTTTTTTATTGTGAAACAGAGTGAAAAATTGAAGTTACTTCTCTTTGTGAATTTAAAATTTTTATTTAATCTTGTTGGGTTCTGTCAAAATAGTTGCAGAAAGTAGGGAATATTCTGCAAAGTTACAGGAACAAATTGTAGTTGATAGACTGGGGATTTCTGAATTTCTGTAACCCCGTGTAAAATTATTTAAAAATATTCTAACCGTGCTCATTTCAAAAGGTGAATTCTATATTTTCACGCCCCCAAACTCCATTTTTCCGAAGACCCTTTTTTATTGTGAAACAGAGTGAAAAATTAAAGTTACTTCTTTTTGGAATTTAAAATTTTTATAAAATCTTTTTGGGTTCTGTCAAAATAGTAGCAGAAAGTAGTAAATATGTATTCTGCAATGTTACACGAAAAAATTGTAGTTGATAGAAAACTTCGTGCAGAATTATTTAAAAATATTGTGCTCATTTCAAACGGTGAATTTTACACTTTCAGGCCCCCAAACTCCATTTTTCCGAAGACCCTTTTTTATTACGAAATAGAGTGAAAAACTGAAATTACTTCTCTTTGGAATTTCGTTTGCTTTTGGACATTCAAATGACTCTACAAAGATGAAAAAATTTCTTTTTCAGTTTTGTTTCAATGTGATATTACGTGGCAAAGTCTCCCCTTTACAATTATTTCTAAAAGATTGGCGATTTTTTGTTACGGTTTTATTATTCTTTAAATGAAGAGTGTGCCACAGGCGATGAAAGATGGACCATTTTTTTCCATTATAATTCAGTGTTAATTTTATAGAGTAGGTTACTTTTAGAACTGAAGAATATATGTACATTAGTGATTACCGTATGCTTTAATTAAAAAATAACAGTAAAAATATACGACTTTGTTATGGTACAAAAGCAAAGGGTTCCATTTTATTCTTAATTCTGCAAACAGTAGAACGCAGAAAAATTTTTTCCGCGACTAAGAAAATAAACGAAAAATTTTACTCATTTTCATAATTATACTCGTTACCCTGTATTTTTAAAATTAGCATATGCCAGGAAAGCATGAAGATCCAAAGCCTGGTAATTCCATTATTAATTTTAATTCTATTCATATCAGAGATGGTATTTATATATTGTAAGTCTTATACAGGTTAGTCTTTCAAATTATTTATTGTAGAATGAATAATACAACATTAATCTCACATTGCCTTTAATTATTCAAAAATCAGTATTATATTCCAGCTTTTTGTGTTTCATTCTCCTAACAATCAATAATTCAATGCAGTTTTACGAATTCGCATTTTCAATTCGATTGAACGGAAGCATGGAAGTATAATAAAGATGGAAAATGCCATGAAAGTGTGCAAACTTTTGAATCAGCGAATACGAGATAAAATGCATTCCCGGTAAACATCGAATGTGAATGATTTAATAAAAATTCTCAATCTCTAAAAATTTGTGTCTTCTAAATTCAAAATAAATTTTCCGAGACAATATGAATTGCAAAGTCTTCAAGCATTAAATTAGCCAATAAAAAATTCACTGAACTCAAAAATTTTCAATATTCTATAAAAAGACGTTCACCAATGTAAATTCTATTTCCTGTGACAATACAAATTGCAAAAATAATCGTGAATCATTAAATTATCAATTAATGATTTACTTAACTTAAAGATTTGCAACATTGTATAAAAAGACTTCCATTCATATAAATTATATTTCCTGTGATAAAATTTATTACGAAGGCAATCTTCAGGCATTAAATTAACCAATTAATCATTCACTTAGAAAAACTTCGAAATATTTGATAAAAAGACGTCTACCACCACGACAAAAATAAAATAAAAACTTCCCAGCCTCGTCGCAGCATATTTATCGACGAATATCCGATTCGATTGAGCAACGAGCCGTTAACTTCTACGAGGGAAATAAAATGGCGTACGAGGTGGTCGGACGTTCGAACGGAATGTTTTCACGAACTCCAACCCCGGGTGAAAAGGCGCAGGAATTTGCGGGGGTGGAGTTGAAGGGGTTTGCCACCGGGAGAAGAGACGACAATTTGATTTTGCAACCCAGATAAAGAAAGCTTTCTTCCTCGTTATTGGTTACCAGCGAGAGGAGAATTCGGGTCCCCTCTCGTTCCCGAAACCGAGCGAGAGCCTCCGTCGTTGTAGCCTTTATACAATGAACGCGCCTAATCGAATCCTTTAGCCCGGGAAAAAGGTCACATTTCTGACGTCTGAAAGGGAGAGGACAAAGCGGATGATTCAGTCGAACGCCTCCCGAACGAGGACAAACATGGTGTTATCGTGTCAGAAGGTGTTTGAATTTTCCGAACTGGTCCAGAGAAACAATTTCAAAACATCAACTTGTTGGTAAGTGCATCTTGAAATAAACTCTTCAACAGTTGTATGATACAACTTGTATCTACGAGAAAGACGTAAATTATGTCATTTAGTAATTTATTGTATGGAGAATTTTATGCATTTATGGTAAAATCGAGTACTTGAAATTTTGAAAGAAATTAAAATATGTACTTTGATCGATTTCGATGAAATTTTCAGAATGTTTGCAATTGACACAGATCTACAAAACATATATTTTAAATTTTCGATATAGGGCCACATAAAAATTTACTCAAAATTTCTTTTCCACGCCATGTAGTAAACTAATTGTTCTAACTCCCCCCCCCCCCCCCCCCGCCAAATCCAAGTCGTGTGGTCTAATATGAAAAAAGTTGTGGTCATTGTAATCCTTTCCGGTCCTATGTCAAATCAGACTCGACATTAATTTTTGCCACCAATATTTATTTCACAATTTCATGGTACGTAACAAAAATTGTAGTATTTATCTTCTACATAAGTTAGCCTTGTACATGGTGGAAATTGTAAAGTGTTACAGACGAATATCTCCAAAAATATTTATTATATGCAAAAATGTTTCAGATGAAAGTTGTTCAGTATCAAGGGGGTCATCATGTGGTGGGACTTTTATTTTTTCCGGTAGACACTCCAAGGTGAGCTGAAGGTCAACTTTCTATTTTTAAATAGAATATGTTGTTTTATCCAAATAGTGCGTTTCAAGGTGAGTTCAATGACCTATAACTCAAGGTCATTCAAGGTCACATAAGAAAACATATCATTCTATTTAAGAAAACAAAGTTGACCTTCACCTAACCTTGGAGTGTCCTCACCACGATGTCACCCTTGGTACTGAAGAACTTTAATGTGAAACATTTTTACATATAATCAATATTTTTGGAGATATTCGTCTCTAACGTTTTATAATTTCCACCGAGTATAATTGAAGTAAGCACATAATGTTGAAACAAGTTCTAAAATAAAACTGAGAAGACACATTGAGCCGCAAAGGGCTAAGAGTGTCCGAATATTCTTTCGGCTGACTGTAGTTACAAGAGCATCGTAGAATCGGCTGATCAAGCAACACGTTGCGATGTTCTCCGGCCGATCGGTTCTCGAGGTAAAGCCGGTCCATCGATCTCCATCGGCGCGGCGGGCAAAGCCCGGGAGATCGATATCCCCTCGAACAAAGTATTATTACAGGGGCGGCTGGGGCGAGAAACTTCAGGATCCTTGGGCGGCTAGTCGGTCCGGCCCGGCCCGACCCGGCCCGGTCCAGTCCGGTCCGCGGAATGTTTGGGAAATCAATTTTCCGTGGGGGCAGAGCGGGGAATATCGTGCTTATCGTTGACCCCGGAAACGACGTCGAAGGGGGTCGAAGAAACTCCATGGGAGAGCAGCAGCGATGGAGTCGATCGACCCAAAAACAAAGCTGTAACTCGATAGAGTGGTCTCTCCGAGTGTGACACCGGTGGAACTCGTTGTGACAGAGGGGAGTTTGGGGAACCCCGGTGGCCGATTCTCCTTCGTTTCCGCTCGTCGACCCCTTGGACAGGGCTGCACGGGGGTTGAACGGAGGGACCAGAGGACGACGACATTCGTCTACACCAAGACCACCAACTGTCCAACTGTCCAAGTGCCCATTTTCGTCTTGGCTGGCTCCATCTCCTATCTTGAATAATATCTCCGTCGGATACCGACGAGCACGTCTCCCGAGTCTTGACAAATACCACCGCCGGCCCCCGTACCTTTCGAGTTTACCTTACAGGAACGTGCCGCACATATTTCGATCGGAACGCGGAAGGGAATCGTTGCGAAGGGAGCAGATGGCCCCGGCTCGCTGGCAATACATTCCCCAGCGAGAGCTTCACCGACGACCAAAGAAAATTATTCGACCCCCTCACCTGCATACCGATTTCGTTAGGCCCGCCGGACTCGTTTCGATTTTTCCCTTGATTGACAGTTCATTATCACACAAAAGACACGAGATCCCTGTGATGACGCCCTGGTCCACTAGCTTGTTCTAGCTGTTCATTTGGTAAAAAAGCATCTCGTCAAAATCGATGGTTATTGAATGTATATTGCTTCTTAATTGTCCGTGACATTCAAAAACGACGAAATTAATGAGATTTAGTGAAAATTCTGATTAGAACAAGCATTAAAAATCAACATTTTATGAATTCTATTTGTCACCTTCAAAAGATGTTTTTTTATTACCATCTGATGCGCGTCTTAAAACCATGTACATCCTATTTAGTTATTTTTTCTTACTTTTAATAGTAGCGGAAATAATGTAGGTGTTTAAGATAAAATAAACACCCTGTATATCGTTCAATTCGTCTTAAGATCAGCTTCAATATTATAAAATAAAAGATACATTTTAACAATTAAAAAATCAAAGTGACCTTGATTATTTGTTGCAAAATTCTATATATCGAAGTTTGTAGATGTCTGAACTTCGAATCATTTTTTTGTATAATATTATTTTATTTGTTTTTATTCGACTAAAAGTACTTATGAATGACATAATGCCATTATTGTCTGCAATTTCAAAAAAAAGAGAATACAAAATTTGCAAATGAATTTATAATTGTATATAAATGGACAACTAACAGAATACAGAATTTGACGTAGAAATGACGATCGCCCTGCAGCCTACAATGTATCGAGCGTTGCATCACTAATCACAAAAACACAAGTAATAAAGAGTATAATATTTAGCAGAAAGTAAACTACATACTTACCTAAAAAACATCTGTAAAGGAAAATGTTGGCATCATTTCTTTACGATATAGAAAAATCATTAATGAGTGAACAGTAATTCAGAGACTAGTTGAGAGAAACAGTATTACGAAAACTCTTCAACTTCAATAAAGCATAACACTTCATGAGTGAATAAAATAAAAGAAAAGGTATTGGAATATCATTTTCTATACAGGGTGTCCCACGTAACAGTTTTCATGATTTTTTAAGTATGTACTTGCGATAATCTGACAAAAAATATTTTGAACAAAACCTGATCAGTTTTCGATTGGCTATACATTCCAATAAAAAAAATGTTCGAAAATTTCTTTATTATTTTCAAGGCCACCTTCATTTTTTAAATGGCACTTCAAGGTCATCCGAAGGTCATGGTATACTAGAACGTTGAATTCGTCTTGTAATACTGTTAAGTAAAAAATACAAAGTGCCATTCAAAAAAATGAAGGTGACCTTGACATACTATAAGAAAAATGTTTTTCGAACTTTTTTTTATTGCAATATATAGCCAAAGGAAAACTGATCAACTTTTGTTGAAAATATATTTGTCAGATTATCGCAAGTACTTAAAAAATCGTGAAAACTGTTACGTGGGACACACTGTATAATTCAACTACCTGAAAAAGCAAAAATTTTATATTTTACACGAAATTGTTTAATCAACTTTTGGCCAGCTTTTGCGGCCAAATACTCCACTGTGCGACGGTCGCGATAATGGAAACAATGTTCTATCATAGTTCCGATCGTTTACACCGGAATCGCAAGGAATAAAGCGATTGCGAATCCTGCGAGCTGTTCGACTAGAAAATACGACACAGCGACAACAGGAGCCAGCGGCACGTCCCGTTGAATCTTATTTTACGCGTTTGGGTAAATGGTCAGCCCTGTTCGAGAGGGAATATTTCAGAATAAAGAGAAAAATCCTCAAGACTTACGCAGTTATATCTCCGGGACGCGGAAAAACGTGTAGCACACCTTGCGCGGCTGGTTACCCCGGACAAGCCTCGGGGAACACTAATTATTTCGCAATCCCGGCACTCACCTCATTTCGCAGATAGTGTTGCATTAAGAAAATTAATTTTTTACAGGCAATCCTGAAGGAACGAACGTGGAGGGGGGGGGGGGGGGGTTAGAGTGAAACGTGTTCTCTATTCTCCTTCCCAGGAAATTGATTCGAAATACTCTGCACCGCTCGCCGACAGCAATCGGATGTAAACTGGAGATTATGCCATTAAGATAATTAATAAATGAAAACGAAATCACACGCGCCGCTCCATTAGGAAGATGAGTCTTGCGAAAAGAGCGCGCTGGTTGACCGGCACCGTTGATCGTCTTTACGCGTACGTTTGTTAAGATCACATTATTTTTCTGCAAGATCGATTAACGTTGCACAAAGGGAATGCCTTCAATTATGGATCCATCGATCGACAACGATTTTGCATTCGAAATAACGAAATGGTTTGCAGTGCTGGACACTTTTGTACTCGTATGTAATAAGCGTGAGGGTTTAGTGAAATAAAAATTATGAATGCCAGTGTGAAATATTTTTATAACATCTTTCGCATCATTATGCATATGTATAGAGTGGTGGGATGGTTCTCAAAGGTTTTTAATGAATAGTGAACTTCTAGTATTCTTTTTAGTAGATTCATACTAATGGTAAATTCAGTATGTTACAGTGCAATAAGTAATTTATAAATAAAAGCAAGGAGGCCTATTTGCTGCTTTTTAATCGTTTTTCTGATCAGACGAAGGATCTTCGAAGGAAATTTTCTCGTGTTCAATAATTTTAATCTGTTAAAAATTATACATTTCTTAAAATTATACAATTATACAGTCTGTATAATCAATCAAGTTATTTTAACTGCCTGAAATCGTGCCTGTTCATTTTAAAATTAACTGAAACAGTAATATTACAATGGTGATGGAACATTTAGAAAATTGATGCAGGACAATTCCAGAGAGTTGCATCACGATGACAACAGTAATCTACAAAAGAGCAGTATAACAAAGTAGAGCCATTCGCGCAATAAAATACATTACTAATTCTGGAATGAGCATTCACAATTTCTGGCGTAATAATTCGGAAAGTATGCATACACGTGAAACGGAATGCATTTTCATCGGCGAAGACAAAAACTGGCTGTTTCGCAGTTAATCCACGAAGCCTCGGAGCGGATGGAGGAATTCAATTTTCCGGGAGAGCGGTCTAAAAAAATCTGTGCTCGTAGTGTAGGGTAATAAAAAAAAAAGAAAGCCGAAACAAAAAACTGAACAACAGAAGATCGCGACGCGACCATTAAGCAAATTAGACAACTGAATGCGCCGTAAAGCATGCGACGAGCTTTTATGACGGAGAGGAAAGTGAATCCGATTACCTGCTGGAGGGAGAGATTTTTTTAGCGATGCATAAGAGAAGAATGGCGTGTTCTTTTTGTTCGCAGAATGTCCGGGCTACCGATCAACTAATATAATGAGTCGCGTTCAAGATAACGGGACAATAAAATTTCTCGATAAAAGTTTGAAGAAGGAGGGGTGTGGGGGTGGGGGTGGGGGGGGGGGCTGGGAATATTCTGAAACGCAAAATCGCGCGCGATATATATCTCGGCCGCGTAATGACTATTAAAGTCGAGGAATTTTTTAACTGATTCGAAACTCGGGAGAATGGCCTGGACGGAAAGACGTTCGACGATTTAATCGGCTAAAGTTATCGTCCCGCGTTCCCCATTCCCGTTGATTCTACACCGGGTGCTTCTCACCCTCTTCGGCTCGTTCCGATTCCGTCGGAACGAACGCCATCTTCACTCTTTCCATCAGCGCTACAACTATGTTTTATTTATACAATCTTCGGCTGGTCACAACCAACCGCCGCGCCGTCACGGAAATAAAAGGAAAACACACGGATGAATTTAGCAGACTGTCTCGAAAATCTCCAAGTCAATTCATCCCTTTCTGACGCCCCCGCAACCCTTCTAATTTCCAATCGAAGGGGACGAAAGCTAATTGGCTGCGGAACCAGAGAAACACGTGTTTCGAAGGGAAATTAATGGAGAGAGAGAGAGAGAGATACACGTTGTGGGCTTCTGGAAAGTCACACAGTGTTCAAATACTTTCTGATCCACTGTATACATTGGACCAGAATTGGGCAAAATTGTCATCAAAAATTTCGGATAACGAATAAAACAATTTTTATTCATTATTCGATGGTTCGAATATGAACAGTATCTTTATCCGACGAGCATTCGACGAGAATTTATCCGACGAATAAAGATAATTTTTTTTATACGAAGCTGCTTTATTCGAACTTTGAATAATTTTTTCATCTTTTATCCGAAGGCTTCGAATAAATCTTTCCACAACTAGTGCCACCTCTAATAAACGCAAACCATCAAATAATGAACATTTTTTCTGTTTTTATTGGTTATCCGATATTTTTATTTAGATGAAAATTTTGCCCAACACTGCATTCGACCATCTAAAAATATCATAGAAGAAGGAAATGTTTGTGTTGTTACGTAATTTGTAACAAATTATACGAGACATTTGTTCAGTTAATGTGTAGAGGAAAAATAAATAGATTAGTAGATAGCATTTGTGTTATACGGGGTGTCCCGAAATTCCTTCAACGCCCTGAAATGGACGGTTCCTGAGGTCATTCGAAGCTAAGGTTTCCTTTTCGAAAATGTCCGTCGTGGGTTTGTTTAGGAGTTATTAACGAAAAACACGGGCCAATCAGAGCGCGACCTAGACGTGTGTTGACAAAGATGGTCCGGCGCGCCAGCAGTCGTCTGTGTCTGTAAGTCGTTGATACGAGGACTTTCTTCATCGCAGATACGCGCATATGTTGATCCATACATCGTGTCGTAGTAGTCATAAATAAAAACAGTGGTATAAATCGTACAGTAATTTTCGATATACCGTCATGAGTAGGAATGGCTTTTGTTGTATTTGGGATACGCGGTCAGATACGCGAAGTCCGTCCTTGTTGATATGTGACGTCAGTCGCCAGATGTTTAACACGATGGGTCGGGACGGCTTTCGTCGTATTACGGCTCTGCTAGCGCGCCGGACCATATATGCCACCACGCGTCTAGGTCGCGCTCTGATTGGTCCGCGTGTTTCGTTAATAACTCCTAAACGAAGCCGCGGCGGACATTTTGGAAAAGGAAAATATCGCTTCGAATGACCTCAGGAACCGCTCATTTCAGGGAATTCAAGGAATTTTGGGACACCCGCCTATATACAAATGAATCAAAATTCCGATACAATACAACAGTATTATTAAATTCTTTAAATGTCCTCACTATACAGATGACAAAAATGATCTCAGATCAATTCTAACTTGCAGACTGAAAGAATCGAAGAATATTGTATTACGTTTCTCAAAGAAAATTTCCGTTCAGCAGATAGACATTCGCACTTTGATGATTAGGAAATGCATACGTCTTTCGTTTCATATTTCTTTTCGCTTAGCAGACTACGAGAAAATAATACAGGATATTTTCTGTATGTTGCCGAAGCGAAACACAATTTTGGGGAAAGATGGAGGTTCTCGCGTTTCCTCTGGCAACGGGTTCTCTGGGCGTTTCGATTTCTTTATCGGAAAAGTGGCAAACGTCAATCCCGGGCACGGGTAGTACATAGTTGCTTTTCTTAGCGATCTGAATTGTAAATTTCATTTTCTTAATAGCGCGGGGTTCAACGTTCAAGAAGCTAGACAGTCGCCTTTCGAAATGTAACGAAACATTATCGATGTAAATTTGTCCCGGTGCCATCTCCTCCGGGCGAATCGAGTATCAAGTATTGGCAGTTCCGGCACGAAGGAGTCGATAGAAAAACGAGAGGGACAACTGTGCATGGAGAAATTACGTAAACTTTATTACGGGAACTCTGTTATGACACTTGGTCGTATCTAATAATCATTACACAGAATGAGTTGACTACCGATGTTTTCTTAAGGTTTGAGTTTGCTCGCCGAGAAGTTCTTACGCAATCGTTACAAGTCTCCGAGTATTGTAATATCAACTGCGAAAAATTGTGAGAAATCCTTGCACTAAATAGTTTATATATACAGTGACTCCTATTAATATTCGGACACTATTAAAAAGACGATAACTTTTTTAATATTCGACCATACAAATTGAATTTTTTTGAGAAGTCAGAACAATCGGTTTTCTTACGTAACGTGAAAAGAATTTTTGAAAAAATTGCAATTGGTCGGAATTGCAGAGAAAATACTAAAAGTTATACTACTCAATCCGTGATAAGAAGATTGCAGCATTGCATCGATACCAATGGCAATCACTTTGAACAACTTCTGTAAATGCAAGTTTATTTCGCCTTTTTTGTCAGAAATGACCTTTGCTGACCTTCAAAGATCTTAATGTTGCACCTCGTTGGATTCGTCTCAATAGCCGCTATCAGAAAACAGGTACCAAAACATAGCATTCTATTTAAAAAAACAAAGGTGACCTTCACATCTCTGTAGCCACTCCACCTAGGAAAAAAGATTAACGCCATATTACAGCCTCTGTTATCCCATGCATCTTTTGTTTCGAAAACTTTTCTACTACTATCATACTTTCGGAGTTATTGTAGGTGGCAATAGTTACTGCCTCACCCTGTATTTCACAAGTTTTTTATGTGGGTTCATATTGAAAATGTAGAAAACACGTTTCGTAGATCAATTAAACATATTCTGAAAATTTCATTAAAATCGGTCAACGTTGAGCTACAAACATTTAAAGATGGTAAAAATTGCAATTTTTCACGATTTTCGGTCTCTAACTGCAATAAATCTAAGGATTCATATATCTTTCATTACCTGTCGTTTTTTCCCACATCAACCAATGCATATAATTGACACAGATCTACAAAACATATTTTTTAAATTTTCAATATAGACCCACATAAAAAAGTAGTAAAATGCAAATTTTAGTATTTTCTCTACGACCAATTGCAATTTAAAAAAAAATTTCTTTTCACATCATATAGTAGACTAATTGCTCCAACTTCTCACAAAAGTTCAAATCGTATGGTCCAATATCAAAAAAGTTTTTTTAAGAGCGTCCGAATATTAATGGGAGTCACTGTACGTGATAAACGTGAATTTTTACTTGAACTACCAAAAATGAATAAAATACATTTGTAAGCAATAAAGTAAATTTACTATACGCGAAGATAACTATCAACATGAAAACATTGTGTACACAGTCACAACAATAGTTTATTCAGATAAACAAATTGTACAATATTCCGTGCGTCTGTATAATAACTACCGAGCAAGAAGGGACGAAATCAAATATGAAAACACGAAAAATGAATGATTCATGGTTCCGCGCGCTTTCGTTTCTGTTTTCGCGGGTACGCGCGGCCGTTGTTTGTTCGTTTCGGCAAAATTAATCCGCCGTCGAGACTACTTATTCGGCGGAGGGCAAGTTTTGCGGCGAAAACGCGCTGAAGTTCCTTCGGGTACAGCGTTAGATAATCCGGAAACGTGTTTGACTTTTAAAATTTATGAAACTCGACTGACTAGATTAGACTCTAAGCAAGTTTGCGGTTTTCATATCTAACTTCCGTTGCTGTTTACGCACAGCGACTGTTCAAACTTCCCCTCTGTCCCACCCCCAACCCCACCCCCACTCCACCCACGCCCCTCGGCCCGTCCACCCACCGCGACGTAAGTGCGCAAAGGTCTCTATTAACAAAGTTTTAATCGAATTCATCACAATGCGCCGTTTCGTTTAATGCAAATTCGCCGGTCGGAGACGCGGACTCTTCCGTTTTCTAATGTCCCCAAATGAGGAATAAGTCGCACGAATTTTCACGGTATTTGCCGGCGACAGTCGCCGTGCTTAAATTATGTCTTTGGCAAACTTAAAAGCTTCACAGAATATAGAAACTATTGGAAAATAGGTATCTTTTTATTGATTCTCGTTTTATGAATTGCGATGTAGACATTGCAGAATATTTTACGTTTTTTATTCCTGAAGGGGGTGATCCCATGTGGCAGATCCAAAAAATCGAAAAAATTTTTTTGCACAAATTGCTTACATAAGATTCCTAGAATATGCAGGTAAAAGGATGTTTCGATTTAAGTAAAACGGAGTATCTGTTTGCCTCATTACGATTAAAGTTTTAATAAATAACCAGTGAACATTAATTTGTGCTGGGAAAAAGTGCATTCGAATCAACGTGCACTTCGGAGCATCGAGCCAAGACAATTTTTCAACACATAGCAGACTAATGGTGAATTTACATTTTCTTTGTGTAAATCGTACTTGAATCTTTAAACGCGTTTTTCTCAAAACTGTATTTTTCATATTGGCGACCATGATATCTCAAAAACTACCGAACGGATTTCGCTCAAATTTGTATGGTATAGTCAGCATATCTATAGTTCTCGCCCGTACCAAAATATTTCTGATATCTGCTATAGTTTTTTTTTTTGAAGCTGAAAAAGACGAAAAAAATGACGAAACTTGGAACTTAACGTTTAAAACCGTGCCAAAAATTCAATTTTCGATATTTTTTTATTATTCGCAGATCTACAAATTAAAACGCCATTTGATTTTTTGATATCAGATAATCGAAACCTCCGGAATCATGGTAGCCATCAATTTACTCTTTTACACATGAGTGTCTTCCGAACGGTGTAAAGTCGATCCAACTCGTTATTTTGGTTTGAAAAAATTCCGAGAGACTGTTAAAATGTCAGTAAATGTGTGGTAAAAAGTTCTAGATTGTACGTTTTAAGGGTCCTTCAAAAGAAATTCCTAAAAGAAGCAAAAAGAAGTAGCTCTCGCATGGGATGACCCCCTTAAAGAAGAACTGGTTTTCCACCCCTAAATATTATTGCATAATGTAAATGTCAGGACTACAGTGTGGTGAAACCTATATCCATGTTCAACGTCTATTTTCATAGAGTCTCATGTTATAGTTGATTGTGACACTGACATTGTAGAATATTCTACATTTTTGGTTTCTCTTGGAAAATACCGGTTCGCCAACGCAAAATATTAATACAGCGTGTAAGGAATACAGTTTGATAACAGCTACATCCATAACGAGTTTCGTGTTCCCATTAAACTTATACAGAAAGCAACTTCTAATAGTTCGTAATAATCGAAGCCGTATTTTACGTAGAAAGTTGCACGATGTTCAAACGCAAGAAGTTCAGAAACACCGAAGAACGTATAAAGTATCGACGGATGTGGCCATTGGTATCCGTCCCCTGAACCGGAAGTTCGAACAATTCTCCACTTGGACGAAGGCTTTCGCGGTGAATGAATTTTTTAAAGCGCTTCTTCCATTATAGTTAACAAAAATTTCTCCGACCTGCTCGCTTCTTCATCATCCCTTTAATCTTTAATCGGTCTTTTTGTAAGTAGAAAGTTCTATGTACCAGAACGTTACATTCTATCGTTTGTATTCTTAATTAGTTGAAGCATTAGCTTCTTTGAAATTTCACCAACGACGGGAACATCCTCGTTCTTAATTTAATCGAATATTCACGGGCTACTTGGACCGTCATTTTTTAATGAATTCCGCACACTTTCGCGGCGACCTAGTCGATTTCCTTTGAAATAAGTTCGTTCTCGTCGGTAGATGACAATCTGTGGAAAAAGGAGACTCGTTATGTAAGATGCGCGAGGAATCTTTCAGCTAGTAAACTTTTTCAGTTATATGTCTTGCTCTGATCAGCTCTTTCCATCGATTGAATATCAATTTTCGAGAATTCTCAAATGCCACTAGTGGTTTTAAGCAGCACTCGAGTGGTGACTCAGAGTCATTGCTAAAAATTGCTGTACCATTTTTCAAAATATTATTTAAATTATTAAATATATTGGTATCTAATCAATTACTAAACGTTTAAGTACTGCATGAGATATTATATCAATTTCATATATACAGGGTGCCCCACGTAACAGTTTTCATGATTTTTTAAGTATGTACTTGCGATAATCTGACAAAAAATATTTTAAACAAAAGCTGATTTCGAGTCGCTATACATACCAATAAAAAAAATATTCGAAAATTTCTTTTTTATTATTGTCAAGGCCACCTTCATTTCTTTAAATGGCACTTCAATTTGTCTTGACACGGGCTGTAATATTGTTAAGTCAAAAATACAAAGTGCCATTTAAAAGAATGAAGGTGGCCTTGACAATACTATAAAAAAAATGTTTTTCGAACTTTTTTTTTATTGCAATATTATAGCCAATCGAAAACTGGTCGGATTATCGCAAGTACTTAAAAAATCGTGAAAACTGTTACGTGGGACACCCTGTATAAAATAAAACAAATAATATAGACTGGAATTATTCTAGGTCGGAAGAAATGTTTAATTTTTGAGTTAAAGGATTTTTCAGTGCAAAGGGTTAATCCGAAGCCTTGAAATTTAATTGAAAGGCAATGGCTTCATTGAAAACAGGTTTACCGATAAAAATTATTGCACCCTGTAAGGAATATAGCTTGATGATACTTCCGCAATGTTTTAATGTCTGATTTCGCTTTTTTATTGAAAAAATTTTAAAATAAAAATTGTTTCATAGCCAAATTTAATATAATTGATGAATTGTATTGAATTTTTATCAATTATATAAAAATTATACATGATTATTTTATAAAAATTACCGAATGTTTAGTTTAGTCTAATTATATTCTGTTTAGCACAGTTTAATTATAATAATGTTCGAACAACGAAGTTCAGTCCACAGTTTCCTATCATGAACGTTCTAAAAATGTTCAATAATCGTGAAAGATAAAATCAGATGCAAACTCGAGTATGAAGTTACAGCATTTCAAAATAACCGTGCAAAATTTTCTACACCAATCCGTCACATCTTTTACAAATTCCGAATTTGTTAACAGAGGGTGAACATATTTCCTCGGCAGTTCGAAAAACGGCACAAAAGGCGCCAGTTAAGACCGCGTAAGACCATTCGCAGAGATCCCCCATTTCCACAATGCTCGATCCGCGGAACGACCGGTGACTCAATAATACAAAATAATATTTCGTCGCTTATGGTCGCGGGCGAAATGCGGGCCGCGTCGCAAGATTTCCGGCGCTCGTCAATGGACTGCGAGAAGAAGGAAGATTACATCATTTCACCGGGGGAGCCAATAACGCGACGCCACTGTCGAGAATCGAGGACGCCAGCTATAATCGGAATCAATCGTCCCGTTAACGAGGTAGTAATTCTTCCTCTCGAACGGCGCCGGGAAAAGCGGGAACGAGAGGGCAAGACTGAGAGAGCGAGAGAGAGAGAGAGAGAGAGAGAGAGAGAGAAAGCTCGGTGAAAGTGTTCGACGTCGCAATAGGGGCGTCGCGACGCCTCGGCTTCGTTCTGAGAGCAAGTGCGCGTGGAAAGTGGATGGCGGCCTTGTAAGAAGCAACGTAAATTGTTAAGGCCAGGCCCTGCCTAGTTGTAAATTAGAAAACAGGCAATCTCGCTCGGGTTGGCTGTTTTCCCGTTTCTTCTTCTCCCCTTGTTCCTTTTTTCTTCTCCGCGACTCTGTTTCCCTCTTTCTCTTTTTCTCTTCGTTTTCCACCCACCCCCACCCCCACCCCCACCCCCACCCCCCTCAAACCGGGTCGTTCCATTCCTCCTGTCCCTACCGACGTTTCGTCGTGTGCGCCAGGGTTTAGTACGAGCCATAAAAGAAAAAACGAAAAGACCGAGGGTGTGAAGGGTCTTAGAAATCCGGCCGAAATTAAGCCGAAACTTACGAGCCGGCACCGGAGAAGCGACAACGCCCGCCGGAGCATCTGTTCGGCTGTACGCCCGTTAATTAAGTCGTTTTCGGAACCTTCACGACCCGCCTGATCGCCGCTTTCGCCTAATAAAATTGGCTTCGAGCCGTTCCTCCGCCGTGGGATACCCACGGCTTTCTTGTCGTGGTAATGTTTATCGCGGTCTCGAGGGAAACTGCGTTAATCGACGCTGAACACCTGGTCTGAAAGTCCTCTGAAGGGTTTCGAGGTGAACATGTGGAACTAACTCTCATAGGTTTTTTTTTGTTTTTTTTTTTATTAATGCAATTTGAATCTCAAGGAAGAGATTATTTTGCAGTAGTGTACAGACGTTTTAATACATTATAACACTCTACATAATACGATAAAGATTATAAACATTCGGGTGCCTGCTAAACTAGCAGTATAAAGATGTATTCCTTTTTTTCTTCTCCTGTTTTTCTTTTTCTAAATCTTTAGTTCACAATCACTCCGACCAGAGGTGGACATTATTTGGCGAAACAGATATTTCAAATACCATTTAATATTTTAGATTTTATTTTGCTTAAAGAAAATAGTATTTTATTTGAACAATTTGAACCTCAAAAGAAAATATTTCTATTTCAACAATTTGATCCAGAAAATAAAATATTTCTATTTGAACAATCTGAAACACTTTTGGATTGTTATAATACTCTGAGAAACCGCATAAACATACACTGTATCTAAGATACGTTCAGAAACGATTTACACTCATAAATGTATTGAATTCGAACCATTATTTTCAGCAATAATATTTATAATTGAAATTGAAAATAAAGAGAGAGAGACAAAATACGAATATTATCAATTCAAATAAAATACTATTTTCAAATACTATTTTCAAAAATTACTGCATCAAATAAAATATTTTATTTTTAAAATAGTCCACATACTCTAAAAATAAATAGGATTGTTTAATATTTACTATTTCAAATACTATTTTCCCCAGCTCTGTCTCCGACGTAGGTCTGGAGAGTAGAACATTACATGAGAGCGGAAACTCTCATAGTTTCTCTCATTTTTATTCGACACCTCACAGTAAAAAATTGGGTCTAATTTTTAATTTGGTAAATGAACCCAATAAAATCGAAAAATTGCCATAGAGATACGTTGATAAAAGTTTCATAAAAGAATTATTAAAAAAAAGTTCTATCATTTGGATAGTATCACCCAGAAGTAGTGATGGGCGTGATACAAGTCTTTCTCATGATCTTCAAACAATTCGATACTTAAGTACTTGTTGGGTGTTTCGATGTGTATCAAAAGATAAGGAACTTGTAGTCGATCTGTGATACCAGTACGTGCCGAAATGATACCAAGTAGTATTGGTATCACGTCTTGGATGAAATCTTCCTTTCTCAGGCTTGATATTAGTAAACATAACATTTCATTATATAAGTACTTGTCATTCAAGATGTACTTATAAAGGATCGAGGCTTCTGAGTAGTGATGGGCCTTGAACATGATAGTTGCTCATAAACTCCCAAGCAAGTACTTAAGTATCAAATTGTTTGAAGATCGTGAGAAAGACTTGTATCACGCCCATCTCTACTTTTGAGCAACTATCATTAGGAATCGATACTTTTTGATACCCAGAGAATCATACATGCTTGTGATACCATGATTCTTTGTCACAACGAATCGATATCGCTTGAACATGCTCAAGGCCCATCACTACCCCAGAAACACCCAAACTAGTATACTTAAGTATCGAATTGTTTGAAGATCACGAGAAAGACTTGCATCGCGCCCATCACTACTTCTAAGCAACTATCATTAGGAATCGATACTTTTTGATACCCAGAGAATCATACATGCTTGTGATACCATGATTATTTGTCACAAGGAATCGATACCCCTTGAACATGCTCAAGACCCATCACTACCCAGAAGATCATAACGCGAGGGAAATAAAATTGCCATAACAATCGTCCAATGACAATCAACGTGAACACAATCCGTAGCCACCACGGAGACTACAGCACGATGAAGTGAAAGAATCACTGGTTAAATGGAAGATGAAAATAAAAGCGAGATCGAAGAGAAGCGACGAGTTAACTCGTCGAGCGGGTGGAACGAAAACATTGGTCCATCCGGCGAGGCGAATAAACAATGTCGGATATTCTATTTGTTCAAGTGTACAGTCTAAAACGAGAGGAATCTCGGCCGCAATAAAAATACCAGTAGATTCGGAGAGTATCTCTCGGCGCGGCCGCAATATCACCGAAATCTCGTCAGGGATTCGCGCGAAAAAGAGATGGCAAGCCGTCGACAAAGCTTACCGTCGCTCCCTCGGTCGATAAGAATAATTTGGTAGCGTCGGATTTCAATCTGTCGAGATGACGGATATGACGTGGGAGGGAGGGGGGAAGGGATGGGAAGAAGGGGTTCCGAAGAGAAGCCACGAGAGAGGAGAGGGTAGGAGAGGAGAGGGGAAGAAGTTTTCTAAAAGGATGCCGGCGTGGATGACGAGCCAGGGGCGGCTCCTTTTTAATATCTCTAATATTTCCAGCCGATATTCCCATTTATTCGCGATCCATCACTTGTCTGATGTGTAACCGGAAGCCACCCCCACCCCCTCCCGCCCCGTCTTCGTTTCGCCAAAGGTTCTACTTCAGAAGTCAATTCGATATAGGTGGGTGTAGTTCGAATTTCCCGCTGTGTAAAACGATCGGGCCCGCGCGTGTCTGTGCGCTGCCGGTCGAGTGCCGAAGCTGTTGGCAAATGTTTTCTTTCCAGATGGAAAATAACCAGCCCCATCCCCGCGATATACCACGTCCGTGTGCATCGATTCCAGCACGACCGGTATGGAAAAATAATTCTGCTTCGCGTAATTTCCGGCGACGGGCCCGCCCCCGCCGCCGCCGAGTTCCACCCCCTCGAGCTTGCCGCGCGCCATATCTGCCGCAACTATTTTCGTTAAATTGCGCCCGAACCCGCTTCTGTTTATTTTTGCAATGAATTACGATCGTCCCTGGATCATCTCTTTTTATTACCGGTCCGTGGAACGATCGATAAAACATTTTTGTTTATTTTATTTCGATCAGTTTCTTTCAATCTTATTATTGTTTACTACTGTATGCTCTGTCAACAATTTTTAATTTAACGAACTATCGATTCAGCAGCCTCCTGATAATTATTTTCCTGTAACAATCATAGTGAAATAAATATGTTTATTACATATATAGAATATGTTTATAATGTATGTGTTAACATATATTTGTTTGTAACACATATTTATGTTTATTCATATGTATTAACCCTTTGCACTCGGAGCAATTTTAACTCAAAAACAAAAGATTCTTCCATTCTAGAATATTTCCATTCTACACCATTTTTTGCATATGAAACTGATATAATATGACGTAATGTCGAGTAGTTTATTAAATACCAACAAACGTAATAATGTGAACAATATTTTTAAGAATGGCATGGCAGTTTTCAGTGGTACCTCAGAGTCGCCATCCGAGTGCTAATAAATAATACTTCACTACGATTGTTACAGAAAAATAATTATATGGAGGCTGCTGATTGTTCGTTAAATTAAAAATTGTTGACAGATCATATATATATGTAGGATCCTCTGTCTAATCGTGAGAAAGAAAAATTTCTTGAAAAAGTACATTTGAACGGGTCGTACTAAAGTTGATACTATTCTTTTCGTTTAAGGGCCGCTATAAAATTCATTACCGAAAGGGTTCGTCCGGTGAATATTTCAGAAGTCGAAAGACTTTTTGCCGGACAATCGAACCATGTCCGTCAAGGACCCCGAGAACCGAAACTCTTGTCGGGACACATCGAAAGCGCGGGCAATAAAAAGAGGATATCGACGGTCGCTGCGAATAACTGGGCTCCTCGCAGTGGTTACGCCCAGTTCTAGTCAGACTTAGCAGTGGGTTGGTCCGATTAGGGTCAGCCGAGAGTGGAGCCAGCCTTTGCTTGCACCGGATCGCGTTCTATCCTTCGCAAAAAGAACCCTCCATCCGATTTCTGCGAAGGACTTCAGAATCCGCCAACATTCTCGGACCTCTTTCCCAGGAAGTTTTTCGGAAAATCAACGTCGTTCCGTTCGCCATTCGGACGTCCAGACTCCCGGCGACGTCCGACCAACTTTTTATCGGTATTTTGACCTGTTATCGTTGATTACTTAGTTTTATTTCCTGCTGAGTAACCCGTTTGTTCAATTCCTTCGTTTGTTTTCGCAAAATTATGACTAGACTGCGGATTGTGTATGAATTTATGATCAATAGGATTTTATGCATTTATGGCAAAAAGAGTACGTGCAATTTAGAAAAGTGAAGAAATTAGAAGACTTTAAGAGTACTAATATTTTATTTTCACTATATTAAAATTATTAGTGAAAAACATAAATTTATATTTAGCTCCTGTGTCTTGCAATTGATGAACAAACATCCGCAGTCTAATAATCAATATATTTAAAACATTTAACAATACTGTATTATTATTTCTGGCCCATTAAAATTGTCAAGAAAAATATTAATTCAAACGATATGAAAAATCCACATCACACCAAAGCTAGAATAAAATTATTCCTACATGTTCATTAATATCTTAACAGCTACGTGCATCATTTAAAAATCCATTTCAGCATTTTTCATTACTGGAATCGGCAACGTTCTACATCAAGAGCAATGGATTTATTCAAAGCCAACGATTAAAAATTACTTTCACTCAGCAGACGTTTTAACACTTGCAAAATAAAAAGCTTTATGTGAAAAATGCTTTTACTGTATTTTACGTATTCGAGTACGAAATGCAAAATTTATTTAAAATATAATTCATTGATCATCGAATCTACAGCACTTGGCTAAAAAATTTTCAAGCTTTTCGTGCTTTTAGTGAAATGTAATGGCCTGAACAGCATTTAAACTTATATTTGCGTTCATATTTATATTGTCATCACTTAATAAAATTGAAAATTTGAAATTCTGTACAGGTTCGAAGATTTTAGTGAAAACACCAAAACTGTTGAAAATTGTGGTGCTAATTATTTGGCTGATATAAAGTGTATGCGAATTTGAGAATTTTTCTACCGTAATAGGATTGTATCAAATTTTCTGTTTGATGTTCGATGGATGACAGAGGGGTCGTGTGACGTTGCATGTCGTCTACGAAAGCTTTCTACTTTATGACTCGCGGGTATCAGACAAATCGATTGCCGTTTGTTTATCAGAGATTGATGACGAGGCTCGTGGAGGCACAAGGACGTGAGGAAATAAGGCGCGGACCACTTGCTGCCGTCGATAATCTAGTTGAAGTGATTGGATATGGATTATAATAGGGTTTCGACTCCACCGTGAAGCACTTCACTCTCGAGCACTCGACAACTCACGTGGATGGATCGACAATAATCGAAATGGAACCTCAGCGGATCAAATCACGTCCATCATAACCACTGGCACACTTCAAAACATTACTGTTGCTTCAAAATCCGTACAACTGTGTCGCCAAATCAAATCCACTCCATTCGCACAAACTAGCATACCAAACAGAATTAATTCCCGTTATTAACCCTTCACAAACTAGGATTATCTAAAATTCCGGAGATAAAAAAATTAATTAAAAATTCTCAGTCGAACACCCATATTCAGTTTCTCCATTTTTATAGTTTTTCTCTATCGCGAAATAAAAGACACGAAAGTAAATCATAAAGATCGTAGCAGGTTCCATAAAAAGTAAATATATTCCACGCTGGCCATTAAAGGAGGAATCAAAGATGGCGTGGGTGAGCGTCGCGTCGCGTCGCGTCGTCGCGTCGAAACGAATGTTGACTGAGAGACAGCGGTAAATTTTGCATGCAGGCCCGTGTGCCACGGGTCGCGAAATTCTCTCATCTTAATTTTAATTTCATCGCAAACACCGGCCGGAGAATTTATGTAGAAATATTCATCGTTGGTGTACGCGGTTCGTCCCTCATTCTCTCACGGGAACTTCAGTATAGTTACGCGACGGTGTAATTGGAGTTCGAAAGTTTGGATTCATTAGTGCCGAAGCGGCCTTATCTCGAGATCTAATTCGTGATACTTCGGGGATAGGCCGAGAGGCCGCCTGTTACTTTCAAGGACTTTCGAAGTATCCAACCGCCCCCGCACCTTTTGCCCCCGATTCGCGTAGGTGGCCCGATTCCACCAACGATTTTCGCCTAATTGCTGTGGTCCCCGTCCAAAAAATATCGTTGACAAATTTTCTTACTACCTACAAACCCTGTCCATCGTTGCTTGACCCTGTTAAATAATTTTATGTGCAGAATCAAACATATTCGCATCATTACACGTAAAAATTATATGTCACGGACACCACAGCGCGATTTTACACCCTCGATTTAGTCGAAAATGACTTTCAAGGTCACTTCAAGGTCAATCTTGCGAGGCGTTCCGTATGTCATTTTCGACTAAATCGGGGGTGTAGAATCGCTCTATGATGTCCGCGACATAATTTTGTGACACCCTGTACACTAGAACCTTGTTTATAATAACAATAGCATAATTGCGGAAGCTACCTTGCAAGAAGGTACAATTGAAGAACAGTTTATGGTAGCAGGAACAGGCGAACATCGATATAGGTTCTGATGCATTGGGGGTCGGGTATGTAAATCGTACAAAGACGATGAAGACGTCAGGGCCGGTTTTCCTGGGAGCACGCCGATGCTTAATCGAGCAGATAAATCGTACCGAGGTACACATCGCGGAACGATGCTCTTGGAATAAGAGTTCTCCATCGGAGTCGACGAAGCGAGAGGGAACAGGGTTGCGGAGGACCTTATGCCGCCACAAAAATATTTGTTTACTCGAATCCTGTGCATAACAACAGGGGGAGAATTTCGTGCCGAGCCGGTATCGTAAAGGCAAGAACGCGATGCTCATTCCTTTGATATCGATACTTACGTTCTGTGTATTCTTCCGCGTTCTTTCTTTCTTTCTTTCTGTTTTTGTCGGCCGCGAGCGCTACCAAACCCCCCTTTGGAAAATATTCCTCATACCGAATTCCTTCTCCTGCAAATGCAAACGCGAGCGCAGACCGCGCGGTTACAACGACTCCTTTATTTTTCCACTGTTTTCCTGATGTTTATGCAAACAGCGAGGCGCACCATGCTCTCCCCCGTCCATATTTATGATCGCGCTCGTGATCATGGCCGCATATCAAATATTCGACAACGCTCGGCCAGACAAGTCGACGATGATCGACGGCTGATCGAAAATCTGTTTTGCGCTCGAAAACCTGGTGGATTTGTCTTAGATCGAACAATGTCGTCGATTTTGACATCGCAACTGGCTTGTAACATATTACCTACCAGTAATAGTATCTTTATTTAAAAAAATTTTTTTTAATTTTTTTTATTTAAGCATTTCAGATCTCAACTGAGATCTATTTCTGCTGCACTAACAAGGGAACATATTCAGTTGATACACGCCGATTTTGATGAAACTTATGTGAGATATAGTTCTTCGAAAAATATTTTTTTATAGGCAACCATCCACTCTGAGGGGATGAAAACAGCCCTCGAAGTCAGGGGTCAAAACCACATTTTTTTTAGATATCTGGGAAACTAGAAGTCGATAAAATTGTTTTTTTTTTAAATGTGTATTTATTAATGGGAAATGTAATATGAATGAATTTTGCAAATTAACAAAGTAATTCCGACGTTTCGATCTTTGTTTAGATCATCTTCAGTGGTTACTAGAATTGCGTCTGTGAAAATTTTGAAATTTAGGAATACAACAAACTGTTAAGTTGTTATTTAATTTATTGAAGAAATACTCACTAGCTGTGCGAAGAAAATTAATAACGTCAATGAGAGAATGAAATGCATTTACTACCTGCCGGTTATGGAGACACTGAGGTAAGGCAGAAAAATATTAGGCAAGAACGTGTAGGTATGATGGTATCATAAGCATCTATGATTCTCTGACCATGAAGATCATGATTAAGACTTGTATCACGCCCATCACTACGTGTAGGATCGCATTTCGAATATTACCTACCAATTCCGGACAAGACCTTTAAAGGTCCTATAAAAGATTTTTACCTGTGCGATATCTAATTTTCAATAATAATTTTAATTAAAATTGGTTTCGACAAAAGCTAGAGATTCGCTTGCACGGTAGCGATTTTCATCGTTCCAGTAGGACGTGCCTAAAACGGTTTTCCAGAAAACAGTTGACCCGTCCCCATCGAAGATTAAGCTCCGTTTCAATGAAACCCGACGAACATCGTGCGTGTAACAAAACGACCGCGATAAGGATCAGACCAATGCGATTCCGTTAATCCGAACGAGAGGGATTGTTCGCCGGTCTTCACTCATTGCGCAAAGGAAAGTTAGAGGCAATTAGATGATCCCGATAGGAGGAGCATAATCGGAGGGAACGGTCTTGTGCCCCGGCCCTTTTCGTAAAACAGGCTCAATCAGAGAGCTAACCCAGACATCGCGTTCCGAACATCGCCGATGGGGAGGAAGCACAGGACCTCGTTGAAGTTGTTCCATCTACTAGGATCCGATGATAACGTCCGTCCCCTGGTAATCTGACCGCTTATCTGGCTATTTTTTCTCCTCCCTTCCTCTCTCTCCCTCTCTCTCTCCTTCGTGTTCCAGCGTTCGATCTTTCTTCCTCGCGCTCTGAAATCGGCCGGAAGTTTCCGGGAATTAAAAGGTCCCGCTAGCCGATTTCGTGGAGTCGGTAATCTCGGTGTCGCGTTGCGGCAATCCTCTAATTCTATCGTGCGTCGTTACGATAAACCCGCCCGTTTTATCCTAACCGGAACCGGAAATCGAAACGAACCCCTGCAAACGAACCCTCAATTTTGCTGCGTCGAAGAGCGGAAACTCGGACACTCGAGTTTCGCGGTCCACCAAAGTCAATATTTCCAAACAGCGACAATACAGGGTGTCCCAAAATGTCTTCAACTCCCGGAAATGGGAGGTTCCTGAGGTCATTTCAAGCGCCATTTTCCTTTTGCAAAATGTTGTCCGCGGCTTTGTTTAGGAGTTATTAACGAAAAACACGGACCAATCAGAGCGCGAGCTAGACGCTCGTTGGCATGTTCAGCCAACCGCCTGCCGGTTCGCCGCGCTGAACGTGCCAGCAAGCGTCCCGCTCGCGCTCTGATTGGTCCGTGTTTTTCGTTAATAACTCCCAAACGAAGCCTCGGACAACATTTTGCGAAAGGAAAATGGCGCTTGAAATGACCTCAGGAACCTCCCATTTCCGCGATTGGAAGACATTTTGCGACACCCTGTATAATCCCACGTGATTTCTGGCCAGACGGAGGCTCCTTTGCGCGCGTTAGGTTCGTTTTCAGGAAACGAGGGTCGCGGGGATCGTTTCCACGCGCGTCCGAGGAACTAAGAGAGGAGCGTCGCGTAATAAATAAATAGGGGTCGATGGCGTTGTAAACGTCCGCAGTAAAGTGATTTAGCCACTTCATTGGCTCATAGAGAGTTAAGTGCAGACGCGGGCTACATAAACGCCAGCCAAGAGATTCACTCGGCTCTCTCTTCTGTTCGTTTCTTTGGCCACGATGTCCGCGTCCCTTAACTCGGGAGGGGGTTGGGCGGGTTTCCATCCTTGGCCGCGTAAATCCCAGGTCGACGGTTTCCCATCGGTTTACTCTCCTGCGAACGTAAAATGTGCCTTTATTTTTACGTTGGATTTAAACGCGCGGCCTGCCGTGGACTTTTCGAACGATCCAACCAACGCCCCCCTACCGCCCCCCCTTCGACCCTCGCGAACAGCCATCCCCTGTGTCAATAACGAAGATCCACTACCCGCGTCCACCGTCGACGGGATCCGCTGGTTACTTTCACGGAAACGCGGCAAGCCTGTTAATTCTGAGGGGATGAACCAGCCCCGCGCACTGAAAACTGCCTCGGCTTTTTCCCCAAGAATATTTTAGAACGGGCCTTTACGAGCCGGACGCTGGCTGTACAGAGTACCCTCCTCCCGATTTTGTTAATATATTTTTGCAGTGGAACACGCGCGTTTTGCTAGCGAGATTTGTTGTTTTTATAACCATCCCTCTGATATCAACCCTTATGTGATTTCTAATACGTTAGCTTCCACGTTATTTGTGTGGAGTGACTCCCATTAATATTCGGACGCTCTTAAAGAAAGGATAACTTTTTTGATATTGCACCATACGATTTGAACTTTTTTGAGAAGATAGAGAAATTAATTTACTACATGATGTGTGAAAAGAAATTTTTTCAAAAATTGCAATTGGTCGGAATTGTAGAAAAAAATACTAAAAGTTGCATTTTACAACTTTTTTATGTGGGTCTATATTCAAAATTTAAAAAATATGTTTTGCAGATCAATGTCAATTATATGCATTGTAAAAGTTTCATCGAAATCGGTTGATGTGGGAAAAAACGACAGGCATTGAAAGATGTATGAATCCTTAGATTTATTGCAGTTAGAGGCCAAGAATCGTTAAAAATGGTAATTTTTACCATCTTTAATCATTTGTAGCTCAACGTTGACCGATTTTAATGACAGAATATGTTTAATTGATACAGATCTACGATACGTGCTTTCTACATTTTCAATATGAGCCGACATAAAAAGTTGTGAAATACAGGGTGAGGCAGTAACTATTGCCACCTACAATAACTCCGAAAGTATGATAGTAATAGAAAAGTTTTCGAAACAAAAGATGCATAGGACAGGGGCTGTAATATGGCGTTAATCTTTTTTTACTAGGTGGAGTCGTTACAGAGATGTGAAGGTCACCTTTGTTTTTTTTAAATAGAATGCTATGTTTTGGTACCTATTTTCTGATAGCGGCTATTGAGACGAATCCAACGAGGTGCAACATTAAGATCTTTGAAGGTCAGCAAAGGTCATTTATGACAAAAAAGGCGAAATAAAATTACATTTACAGGCGTTCAAAGTGATTACCATTGGTATCAATGCAATGCTGCAATCTTCTTATCACGGATTGAATAGTATAACATTTAGTATTTTCTCTGCAATTCCGACCAATTGCAATTTTTTAAAAAATTCTTTACACGTTACGTGACAAAACCGATTGTTCTAACTTTTCAAAAAAATTCAATTTGTATGGTCGAATATTAAAAAAGTTATCGTCTTTTTAAGAGTGTCCGAATATTAGTCACTGTATATGGGGAGACTACGGATTTCATGAAAAATAATTTCTGCAAAATTCAGCGCAAAATACAAATTCTGTCTGCCACAGTCACGCGAAACGGACCGAACTGTTTTGGAAATATGGATTACGCGGCTTGGCCCGTCGGCGATATGAATATCAATGAAAAATACACAAAGGGGGTGAACGGTAAAACAATCGAACTTACGGAAACGACGGAATAACGAGCCACGTTTCACGATCCCCTTTCGGAACGTCTAAATCAAACTTGCTTGCCCGGTGGACGTGTTGTTCAACGGGAGGGTCGAAAGACTCGCCAGAGGGTAGCTCCCTTATTTACCCCAGTTACGAACACGACCCTTCCACTTAATCTTCCTGATCGATTCAATATGAATGTCCATCGCGGCCGACAGAAATCCCACGGTATTAAAACACTCGAAACGAGTGGACGCGACGACTCTCTCGTTGATTAAACACACCTCGTTAATCGACACACTCGAACCGCGAAGAACAGGGGCTAAATAATTCACGCCCGCCGATTAGGAGGTAGACGCAGGGCTTCATTAACGTTACACCATCTATAACAACCATTTCCATGTCGACGGGACAATATTTAACACGGTGTACGCTCGCGAAAATCCGCGCAATTAGCCACCATTTAATAATTAATTATTCACGACCCGAACGCGGTATGCGAATCGCGCGACTTCAATTTATTGTTGGTAGTTTTTAAATATTTTCGCGCACCGTTTTATCTCGCGCGGATATTCATTTTTAATTAATAATGTCGTTTCGATGCTTTACAAAGCAACGCCAGACGATTTTGGTGGTGCATGGTTTTTGAAATTCAATACCGATTTAAACAGATCATTTCCATATCTTTTAATTACTGTTAGCAGTATTTTAACTACAAAACGAAATATTTCTGCCGACCTAGAATATTCTGTAAGATTTTTTTTTAGGGATGCGAAGAGATGTAAAGGGGGTGGAGAAACCAGGAAGGAATCGGTAGGATTTATATTTCCATTTTCCGATGGAGCGATTCGACGTAGCGTGAAGTCATCGGGATTTGTAATTAATTTATTCAACTCGCGGTGACGTCGCTTTGTCGCGGTTGAATATTGCATTTTTCCATTAGCAGCTCGCAGTTTCCCATAATCGATATTTAATAATTCACGGGGGCGGCGGACGAACGAGAGGGGGGGGGGGGGGAGTGCGTGACAAGGGGAAACAAAAATTGAATGTTCACGGTTAAAAAGACCGGGATTTTTTTTTACAATACATATACTGATACATATCGCGAACGAATGACGGGATCACCGGCAAAACTGCGCGCTATTCTCCATACGTAAACACGCGAGATTTAGTTATCCGACGGTCGCTAAATCCACAGCAATAATAACAAGTAGAAACTGTTTGCATTGGAAATTAGTTACGGTTTTTCCGTAACAAAATGATTACCATTGCGTTTGTTGAAAAATAAACCGCCGCGAATCCCGTGCAACGTTGTTTTATTTAATCGAATTCTTATGGCCTCCGCGATAAACAGACCCAGAATAAAATAAATCCGAAGAAGCTGTATATTTTGCGAAACTTTTACCATGTTTCTCGTAAATTCAATTTTCCCATCTGCAATCTGAAATGTATTTTCCCAATGTTTGTTACTGTTCACTAATATTTCACTTTCGCGCACGAAAAATACGCAAACTGTATTAATCCGAAATTACTTGATTAAAAACATGATAAAAAGAGCTTTACCTGACCAAAATTTATCGCTGTAATAAAAATATAATCACACGAGTTAATTAAAATATCTGTGTCGTATGTATTCGTACGTATAAATTTTCTGCTATCCATGCATCCGGATGATTAGTATCTTATATTATAAATTACATACAATTATTAGATACGTCCAACAGATTTTTAATTTGAAATTACACGTTCCACTGACACCGGCGACGAATTTTGATTTCTGAAATTCCACGAATATCGACTCCGTACACATGATCTCAATTCTCACAAGTAATCGCAAATTGAAAAATAAATAAATTCACGGAATACGTTCAAAAATGTTAAGAATTTGTTGGTCATTAGCTTCCGAATTTTATGCGTCTATAATAACAATGGGGGAGCACCTATTTTAAATCACTGAAAAGATTAAATGAATTTAAGAATGTCAATACATTATCTCCATCTTATTAAAACGATTTAAAAAAGAACATTTCTATTTAACAATCAAAAAATGATGACACGCGGAACATGAAAGGCGCGAATCAGTGGTTGAAAACACAAAAAGCGTCAATTGTTGTTTCGGGCACGATTACGATTTTCGTGGACCCTTGTTTTGAAGTTATATTTGTGTTTTTGAGATTATTTCAAGAAATAAATGTATATATAACATGGTGTCAAATCGGCCTGGTTTAGCCGATAAAGTAGATTTCCTGTTTTTTATAAACCTGCAAATATCTCGGAAACTATGCGAAATATGGCAAAATATCAAGAGACCTTTTTTTTAGGAAATTGAATTTCCTATAAAAAAACGTTAAAATGATGTTAAAATTCCATTTTTCACGAAAAATATACTCGAAATAAAATAATAGTAAATATTACGTTTAGGGGAGGCAGCTCCGATGACCTTGACCTTGACATATGTTGTCAAGGACAACATTCTGAACAACTTTTGTCATTACAACTATCCGGTGCTCGGTCTTAGTTTTCGAGATAATTGCAAAAAACTATTGCTACTACTATTCACAATTTCGTCTGCGTGGTTGGGGCCCTCTCCGCCCCCTCCACGACCTAACCCAAACCTCACACTGTTCACATAATCTTCCCATTGTAGATGTCTTCCAGAATTTGATCTTTTCAGAACGGAGCCTTTACGTTCCCCCGACCATTATTTCGAGGGAGAGGCAGTTGTTCTTCAAATTCACCGAAATATAAATTATACTCGGAAACTGCGCAGCTGATAGAAAAATGTCATAGGACATAAATGATTGGAAATTTAATTTTCTACAAAAAAGGTCTCTTGATATTTTGCCATATTTCGCATAGTTACCGAGATATTTGTAGATTTATAAAAAACAAGAAATCTACTTTACCGGCTAAACCAGGCTGATTCGACACCATGTTATATATACATTTTTTTCTTAAAATTACCCCAAGAACACAAATATAACCTCGAAACGAGGGGCCACGGAAATTGTAGTCTCCCCTTGTTTCGCGTCTCCGGTCTCTTAAAATAATGAATTTTTACATCGTTTTCGCTTTAATCCAAAAGTTCGCTTCCTGTTGAACCCACCATTAAGTCTCGCTCTACACAGTTAAGAGGATCCAAACACCAACATCGCAGACACGCACCGAGAACCGCTAGATCATTTAATAAATATGTAATCGCGGCAAGCGGGAACTTTTCTAATTCCTTAATCCATCAACCGAGCAGATTCTCGCGGAAGAAGAAAATAAAAGTACGCAGCATCGACCTGCGATTCCATAAAACACGTTCTCGCATCAGCAAGCCCCTGTGAAACACTTCAGACGGATCTCATCCATCCAACTCTCGCAGCGCCGGTTTTCCCCTGAAGAAAGGAGAAACTCGATCTTTCCCGGAAAAATCGGTCTGAACGGGAGCCTTGTCGTCGTCTTCTTCGTCGTCCTCTTCTTCGTCGTCTGCTCATCGAAATTCTGTGGCGACCGATTTCTCGAAAGGCGACTTCATTTTCCATCGGTTTTAATCTCCGAGCCGCAAGCTCGTTCGCGCGTGTGTTCGGAAACCGTCGACCAATGGGACGGCCGACTCTTAACAGGAGTAGACAGATGGATTGAAGTGCGGAAGCTCTGTATTCAAGTACTATCCAAGTACCGCGAAGGACGACGGCGCTCGTTCCGCAGGAGAAATACGGGGGCCGACGCGACGGTAGCTAGCTGTACTCGGAGTTGATGGCGTCAGCTGTTACGTACTGTTGTCGAGGCTCGACCCCCGTTCGCCCCCTTCTCCAACCCTGAAGAAGAGCACCTGAAAGGAAAGAATATAATATTCTGGCCTGCGGTGTCTCCGCCGATTGATAATCCCCCATTTGTAACCCGGTCCGCGAAAGAAGCGTCGAAAGTTGAATAAGATGAAGGTTTAATGCAGTGGTGACTCGATATTTCTGAAAACAATTGGACCGAAGTGTCGCCTACAATAAATTGTACAGGCTGGCTCAAAAGTAACTGGTTCACTTAAAATCGGGATTTGTTAACACTTATCCTACGAAGTATTAAAAGTATCGATATATGTTACCTTAGAAAAATGGCAACACTGTTTTATCTTGATTTTATCTTGAACACCTAAATTATTTCCGCGACTATTAACCCCTTGCCCTACGATTTATTTTACGGTTTCAGTGATTAAAACTTTTTTGTAGTTCGCAATTTCCTAAAAAAAGAGAAAATTTATATCAATTGTATGCCTATACATGCTGTCCAATAACTGTACATTAACAAAACAAAAATAGAATTTCATCTCGATTTAAAGGAAATTAATAGCATACATATTAATTAGTCTCTGTTCAGTAAGAAAAAATAACTAATTAGGATGTGCATGGTTTTAATACGCGCATCAGATGGTAATAAAAAAATCATTTGAAGGTCATTTTAACAGTTTTTTTCAAGGTCACTGTATTTTTTTGCATATTAACACGTATTTTTCATAATGCAATATTGTAGTCGGCGTCAAGATGAGTTCAACGACCTACACACAATGACCTTGGAGTGACCTTGAAGGAGAAAAAATCAGTTTCAGTTTGAAGAATACCAAAGTAATAAAACCGAAAGGGTAATATAACTTTATTTTATTAGATGCTCAAAATGTTGGCCGTCCCTAGCAAGACACGTCTGTACACAAGAAGTGAATGACTGAATGGAATTTCTTATAAAATAAAATGTCATTTTATATAAAATAAATGCTTGGATTCCATTATTTTCCACAAATAAATGTTTATACTTTCAATAATTGCAATAATAAACGCCGGTCATTTGGCCGTGGTAGGTTTATAGTGTTGATATAATAATAAATATGAATTTTAAAAAATTATGTGGCATTAAATGTACAAAAATTTTTTTCATTTTAGCCTACTGTATTGTCCCACCGATAAAATAATAAAAATGATATTAAAAATATTATAAGAAGGTATTTTGGGTCTAGCAAAATGCCTTGTCGATTCATAAACTTCATGGATCCAAACAGTACATTTTTGCTATTAATCATCGTCTTACATTGCCCTGCAAGAGTCATCCCTTAAATTTTCTCCCACCTGTTGCCGAGGGTCTTGTACAAGCTTGATTTGAATACTCTCGAATGTTTTCCTTAGAATTTCGACTATAATGTTCATCTATTGTTTAAGCATCGCATGCAATATTTTTGTCTATTTCTTATCCCCGTCCATTCGGTTCTCCTAAAACCATTTCAAACACGATAGCACTGAGAACTCAGAGCAAAGCTACACCACCTAAAGCAACCTGAATTCCCAGCATCGTAAACTAAAAGAAGGCATTCGCAAGTAAAGAGAACCTATTGCGAGTAACGACCAGGGGAAACAATAAGAGGGCCCTGCGAGAGGGGAGGAAGCTTCATCGCGAATAGTTATGGCGCATAGAATTTGATGTGAAATCGAATTCACCGGATGGAAAAGCCGAGCCGGGAAACTGGTTGACGTTGCAACCGGACTGGGCGATTTTTGCAAACCTGTTTGCACGAATAAAAATTTCTGATAACTCCGAGTTGATCGCCTGACTGTGAAAAAACTGTTTCAATGACTGACCAGCAATTCGTCTGAGGGACGAAGTATACTTTGACGAAAACTATTCCATTTTTATAAATAATACATATTTACAAAAATTTCCATTTTTATAAATAATACATAATGTAAAATAGTCATATTAATGAGACTAATAATACATTTATCTAACATGTAGTCTAATCATACTCGTGCGATTACTCTTCAACATATTATTTAAACAAATGACTTTTTAGTCAACTTTCTGATGTGGTTACATTCTACATTCGAAAATACACCAATAAAAAAATATTTCGTTGTTCTACACCCTATGCTTTCTGACATAATAATTTATACAATGGCCAATAAAAAAAAATGTGTTCAATATTTTTCCAACAACTACTTCTCAGACAAGTTTCATCAACATTGGTTTGTGTGACTTGAATATATTAATGATTCCCTGAATTGATTTAATTGCCCTGTAAATGAGAGAAAAAGCCCAAAATGGCAACGCACATTCTGAAACAAATAAATTACGCGCCTCGTGCGAAATTCTGGCGAACAGTCAACAGAGTTCGATCTCTCTGTCTATCAATCGAGGTTTCTCTGTCCCGTAATGGGATTGTTTCGTTCGAAGTTAACATTTCATTTCGACAAATAATGTTCGTTGCATTTTATCCCGTGTCGATATATGGAATCGAGCGCGACGCGATGCGGCGATTAAAAGTTTCACGCGAAGAATTAAACGGACATTGAACGGTAACGAAGATGTCATTGAAACGATCGGAAAAGCTGGAATGTCGCTTTCATCCGTTGCATATTCATTGTTTCCATTATATGTTTATACGTCAACCACGGTCGCCGATATAATCGTTACTTAATTATATATCGTAGAATTTAATATTTGTTTATTTTATACTTTCAGCCCATGAAACGGGATAATATCATTCGGAATTTCCCCGTAAACGTTTACTGCATTTATAACGTGTTTATACGTTCAGCTGAATTTTCGATAACGTTGATAAAAAATTGATATTTGCTTTTTCGGGTCGAAAATTTTAGCAGATTCACGATTAACACGGTCCGGCAGTGTTTAACATCGTTTAGGCAGTTGTTTATAAATTTTGTTGAACGTGTATTTAACGGTACGTTATCTGTATCCACTGATCTTTTTATTGCATCTAATTCTACAATGTTTGATTGCAACCCAATGTGGACGAAGATATTTTCAAATATTAGCTAATTGTCTTAAAATTAAATTCTTAGTCACAAAGGAGCTGAGAAGTTGGATGATGTCTTCGAGATACAGTAAAGTCTTGATCTTAGTCCGTTCGCCTATCCCCTCCACTGGGGGACATACTTTATTTTTTTTTCTTATGGGACTAAAACAACTTATTTGTAGCAATTTTCTTATTAAAATGACACTAAACACGATATAATTTGAACTGTGTTGTTTAATTGACGGTATGTAGTGCGCCTTCGGTCGCGCGGTCCGTGTTTACATGCGCTGTCCTTTTCTACGTTCGGAGCGGTCGACGCGGTCACAAAATAATAGTAGTCTCACAGGATCTATGTCCAAGCACGAAACCGAGGATCGCGCTTAGATCAAGACTTTACTGTACTTGGTGAAAATGGAAGCAGATCCCGCCTGGTCTAAGGATAGTATAATATTCTAGAATATACTAGAATAAATTAGGATATACTAGAATATTCTAGAATATACTAGAATATATTAGGATATACTAGAATATACTAGAATATATTAGGACATACTAGAATATACTAGAATATACTAGAATATACTAGAATATACTAGGATATATTAAGATATACTAGAATATACTAGAATATATTAGGACATACTAGAATATACTAGAATGTACTACAATATACTAGAATATATTAGGATATACTAGAATATACTAGAATATATAAGGACATACTAGAATATATTAGGATGTACTACAATATACTAGAATATATTAGGATATACTAGAATATACTAGAATGTACTACAATATACTAGAATATATTAGGATATACTAGAATATACTAGAATATATAAGGACATACTAGAATATATTAGGATGTACTACAATATACTAGAATATATTAGGATATACTAGAATATACTAGAATATATTAGGATATACTAGAATATACTAGAATGTACTACAATATACTAGAATATATTAGAACATACTAGAATATACTAGAATATACTAGAATATATTAGGACATACTAGAATATACTAGAATATATTAGGACATACTAGAATATACTAGAATATATTAGGACATACTAGAATATACTAGAATATATTAGGACATACTAGAATATACTAGAATATATTAGGATATACTAGAATATATTAAGATATACTACAATATACTATAACGTAGATGAATATAGAGTGAATTATTTAATTTCAAGTGTCAAGTTTTAAACTTTGCGGTATACTGCTCACTATACGTTAATTTACATTCTCGTCTGTTTTCCAGATTAACTATAATAGTCCATATTAGAAGCACGCAGCAGTATTCAGCCGAGTACCTATCGCACGGTAATGCGCGATATTGTGCGAGATACGCGTCGAGATTCGTCTGTCTGGGCATCGTTCATGACAGCCGCCATTATGAAAATTTGACACGCCGCCACCTGACACACATATGTTTTCGCCTACTTTATTGGTCACATACAAATTCGATGCTCCTGGCCGTCACTCATTGTACACAAGCGACTATTTAAACGTCACGCCAGACATCGCCAGACACTGATTTATCGATGGTACTTAAATCTGACAACGAGGGTTTGTGAATTGATGCGAGCGGATCACACATTGGTCGGATTTCGCGCGAAACAACATCCTGCCTTGTTAAGGCGTTAATATGTGCTCGCCGAATTTCGCACATTCGTCAGGCGTTATTGAAATTAATGCGCGGGCGACAACTTTAAGCTTTAGACACCAACAATATCATCGTTCGAACATCTTCGTTTGTACATGATTCCAAAATTTCTCAACAATCCTCATGCAATACAGTGGATGAGTTAGAGCTACTTCTTGTTTTCGATTTATATTAAAACAATCAATTCTTAGATGGAAATCTAGCCACACTGAATTATTATTCTCTTAGGAAGTTGTGATATTCGCAAGTTGTAAATATACATTCAGCAACAATGTGGGCAACATTATCTGCATATTCCTTGTACTGTGACTTTAATAATTTAATCATCCTATTTCTTACTTAATTCGTCCCTTGAATTGACATGATAATAAAAAATCAATACAACAAAATTCAACTCTTTTTTTGACGTTTCGATTTTTACTATGCGATTCTTACTGAGTTTCTTATTCATGAAAATCGTTTTTTGGCTATTGAATAGTGTAATTTATAAATACAATAATAAAATGAATAACCCATTATTGTTATAAATCTGCAGTCTAGTAAACTTAATAGCAAGGCAAGAAGTCAAAGTGTAAAGAAAAGCATCGATTCCGGTGAAAGCTGTTGGACGCGTCGCTGTCTAAAACCCGTGTAACTATATTAATATTTCTCGCCGGGAGTGAATAGTTTCCATTCGGCGCGATCTCCCGTGCTCGTTTTTTGTTTTGTTTTGTCCACGGTAGCCGAAAAAAGAGTCGTGTTTCAATTCTCGTGTACTGTGTGAGTAAAAATGGGCCAGTGTATTTAAGTGGATTTCACGCGGACACACTCGTGGGACTGGTCGTCGAAAACGGTCGATCGATTTCGACAATTTCACCGACGACAGACCGCACCGACCGGACTGGTTACCGAAAATTAAAAAAAAAAAAAAAGGGAGACAGAGAAAGAGTGGGATAGGAAGAGCGGAAAAAAGGAAAAAAGGATTACACACGCGCACGGGTGGAAGAAGGAGAGTTACATCGACGACTGACGAAAAGGGACGAGCAGCCGCCCAGCTGCGGGGCAAAACGTTCCCAGCCCCGAATAAACGTCACCGATACGCTCGTGCTGCGTTCAATAAATTGTTGACGGTTCATAGGGAATCGCGGGGAAAAGTTGTTTAGCGTTATCGCGCGAAATAAAACTCGAAATTCTGTTTCACGCCGCGCTTTTAGCGGGATTCTTCTCTATTCGCCACTGACCATTCCCGCGCGGTGACCTTTTTTAATCCGTCTACGCTGACCTTTTCCGAGCGCGCGATATTTTCACCTGATGCCGATATTCCCGATGCACCGGTGATCCAGAACGGAATTCCGCTGGATAAACTATTCATTATCTGAAATAATACCCGAAATTCGATTTCGCGCGCTTTCCCCTGATTCTATTCTACATCGTGTCCCGGCCTAGATTGTTGATTTGCGCGCGAATTCAAAATTGTCTGCGGTAATTGACAGGTGCGCGAGATACAGTTTCATCATTGAAGGCACACGCTAAAGTGATTTAAAAATCGGAATGACTTTTTTATACGGAGATTAAACGACTTTAATTTTTTTTAGGAAAATTGCTTTTCACAACTTTTTTATTCGAGCTTGCTACGAGAATTTTGATTTTTAACAATATTGATTTTTTATACGGAGATTAAACGACTTTAATTTTTTTTTTGCCAACCTACGTATATTAATTTACTAACGTGTAATGTAAATTTTTGGGAAAATTGCTGTTCAGAAATTTTTTATTCGAGCTTGCTACGAGAATTTTGATTTTTAACAATATTGCTTTTTTTTATACGGAGATTAAACGACTTTAATTTTTTTTTTGCCAACCTACGTAGATTAATTTAATAATGTGTAATGTAAATTTTTGGGAAAATTGCTTTTCACAACTTTTTTATTCGAGCTTGCTACGAGAATTTGGATTTTTAACAATATCGCATTTCTACTACAATTTTACTCTGTTCCTTTTTATCATTCGAATCGCGTCGCATAATGCACACGGAATTATATCCCAATATAAAACTAGACCGCAAATCTTCATTCTGTTCCCGAAATAAATTCGGTTATTACGGGTCTCGCCATTGAAAATAAAGTTTATCGCCGCATCAATTAACGGTCGTGCCCGGGTGGTATTTTAAAAAATCAATTATTTCATTTGCCGGGGTTGCCGACCGATCGATCGAATTTGAATATTCTATACGCGGGAGGGTATCGTTTACAACGCGTGAGAAAAAAAAGAGGGGAAAAAAGGAATCACTCGCGCGCGCACTCAAAAAAAAAAAAAAACGGTCGTATCGTCGTTCCACGAATGAACATGCAAATGCCGGTCGGATAATCAATTTGAATAATTACTTTCGGATATTCGGTATTAACGGGGTCCGAATGCGCCGCCCCCGTATTCCCATGGCGTCAATAAAGAAATAAAGGGTTCGTACTATCATCCTACCCCTACCCCCTACCCCCCCTTTTTCCGGTGCCGTTTTTGTTTGCTACCGTTCGACATCTGTCGTGATGTAATATCTCCGGCGGAAAATTTGACCGGGGCCGCGGACGATTCGATTCTCCATTTGCATGACAAATGTAATGGTTGCATTTCGGTTTGCGTAACGCGCACTCGATCCTCGAGTCGCGTAACATTGTTGCGGTGGACGCCACGCTGCGCTGAAATAAGTACAAATATAATAGGGCCATCCCGCACTGTATCGGACCCTTTTCGGAGAGTACCGGTTTTGCTGAAATTGGGATATGTTGTGCTACACGATGTACAAGCGTATCGACGGAATTTTCAAAATACTGCAAATTGCAAAATAAACAGCGAACTAAATTTTCGTTTCTAACGAAATGATTTTTGTACTAGATCATTTTGCCTGACGATACGCATTTGGTTCGTGTATATGAAATGTCCGATTTCTAATAATTCCATTTCCTGAATAAAACTTATTGATCAAGGGAGGTATACCATTATAACTTATTTATATATTAATGTCCTAAACCGTGTATGGTTTATATATCATATCGGTACCATTATAACTGTGGGTTTCATGCATTTATGGCACAAAAAACAGTGCAAATTTTTAAGTGAGCACTGTTCAGATATTTTATATGCACCAACCTAATAATTATTGCATACTTCGTAATATTTCTATTTTTTAAACAGAAATTTAAGTTATATGGCATATCGGTACCATTATAACTGTGGGTTTCATGCATTTATGGCACAAAAAACAGTGCAAATTTTTAAGTGAGCACTGTTCAGATATTTTATATGCACCAACCTAATAATTATTGCATACTTCGTAATATTTCTATTTTTTAAACAGAAATTTAAGTTATATGGCATATCGGTACCATTATAACTGTGGGTTTCATGCATTTATGGCATACAAAAGAGTGAAAATTTTTAAGTGACCACTGTTCAGATATTTTATATGCACCAACCTAATAATTATTGGATACTTTGTAATATTTCAATTTTTTAAAGAAAATATGAAACTTGAAGAATTTAAGCATCTATGGTAGATCGTTGGGTTAGCTATACTTCGCGAGATAGAAAGATTATTGACCCCGGCGGTTTTCATTGGTAATTTCCAAGAGGATATTCGGAGGATTCCCCGAGGACCAAGCCGGTTGTGTTTCTTGTTTTATCAATCATGAATTTCCTCGATAATCGTTTCGTTATCGGTTCCCCCGACGTTACTGCCCCCTACTAGACGATAGTATACGACCGTCGCGCTTCCCTCTTTGGATACCCTTTTTATCTTCAAAACATCCTTATGAACTTTGCTTCTCCGCTGTTTCTCCGTGAATCGATATCACGAAATTTTATCCCTACGTCCACTTCCTTCTGTCAACAGTGTTGCTAAAATTCGTAACAAAATAACACCGTTTATTGAGCGATTTTTTTGCATTAGAACACAAAATTGGACCTGGTAGTGAAGACAGAATAAAATCAGCAAATTTCGTTCTCCTGTGTGCTATTATGTTAAAGAAAATGTATAGCTATTTTCATTACATTGTATTGAATTTATTTTGTTTATAGATGTAGCTGATTTACTTATTAAATTTTTCTGTTGTTCTATTAATTTTTAACCTCAATTTTGGACCTGGTAGTGAACACAGAATAAAATCAGCAAATTTTGTTCTCCTGTGTGCTATTATGTTAAAGAAAATGTATAGCTATTTTCATTACATTGTATTGAATTTATTTTGTTTATAGATCTCTAGCTGATTTACTTATTCAATTTTTCTGTTGTTCTATTAATTTTTATTTCAGCAATACTATTTACTACAGACAATGATTGCTTCTAAATATGTGAATATATTATTGAATACATAAATTTAGAGAGCTTGAAAATCGGTATACCGTGTCATGTTCGACGGGTCGACTTTAATTTAACGCATTGAGTACAATGGACACACGGCACACACTCTAACCGCTGTTTGACTAATGCATCCGCTCCGATCTCGCGTACTTGGACGATTTAATTAGCTGCGTATTCAATTACGGCGGTCGGAATTACAGTAAACAGAAAAGCCAAGAATTATCCGAAAAATCTGAAGGAATTCGACGACCGTTGCGAAACCTCCTATATAAATCTGCATAATTAATCAAATATCCAAATTCCTAAAAAAAGTAGAAACACTATTCGATCATGACAATATTGTCATAGCAATATTAATCATATAAATTAGTACTTCGCAATGTTCAATTCTAAACAGATCAAGATACTTCAAATTTTTGGAAAATTCAACAATATTAATGAATTAATAAAATTTAGAATTGTCGATTATAAAATGAGTACTTTACAATTTTCGTACTATAATAATCACTACGATTATAACAATAATCGTCCTAAGTGGAAAGAAAAGATTTTTAATGAAATGTGTGTTCTATTTCGAGAAGCAATTGAAATATTTGCTATTTGTTGTAAATAATAATCGTTGGTCGTGACAAGAATTATTTCCACCGACTAGAGCTCCTCTTCACGATCGATCCGACATTTTCAAACGATATCGGTTTATCCTGCACGAGCCTATACACGTATACATCTATTTCGTTGCACGTGTTGGGCCACTACCAGCCCGACAGATAGTGCATCTATTAGTCAATACTGAATGAATATTTAATAGTGAGAGTTATGGCCTCGATCAAATTCCAGGCCGTGCGCCCACTACTTACATATATTTCACATGCATGACTGGTCGAGGTACGGGATGCTCCTATTATTTACATTCGTATCTACACATGGACAGGGTTAAAGAACATCTTTTCAAACCTTTCATGCATCTTACATCCACAACTTTATCCCCCCTCGCGTTACAATAATTTTCAAAAAATTAGTAACACTTTACATTTGCATTTGGACATCATACCATTATTCCAAAAAACATTGTCAATTGTTTCTAACAACAGAGACTGGATTTGGAGACTTCGGATTTTATGCATTTATAAAAAAAAAGGCAAATATAAAACTGAAAAGACAGAAGAATTTAATAAGGATACTGTTACATTATTACTTTTTCTTGGAATTTACTTGGACAAATTTTATTTTGCATGAAGATCCACAGTCTATTTCATGTATACCACAAAATGTCGTTTTCTGAACAAAGGAAATATTGATCTTAATATTGATCTCTATAAAATAACATATAAATGTAGAAATTTACCACATATTTGCACCTCCATCTTCATATTTATTATATACAGGGTGTTTCGTTTAAAACAGGACACCTGAATATCTTCTCTATCTCTGAAAATACAAAGAATGTTACTGACGTAATCTAAATGGTTTCAAAAGACGAATCAGATGGACGAATCGTTTATTATAAATTTTAATTTTTCAATCGTTTTTTCAAGGTCACTCGTGTTGTTTACGTGTATACACACATTTTTTGTTATTGTATGTTGTAGCAAACATTATTGTGCATTCATCCATGTTTAATAGCACGACCTTGAAATGACCTTGAACTCTACAATTTGCAAATTTATGCAGAACTTACTTTCAGCGACATATCAGATTTCAACGGTAACAGAAATTCGACCATGAGCTTGAACTTGTAAATAAACACATTGTATGATTTCTCTGTATTTGGAACATTTATTGCAGTAATAAATTTGATTATTTACAAGTTCAAGCTCATGGTCGAATTTCTGTTACCGTTGAAATCTGATATGTCGCTGAAAGTAATCTGAAACTTCTGCATTAATTAGCAAATTTTAAAGCTCACGGTCATTTCAAGGTCGTGCTACTAAACATGGACGAATGCACAACAATGTTTGCTACAGCATACAACAACAAAAAATGTCTGTATATACGTAAAAAATACGAGTGACCTTGAGAAAACGATTAAAAATTTACAATTTCTAAAAAACGATTCTTCCATCTGGTTCGTCAATTGAAACCATTTAGATTACGTCAGAAACATATTTTATATTTTCAGAGATAGAGGAGATATTTAGGTGTTCTGTTTCAAACGAAACACCCTGTATAAGTCGGTACTCGTATAAAATATAATTCGCACTCGCCGCAAACGATTCCATGTTCCCCGCGCCGTGGACGCTCGTTTCCCGAGAAATCAATTCTTCGACGTCCATTACGAAGGAAAAATGTTCGCCGGAGGGCGTTAAGGGAGAGATCATTCCACGGGGGATTAATTTCGCGTCGTCATTTTAAAGACAGCGATTCGAGTAATTACGAAAGTTCGCGCGGGAGGGGGTTGGAAAGGAGAAGAAGACCTGCCTCCGTCCGGACGGCGAGAGAGAAAAATCAAGGGAACCAACACGAGCATACCGGGCACACATAGTTACATAATAAAAGCGTCGAAATCTCGACGCGAGTCTAAGATCTCACGGCTCAGAGGCGTTATATGAAGTCCTTTAAGCCTCGCAGCCCGCCGAGTCTTCGGGGCCGCTGCCCGATCGGAAAGTATTTCTCATTTGGCCTTTGAGGCTGCTCTCAGGATTACCCCCGCTCACCCCCTCGACCAACCCCCTGTCTACCATCGCCCTCGAGCATCCCCCAACCCTCTCCGGCACACATCCACCGAAGACATCAATAACGCCAACTCGAAACTTTCGCTCTGCTTCGAAGTGTTTCTCCCCTGTCCTTTCTCCTCTCTCTCTCTCTCGCTCTCGCCCACTCGTGAGAGCGTGCTTTCACCCCACCTCCCCCGTCGCCCTCCCGCCCCCTTGGGTTTTTTTAAATTTTTTATGGAGCACGTCCAATGGCCCGAAAAGCAATGAACTTTGCTCGAGAGGTGACAAATGGCCATCGCGAACCAGCCACGAAATATGAGGGACAGGGTGTAATCCACGCTGTCGGAGGACAGAATGGAATCCGGAGACGATTGTAACGCTATTTTATTTCTACGTCGACGACCCTCTGCTCCGCTTTCGCGACGTCCATAATCTGCTGCTCCACGCTCGTAATGGATATACTGTTTTTGTTTGCGATGTACAGGCTGTCACGCCACATATTACCACCTTGATTTACGTCATTATTATTGTTATTTCCAGCGAGAAATGTTTTGATGAAGATTAAATGCGCAATCAATAGATGCACATATGGGTGTTATTGGTTCTTTTGTAAACGGACGCGTCAAGGTCTTGTGAAGGTCAACTTTGTTGTTTTGAATGGAACCGTATGTTTTTTTATACACAAATCGGTGCAACTAAGAAGCTGAATAAAAACATAGAATAAAGATTCTCTATGAAACATATACAGGGTGAGTCACTGAGTAATTCTAGTCACTGAATTCCTAATGAAAGGGACTATCATTATAGGTGTTTAGATAAGGAACAAAGGGATGAGGATAAAGGAGGCGGGTGTATAAACATTGTAACCCCTAGGGGAATCCAATAAAGTTATATATACTGTCATTATAGGTGTTTAAAAAAGGGTGGTTCCATTTTAAAAAATGAAGGTGACCTTGATATCTCTAAAAAAAATTACATAATAACAAAAATATTTTTGGTATCGTCCCCAATTTACCATTCAACTTTGTCCTCAAGACATTTAAAATTATCTTTGAAAACAACAAAGATATTTGAGGTGAAAATGTTAGGTGACACCCTGTATTAATCCGTGTATGTGGAAAAATTATCAGTAAAGGAGACATTTTAATTTAAATATTGCTCGTTGCAAAGGGAAAGATTTAATCTTCAAATCTGTAATAGATTCATTCGGGGAAAAATGTTTTTGATGCTTTTACAAACGATTAAGCCCATTTATGATATAATTTCAATAAGGTGCAAAGTGTTATTAAGAAATCCAGCACGGATAATCATTCATTTCATCCCCCAGAAGCCGCACGGCCGAAAACAAGCGGCGGGTGAAATTAAAAAATTTAGCGAACGGTGGAACGGATGGTTCCGCGTACGGGGATTGGTAAATTGCTGCCACAACGCCTAAGAATAATTACGTTTCTCGAGGAATAAATACCGCCCCGTTGCCTGTTTATACCACCGAAAAGCTGATCGTTATGTCCTGTGCGCGATAAACGCCCCGTAAACTAGATGCTGAGGGTGAGAACAAGAGAGAGAGAGAGAAAGAGAGAGTGAGAGACGGTGAGTGTAGAAGAAAAAGATGAAAAAATAGAGGAGTCGAGGAATTAATTGAAAATACAGGCAACGAGGTGTAACATCGTTTAACAGCGAGAGCCCGGAGTATCCTGAGCCCGAGGGCCACGAAAATCTCGTAGGCGGTAATAATAAAGTAGACGATAAATAACCACGTTTAAGTGGTAACGTAATTTCAGTTTCTACCCTTACAGGACCATTAAGGCCATTATTGCGAATCTCTTAATTTGCGAAAAACACTGTTTCCTCAAGGGGCCCGGCCGGCAGAACGCCGTTCCACAGAGGCCACGTTAAATGGCGACGAGGTGGCGAGATTGTGTTCCTGCACCTGTTGGGGTATTATTCATTTCGACTGTAAGCTCGTTGACACCCTTTTTCCCACTCCCCACGATTCCTTATATTACCTTCCGCCGCGCCGGTTCAAAATTGCTAGTTGGTTGCTTCCAGCATTTGCACCGCAGGATCCGCCATTTTGACGCGCCCCTACACTCGGTTCTTATCTTCTACTGACTCGAATCATAGAATCTATCCTTTTTATCAATTGTCTACAACAATTACAACACTTTTGAGTAATTTGTAAAATATTATAGTTTATAGGTTTTTCGACAATTTTTTAGCAATTCACACTTATTTTCGAAACTGAAAACGATAGAAAAATTAACTTAGGGTACACATCAAGAAGAAATATTGTTAATTTAAACATTTTCTTGTATTTTCTAAATTATTAACCTTCGCTAATAAACAAAGATACCGTAGTTGAAACGCTGTATAAACCGTCATATGTTTCGCATAGAAATGAATTTCGAAACAGAAAATTGCAGTTTGGATGAAACTTCGGCCAGAGAAAAATAATTTCATACCGTGCAAACTATTAATCGTTTATTTCAATAGTTTCAACATAGACCGAATTGCAAACTGTCGATCGGTTTATATAAATGAACTTCAAAACGAAAAATTCCAGTTTCATTCGTTCGAGATATTAACGTTACCATATACACCAAATCGAAAAAGCATTTCTGTCGGAAGCCCTTCAAAAATAAATTTCGAAAAGCCGTAGCTGTCGGCAGTCTATTTATCAGTTAAATGCTCGTTAAGAAACTGTTGCGGACGGCGTCGGGACATTTGATTTCCAACGTGGGAGGACTTCCATTTAATTTGAAAATTTCCTCGGGAACGGCCAGTGAGAGAGAGAGAGTGAGAGAGAGTGAGAGAGAGCGCCGTCACTAGAACTCGCGAATTCGCTAATTGTCACTCGGGCTGTGCGGCGCGGCCACTTCCGCTCTGGGAGGTCCGAAAACGCGCATAAGTCACGAAAAACGATTAGCGGCTGAACTAATTGAGAAAACCGCCCCTCTCCTCTGGAAAACAGAGGCATCGCGCGCACGGACGTGCGTTCGTGTGGGTGTGCGGCCGAGGGCCGGCAAACACGCTCACCGGTCGTCACAACGAGAAGATTAATCGCTTTAATTTCCGAGACATGATTAATCATAATTAACAGAGCCGGGGTTACTACGCCGGTGGAAAAAAGATAGAGACCAGGGGGTGAAAAGAGAGAGACGGGGAGGAGGGACGGAGCCGACGTTTGTAGCGCGGAATCATTTACAGTGGGTTGAGGGAGAGGCAGGAGAAAAAAAGAAAAAAAAACGAAAGCCGTGAAAAATTCACCGCGAGCCACACCGGGGAATTAACAAGTTGTTTTATGTACAAAACAGAAATGGACGCGTATGAATGACTCTGTAATTGAAATATATCCAAAGTATTGAGTACCCGCGGCGAACGCATGGATAAATCGACAAATAATCTATCAGTTTGTGTATTCCGCCGACGGAAAATACTCAAATCGCCATCGGCCTGCGTGTTTCATCATCCTGCGGAATACCAAATATTTTTATAATCTCCACGCGGCGGCGGCGCCCGGTGCGTCATCGATTTCCGAATATCACATTTTTTAGCCGCGGCGTCTAATTAACCGAGGAACACCGTGCGGGGAATACATTTTTGTTTGACTGCCGATCTCTCTGCGCATATAGATGACGGAATTTACAAAATTAAATTCGCATTGATGTTTCGCCATTGTGTCCATATTAATACATTACAACACATGTGCCAGCACGTTGTTTGACAAAAGCCATTGAAGGAACGAATCATTAGTAAGTCACGTCTGAAAAATAGGGGATGATTGGGGGATTATTTTTGACAGTGGTTCTAAAAAATTGTAACACGTTCTCCCAATGTTTTATCTCAGAAAATAAGATCACACGTTTACTTTCACATTTATTTTACCCGATAAGACACCATCTTCTTGGACCATCCCCATGACCGAGGGTCGCCGTCCAATTTCCATTCAATCATCGAGAACATCAATTAATTATAGACCTCTTCCGACAACTTTGATAATTAAGAGAAGAAGAAGGTCCCCGAACTTTCTGCGGTATCGAGACACAGCATCCGTGAACGGGGGTGGGAAAAAACGCAGGAAAAAGATGGCGGGGATGAACGGTGTTTCTGTCAAGTGTACGTCTGGAAATCCTCGAGAGAGGGAAAAGTTGATCGTGCATCCAAGAGCGACCCAGTAACAGAGTCCTGCGCGTGACAGAGGTCACGACACGAGCATTATTCTCCCCCCGCGCTCGTGTTCGACTTCTGTGTTCTCGCTGGGCGCGAGAGAAACAAAGAGGGAAGGTGAATCCGGGTAAAAGGAAGCGAGTTTGTCGTAACAGCGGGTACTGACTTTATCGGCCTTTCGAGTTTATATATTTCCCTTTTACAAGAGGTGCAACCCCCGCATTTTCACGCTCTCGAACGAAACCGCCGCCCTCTTTCTTTTTTCCAACCCCCCCTCGATCTGCTTCTCACACTGGTTCCGAACCCCTTCCTCGACGTCGTCCTACTTTCTTCCTTTCTCTTTCTGTCCCTCCTTCCGTTCTGACACTTCCATTCAACGGACGACCACCACCCCCGGCCGACCCTCTACGTAGCACGCATTCATTTCGCCCCACGCCACGCTGTTCACCCTCTTCAACCCCCGTGCAACGGGTAGACCTCTCCCGGCCACTCTCCATCGGTTATTTATTCGCGATAGTTCCTACTTTTTTACGGTTTACGAGGCTATATCGACGGCTTTTGTTCGTGCCCGTCCCTCCTCGTTCGCATCTGGCGATAAGATACACCGGGAAAACTACCCTCTACACACGGTCACGCCGCCCGCGCCGTGTCGAAACAGAAATTCCTCGTTCCGTTACTGTGGCTCCGAGCCGATGCGAATCGTATCTTGCCCCGAGAGCAAATGGCACGATTGTCGAGATTATTCGGGACGTTTCGGAAGTTGTGGGCCATGGGGCTGGGATATGGGATTGCGATTAACCTTAGATTCACCCTCGGTTGGTGGGACTTTGGTCCATTGTGAATTTAAGAACTACGAACTAGTTCCATCTAAATTCTAATCGAGAAGAATCCTGTTTGGGTGTGAACGATCACTTGTACATTTATAACAAAAATGAATAGATCGAATGCAAAACAGTGAGGACATTTAAAGAATTTAATAATACTGTTGTATTGTATCCGAATTGTGATTCATTTGTATACAGGGTATTTCACCTAACTTGACCACCTTAAATCGCCTATTTTGTATGATAGAAAAAATGTCAGAGGGAGAAAATATTCTGTTCGAAGTCGCCAATACGGTGATAGACCGAATTTTTTTCTCAAGGTGATTTTTTTCCAGATTTCAATGTCATCGTATTTTTTAAAAATGGGACTGCATATTTTCAAAATTCCTTCAACTCCTTGAAATGGACGGTTCCCGAGGTCATTTGAAGCGACATTTTCCTTTTCCAAAATGTCCGCCGCGGCTTCGTTTAGGAGTTATTAACGAAAAACACGGACCAATCAGAGCGCGACCTAGACGCGTGGTGGCAAAAATGGTCCGGCGCGCCAGCTGAGCCGTAATACGACAAAAGCAGTCTCCACGCATCGTGTTAAACATCTGGCGACTGACGTCACGACCTCCATAGCAACAAGGACGGCGTATCTAACCGCGCATCCCAAATACAACGAAAGTCGTCCCAACCCATCACGGTATATCCAAAATTACTGTACGATTTACGCATAGACTTATAGAGATAGACTGCGCGGCCTGTACGAAGCGTTGAAACCCACAATGGCGGCAAGGGATATAAACTTAGACCATATATACTAATAGACCCGGCATAGGTATAGTATGTGTATAGGAAAAGCGAGAATTCAGTGTCCGAAAGATGATGGGACACTGTGACGTCACAAGATAAGTCTTAAGATAATTTTTTTCCATGTACTTTGTACATGACGCAACCGCTGACCCCCCCCCCCCCCCCCCTCCCCATGTAAGCCAAGCGTATATAGGCACTGTCGATGAGCATAGCTTGTACATCTTTTGAAAATGAGACGTCACAGGGTCTTTCAGCTGATTTCATCTTTCGGACACGGAAAATTATCTACGCCGTGTCTATAGGTATATATGGTCTAAGGATATAAAGAGTGAGAGAGAGAGAGAGGAATAGTTGGTCGTGGTGCGCTCTCTTTCTAATTGACGAGTTGGTGGGGAGAGATTCTGCTTCCCCTACTTATTTCTATTTATATAGACTCTATGCTGCTCTGTGCTTACAGTAAAAAAACACGTGCCACGTGCGTTATTAAGTGAAAGTATATGTTTTATTTTAAAAATGGTATATTACATTTACTACATTTCCCCTCATTCGCTTTTCGCCTGAGCCCCCACCAACTATCGGTGTGCGAGTGAGGTAGAAATACATCCTGCCGCCATTGTAGGCTTCAACGCTTCGTATGAGCCGCGCAGTCTATCTTTATAAGTCTATGGATTTATACCACTGTTTTTATGACTACTACGTCACTATGTACGGATCAACATGGACGGTTTGCGCGTATCTGCGACGAAGAAAGTCCTCGTATCAACAACTCACAGACCCAGACGACTGCTGGCGCGTCTGGACCATCTTTGCCAACACGCGTCTACGTCGCGCTCTGATTGGTCACTGTTTTTCGTTAATAACTCCTAAACGAAGTCGCGGCGGACATTTTGGAAAAGGAAAATTTCGCTTCGAATGACCTCGGGAACCGCCCATTTTAGGGAGTTGGAATTTTGGGACACCCTGTATACAAGTGCTATTTCGGAACCGTGTAAAAAAAGAGTTGCGTGCATCTCGATATTCCAAAATTCTTGTACTCTCTTTCTCTACTGTTTCGTCTTGTCTCTCGTTTCTGTGAGAGGCGCATCAAATCCGCAGTCTACTGATAAATGATTCAAACTCGAGGCATTCGGGTAGCGTGCCCGAATACTCGCGTCGAATTCTTTTCTCGGGGAGAGTCATAAACTTATCGCGAAATATGTTGCCTCGCCGGCGGGCGTTTCGCCGTCGTCGCGACGGAACGGCGGCGTCGAACGTTCGTCTCAGCGGGTTTCAAGAAGGGAAATAATAGGACGAATGGAAGGCAACGAACGGATGGCGAGAGAGGATCGAGAAGGAGACGCGGAGCAAAAGCTAGAGAAAGAGAGAGCGAGAGAGAGAGAGCGGTGGGGGGAAAGCAAAGGAAAAAAGGTACAAAAGAAAAGTAGCGAAAAGGCGGGCGAGGGAAAGGCGTAAAATCGCAGGAACCGTGCACGCTGGAAGTACATAAACTCGAAAGCTCAATAAAGTTCGCAGCTACGGCTGCAACCGGTTACGCCTCGCGCCTCCAACCCCCTCCGAACCCCATGGTTCGACGATTTTTTCTTGGCCTTGCCACGGCCCTGGCCCGCTCTCCCACGCCACCTCGGAAGGTCCTCCATTTTCTTCTGGACTTTTTGCCTGGCAAAATTGGCCGGCGCTCGTTCGTGACGCGAGTCACGTGCAAAAAAGGCTAAGTAGTAAAGTCAGACGATGGCCGGCCGACGGTGGAATTCAAAGGGACGCGTGCACTGCTTCCGGCCACGGCCCTTTTCCTTCGTTTCGGCCTATCGAACCCGTAAGAGAATGGGAGCGTGCTTCCCGATGGGAGTCGCGACCCCGAAACCCTTTTCACTCGGTCTTCCCGCGAGTGAATCCGGGATCCTTCCCAGAAGGCATCAGGGTCTCGATTTTAGAGGGGTTGCTGCGCATCGATTGTTTACTAAACCGATTAACCCTTCGCAAAAGCCTGCATTCCTGAAGTTGCATCACTGTGGAATTTTCAAAAATAAAGAGAGTCTTTGTACTATGGTAAAAGTTTTCGTCGTGTCCAATCGTTTATGCATAATGATGTCAATAAACATTGACTGATAACTAGACTGCAGATTTTATTACGTTTCCGATAAGATACTGCATAGGCGTTCAGAGTGGTCAAGAAAATATTCTGGATCGAATAAAATGTCCGAATTTTTAAGGTCGAAATACCTTCGAGTGCGAAGGGTCGAGTGAGGTTTCAGCTTATCTCGAAGTTTTTGGTAAAGGTCTAACGCGGTCCGTAGGTGACCGTGATTAAAATGGACAGGTCGCATGATCGACGGGCTCAAAGGAGCGCGGTGTAGAGAGATTTGCTGCGGAACATCTCACAGAGCGCATTTTAGTCGCAAGCGACTTATAAAGCAAGAAAGAAGGAGTCGCAAAAAGCTACGGGATTTCCAGGCGATGCAGCGGGGAATGGACGATAGGAAGCATTCGTAAAGCCGAGGACGATGAAGCGGCGGTGCATCAAGTAAATCAAACATTTGTGGCGGTTTGCGGCAGATGAGGGGGGGGGGGGAGGGCGAGTAAAAAAGAATCTTTCAACCAGATGATACGAGGAATGAAGAAAAAACGAACGAAAGGGCTTGGGGAGGGAGGAAAAGGAAATTTTAAAGCTCTTCGAAACGGAGCCTGGATAGAGAAAGAGAGGAAGCGGGAGGGGGAATAAAAAAGTTCCCCGTAAATTTGAGTAGTGGTTTTAACGCTGGTCTAAGAACCAGCCACCGCTGACCGTCCATAAAACCAGCGGCTTTCCTACGTCAATGCGACCGAAGGCGATTCCCGCTTGACGATCGATTGTAATTAAATGGAAACGCTTTTACCTCCGGCATGGCAGGCCACCTCGCCGCTCCCGCCTCGTCATCTTTTTATCGTAACGCTGAATAATACTTAAGCTGCCGTGGAAGATGATCGTGGCAAGCGATGTCGCTACAAGGCGTCCTCGAGAGAGAAAGAGAGCGAGAGAGAGAGAGAGAGAGAGAGAGAGAGAGAGAGGCCCCTCTGAGGAGCATTGTGCTCGAGAATACTCTCGAGCTTGATTGTAAGTACTCGGCCGCGCCTCTCTTAAACCTCGAATAGATTAGAAGATGGTCCTTTAAACTTGTACAGGCCATTACCGTCGCCTTCTGTCGCTGTCAACTTCGAGACCACGTTGGTCCAACGCTAATGAAGCAGCTGAAAAAGGAGACTGCACGAGCGATCTCGATCCTCTGCGTCCGGGACGCACAGCTGGACAAAATTATTTTTTCACAGTTTTCAACTTATTTTGAATTGTCAGACCACAAGTCAGCTTTGTGTCACAACCAATTTTTCTGAAAATGTTAATGACAAGTATTAATATTTGATAGCTGTTTTCACAGATCTATTCCTTATAACAAAAGTACAACTTTGAACTATTTCTGTACCTGTAATAGTTTGAATTGCTGAACCGTTGAAAAAGAACCGGTGTATCTAGCTTTTCAATTCTTATTTCATTAAATGAATGATTAAAGTGGTACTGAGACAAATAACCATCATCCAGGTGCATCCTATTTTAGGACTCTGCTAGAACCCATTGCACATGACAAGAACACTTTGTAGTATGTACAAAGTTTGTACATTGTACACGACTAGGATGCATTCGTAATATTGAAGGAGTGTGACAAAGGGATTTGTGGAGAACCTAGGAAGAATTTGATCTAAGACATCAAGGAGGTTCGCCATCGAAGAGTTAACCGAGCTTTTAATTTAATGGAGACCACGTGTAGGACATGTGGCGGGTGCATCTCGCGATTTCGTGCGGAGCTTTCTGCGGCAGGCTGGTCTTCCTGGAAATCTGCACTTACAATCGACTACATTTGCGGTATTACGGCTTACTGCGAACGGGGGACCGTGAATGCCATTTGGAAATCATTGCCGATCGGAGAGCTAGAAGCTGTTGTAATGCTCTTAGGCGGACGATACAAAGTGAAAGGATCCTCGTCCCGGGGCTGCTTGAAAAGGGTCCACCTCGGTGCACCCTTTCTTTTCTCCACTCACTCTAAAATATTTCTAATAATATATCGAGTCTGTTCTACGGTCTACGCCGAGGTGAACTATCAGTTCGTTCACCGATATTTCTTATACGTATCTAAATATTTATAATTATGGACAGAAAGGTTAAATTGTGGCGAAATTAAAAGATACCAGAACTGATTTTTGGTAACACAAAAAATACAACTTTGGTCTCCAATAGAGTATATTTGAAATGATTCTTCTACATTTCTTGTGTAGCAGTATTTAATATTATTGATAAAAATTTACTTTACTGCTTTCGAAAATCTTGCATAGTACAACATATTAATATTGCGTAAATATTGTTAATACTTCATCTACTGAAAGTCTAATAATAGAATCTTTTATGATTTTCTTTGCTTAATGAATAGTTTCTAAGTGCACGGGTAAATGTGCATATAAATTTTAATTATGCTGAAATTCAGAATAGCGAATTGTGGCGCCATCTTGGGCCGATGCGTACAACCTTTTTCACCAAAGAAAGGATTACAACCCCTATTCGATACTCAAATATCAAATATTTTTATAAGAAGTTCATTCCTCAAATACTAAAAATGAGAGGTCTGCAGAGAAGCAGTTTCTATTACAGAAAATCAACGTTTTTGCTTCTTTAGTTTTTAAATAAAATATTGGGGTTGTTTGAATAGTATAGACAATTCAATGATAAATCGATTTCAGCAGAGCAATTTCAGAGCAAAGACTTCTAAATGTTCTAAATAATGAAAAACTACACGACTTCAAAATGTTTGTTAAAAACTTGTAGTGTGAACGTTTAAATTCTAGTACATTGAAAAAATTCAATGCGAAAGAAGGAAAAATGGGAAATCGACTGAGTAAGCGTTTATCTTATAAGAGTGGACACGAAACACTATGTCGAGCAGAGTTTCCATCATCGGGAAAAGGGGGTGGAAGCACTGGCGGCGTCGACATATTAGAATTTAAAAGCATCTCGTTGACGCGACTCTTACCCCTCTGGCTTTCAACGTCGCCAATAACGATCGACATTAATTAAAGTAATCGTCTTAGCGATCGGAACGCACGGGTTTCTCCGACAATAAATAATTTATGAAAGCTCGCTGGAAGTTAATGGCGAACCAGTGAAAAAGGGGTGGAGACGAAAGAAAAATTACAGGATCAATTCTTTTTTCATAAGAAAGAAAATTCCCTATGGGTATATATTTTAAAATAACCGCGAAGAATTCTCGTAAAATCGAGTCAATTTTGTATGTGCTGGTGACTGATTTTTATCAATTTTTTCGATACGATTTTGTGATTTTTTTTAAACCTAAGTGACCCTATCACAACGCACTATTCTTCACCTTTAAGTTAAGCCCCAAACGTTAAAAAATTCCTATGGGAATACACTCTAAAATCTACGCGAAGGATCCCATAGACATTGAGTCAGTTTTGAACGAGCTAAGGGATCATGCACACTTACATATAAAACAAATTTATAAAGATTATTATGATCACTTTTATTCCTTAGAGTGAGAGTAATATTCCAAATGAAATGTATAAAAATATCTCTACGCTTTAGCAGCATCCTCGATAGCCAAACTTTGAGTTGTGATCGGTTTCAACTCTTTTACACCATCTTTGGATATCATCTGAACCTTGAAGTTGGGGAGATTAACTATCAAACGTTTATGAATTTCTCTAACACACAGTTTCATTAGGTCATATGCTTCTTCCTCTGTAGAGTCTGTAATAAATTACATTAAATGCAATCTGTTTTGTACAATCACAACCTACAATAATGTTTTAGAAAATAGTTTCTCTTACCTAGTTTATGGTATCTGTCCAGAATAGACAAAGTGAAGAAGCCTCCGTAACCATGTGCTGCGTAAGGCACGCTGACGCAGGACGCTAAATAGTCAATGAAGAATAATTCTGGCCCTGTGCTATCGTCGTAACCGCCCAGCAGCAAATTAACAAAGTACGGTGTTCGGCTTCTCAGATAATCAGCCAGGTTTCTCCTTGTGAACCATGCGGCAGCATGCGGAGACAATTCGTAACCATTTCTCATTTTATAGAGCTGTATATTCTTTCCTATGTATTCTGAAAATTGTGTTGCATCACCGGATTCTCCAGACACAGCCATCACAAGCTTGCTAGAGATTTTATGTATTTTTTCCTCGTCTGAAACAAGAAAAATAATGCAACTTGAATTCTCGTTCAGTAGAAATCTAAATTGTAATAATTGTAACCAAACAAATCCCTTACCGCTTTTCATAACCATGATGGAATGGGCTGTGGTCATATCAGCCGCGACAAATACAAAATCTTTGAATTTTATTCCAATTAAGCACTCCATTTTAGTAAGCTGTACCACTTGATTCTACCGTTGCAAAATTCAACTGCTATTGTAGCTTGCAAACACTGAAAAATGCCTGTCACTGGTAGGTTAAGGTTAACCTCCAATAATCTTCAATAATCATTCACCAAGACAGAGAGTATATTAGAGTGCTCACGCCCGGGGTTTCGGTGTTTCCGGACGTAGTGGCAAAACGCTCAAACTGTTATACAAATTTTAATTCGACTTCCTCTGTTAGGTGGCGCCACATACCAGTTCCACTAAAATCTCAAAATAGCGCCACTGGGCGTAGTGGCAAAACGCTGAAACTGTTAGCCAAATTTTAGTTCGACTCACTCGCCCAGGTGGCGCCACGTGTCAACGCGCTGCGTCGATAACGTTTGGCTACCAGTTTCAGCATTTTGCCACTACGTGAAGTGGCGCTAAATTTATATTTTCGGGAGCAGATAATTCGTGCCGCTTTTTGTATTAGTTCTTATGAGCGAAACGGCAAGAATCATTTGCTCGTGTGTATAATTGCAATAAGGACTCAAAATTGTAATTTTCGAATTCGCGAATATATCTTCCCGCATGTCTATAAATTTCAAAAAAATTTTCCGTATTTATAATATGAAAAATAATTTTCGAAAGGCCTCCATCGACAACTGTTGTCTTCTGGGACTTCAGAGAAACAACTAGGGATGCACAAATTTCCTCAGTCTTTTAAGTAAAAATGATTTGAACGATTTTAGAGTAGTAGTAAAAATGAAATTAATAATGCAGTGGCTTAATAAATCTAGTAATTATAAAATCAACTATTTGAGCGAGATCGTCGAATTGTTCATTAATTTGTCACTGAATAAAATAATTACTTGTAGAATTTTTGTTTAATGGCAAAGACCCAGTATCTAAAATTCGAAATTATCCAAGACAATCTATGAGACAGACATATTATAGTGTTCTACTTTCCCCAGCTAAAAATATAGACTGGTCCCTAATTCAAACTGAAGGCAACATTGAGATCGTAACAATAGTGCATCATTGTTTCAAACAAAAGCGACTTATGCTTCACAATAAAAGTCTGTAGCTTCTTTTATCATCCTTAGAATCATCGACCTCCGGACCAGTTATCTATTTCGGAAACGTTCAGCACAGATTTAGTCTTCGATCTGTATCAATTGTTATACTAGAGCTCGATGACCTAAAAACTTCGGAGAAGTTTAATTTCTCTATATAAATATATTAATATTTTCTCAATAAAAGCAATCTTTCTGAATAAAATTATTAAATTTAACGAGTGCATTTTACCAAATTCTTGAAAATCATGTTTGTAGTGTGAACGTTTAAATTCTGGTACATTGAAAAAATTCAATGCGAAAGAAGGAAAAATGGGAAATCGACTGAGTAAGCGTATATATAATATTTTCTCAATAAAAGCAATCTTTCTGAATAAAATTATTAAATTTGACGAGTGCATTTTACCAAATTCTTGAAAATCATGTTTACTCAGTGTTAAAAAGATCGACGATCCATGCATTGGATGGCAGATAAAATGGAAGGTCGTGGATGGCAAGGAAAAATTCGTGACAAACGCTCGATAAAACTTTATTTCTTCCGTGTGTGTGTCGCGTTGCGTGTACGTTCGCGTACAAAACCGCTTGCGCATGTGTGTGTCCGCGTGCATACGTGGTCGGAGACATGAAAAATTAGAAAAGAGAACCGTGTCAATGGTCTTAACGCGTTCTCAACGTGAAACTCTTGGGCGGAGGAAAACTTTCTCCTCGTTTCGACATAGTAGGTCTTCGCCGCGGCCCTTAAAGGGCTGCGCTATTAAGGCACTCTATGCCAGGAAATACGTTCAGCGTGCACGCGCGGTTCAAAGAGGATCCATCGAGTATACAACGCACAATAATCTCTCACAATAATCCCTGTATACACAGGGTGTCCCCGGTATCAGGCTACTTCTCAAAAAAAGAAATGCGTCGAAATCGCGAAATAAAATTTTCGATACCTTGTTTGAACCCAGAGGATTTCTGTTCTGATATTATAATAACGTTATCAAACGATTGCCACATTTTATTCTGCGATTCCGTCTCGTGATTCACGAGTATTCACCCTGTATATATGCCTAGAAAATAACGAGACGCTTCACTTGCACTTAAATTTCCAAAATAATTAATTCGCGTACGTGTACGCAGGTTTCGTGGGAAATTAAAAACTAGGCGTTATCCTAAAATTAATTGGACGGCGGTCTAATGCTTACTCTTATCGACCCGTTCGTCTCCTCGCTTTTCATCTTCGGGGGGGAATGTAATGAAAAAGAAATTTTCCACACGTCTCGTAAATGGGGAAATAAAATCTGGTAAAATAGAACTCGTTTCATTCTCTACCCTTACGGTACGGTAGAAACGGTAAGTATATAATGGTCATACGAATTAGGCTAAACGAATTCCATTTCAGAAATTTCATTAAGTTCAGTTTGGCTCGATAGGGACATTTGTCCTCGGGGCTTTCCGAAACCTGGAGAAATAATTTCATTTGATATTCGACATTATCGTAGGAGGTTCAGAAAAATCCTGCACACAGCGATAGAAAGAAAGTGTCTATAGACTATTGTTCTCTTTTATCGATCGACACTAGCATTTTTAGTGGAAAGTTGGAATAGAAATCCTTAAAATATTTTTTAGGAGTAGAAGGTCAGTAGCCTTTTAGAAAAATTGATTTATAAATAATCTTCGAATTTCTGTTTCATAAGACATGCTATAGACGATTAAAAAAAAGGACTCGGCAGTGTGTCACTATTTTCTATCCCTCTCAATCAGCATTTTTCATCGCGCCCTATATTTTCCTATTATAAAAGACTTTTGATTCCTGCGAACGGGTCGTGTCGTAAACCTAAAACAACGTAACGTAACGTAAATGCTATGATTGTACTTGCTATAAACGGCAATGAAGGGGTTGCCTCTCTGACGATCGCGATCCTTCGTAGGCAGCGACGAGCATAATCGAGTGTACCATTAAATTAGGCTGTCCGCGCAACCGGGACAATGTACATACATACAAACACGCTAGGCTTCCTATACACATATAGTACGACGATAATAATAATAATAATAAAAAAAAAGAGAACCGATGCGTTGCACGGGAGAGGTACACTCGATCGTCAGCTCGATGATGGTTCGAGGCTAGCTCGATGATGATTCGAGGCTAGCTCGATGGACTACGAAGGCCACCATCCCGTGTTCCACAGGCATCGATGAGTTTCGTTCGCTCGGGAATTATGGGAATGGACGAAAACTGATACTGTCCATATCCCCATTCCCAATGATAATCGCGATTCCTTCGAGTTGAAAGGCGGTTTTAATAGATCCAGTTGACGGGTACCCATTGGTCCTCCGTGGCCAGGGAGTCCAACGCTGCGATCACCTGTCTGAAGGTGTTGTCGAAGTCCTCGTTCACTATCACCTGGTCGATGTACTTCTCGTAGGCTCGCTGCAACGCTGCAGACTCTTCCAACGTGGATTTCAAATCGTCCTCCTGTTGGTTAGAGAGTAATAATTAGTATTTAAATAGTTTAGAATCCATCGGACTTGGTGCGCTTTGGTTTCTATCGGTGATTGCAATTTTTGGTGCTGGTAAACATTTAAGTATCGTATGTGTAAATTGCATATTAGTAGACTGCGGATCTTTATGCAAAATAAAATTTTTATACATCAATTACGATCTATAGAAGATAAGTAATAATTTATTTTCCTCGTTAATCATTTTTACATGTTAAAAATAGAGCATCGACACTGTTAAACACATTTAATCTTTTTACTGTTTCGAATTACACCTATGTCATAAATGCATAAAATTCGCAGTCTACATATTAGTTTCATATGAATAAAATGAAAAAAATTTTCAGACGAAAAATTTCAGAATTAAAATAGTTCCGAGTGCAAAGGGTTTAATTGTGTATTCACAGCTCGTTTTATTTTCAATCGAACACAATGCGATCCGCTGAAACTATATTCGACTAGCAAACAATAAACAACTATTTGTCTACGGATATCTACAATAATGGTAAATCGGTAAATAAAAGGGAAATTCATGCGTATACAAACCTCGTACAACGATGCAAGGGACTCCAGCGTCCTGGCTCTCCTCGAGCTGAACCTGATGGAACTCGCGCGGTCAAACTAGCGAAGCGAACATCAAATACATACAAAAGATTAAATAAAGAACGCTACGTTACAATGGGTGTGGGTTCTGGGGGGTCGGGTTTACCAAGAGAGCGAATAAAAGTATTCAATTAATGCGGACGAAAACAGATCTGAAAGTCAACAGTAGTTCAATAAGAATTCACACGTTCGTTGTGCACAAAAAAACAATCGACTACTGGCCAAAACCAACATATAGCTTTTACACAATTAAATGTAATTAATGCATTGAAACTTTACGATCGGAAGAAGACTTTCGAGCATTTGGAAATTGCTAAAAATTTCAAAAATCATTTCTCTTTCTTAGATCGTGTAGATGAATAATGAAAAAAAGAGATTCTTTCTTTCTCAGATTTCGTTTATCGCAATTGATAAAATGTTTGCGAGCAGTAGTGCGAATGAGTATTGCACTAACTCCGGCCCGCCATTTTGGATTCGGCGAAATAAACGCTGTACGGCCTCCAAGATCTGTTTCGACCGCTTCCGGAGGCAGGATCTTCGTCGAACGCATCAATCAATGGGAAGTGCATGCGATACGGATTGCAGTAACTAAATTACATTTACACAACGACGGCAAACAGACTGGCAGGCAGGGATCTTAGAGTGGTTGCGTCGTAAAATGTTTGATGGCTATGTTTGTTTTCGTACGCTCGCGATACACACGGTTCGCGCAATTTCCATTTTCCCCGTTTCTTTCTCGCATTTGAGACGCGCGGTACGACGCGAGAACCACTAAAACGTCGTTACCAGGAATTTGTTTGCGGATCCCGATCGTTCCGCGCGAATATAACCTTCGCGGAAACCGATTTACATCGCGCGCAAAAATATTATTACGGCCGGCGCAATAATATTTAGCGAGCGTTCACGCGCGGACCGATCGATTCCTCGCATTCATCGAATCACCGCGTTATTATTATTAATGGTGACTCAGATATTTATTTTTTCATATCTGACCGCTAGCATTCTTTCGCTATTCTTCTAACTTTACTTTCTAAACGAGGTCTACGTTACTTGTACGAAACAAAATTACTACCCAAAGATCACTGAGATGGTGTTTCTATTTATAAAGATCGGAAAGCACTCGTTAAATCGTAGAGTAGGTTATTTCCAGAAACGGTATAGCCGGATAAGATGGTCAAAAATGCCCTTGAGCCGAATAATATGGTCCATTCGATAGGGCATCAAAAAAAAATATACTGTGTAAAATTTTAACCCTCTATCTCGATCGGGAGGGTAGTTATGGGGTAAAATTGAAAAATCAGTTTTTGGCCTATTTTCCCTAGTTAAGGATGTTTAGAAATTCTGAAAAAAATCTGACACATGTCAAGCACCCGAATACATACTCTGCAATTCGGTTCAGATTTTTAAACTGAAAATACTGCTTGTAAAAAATCAAAAATCTCAAAAGAAATCGAAAAAATGCAGATTTCACATGGAAGATTTAAATTGACCACCTCTATATTTTTACAGTCCCGATATATTATTATCACGTCGAAAAAATCGGTTTTTATTTTTTTTAACAACGGCGCACCACTCTTGAAAATCTGAAAAAATTCATGAATGACACTGATAATAATATATCGGTACTGTAAAAATATAGAGGTGGTCAATATAAAACTTCCGTGTGAAATCTGCATTTTTCGATTTTTTTGAGGTTTTTGATTTTTTACAAGCAGGATTTTCAATTTAAAAATCTGAAACGAATTGCAGAGTATGTATTAGGGTACTTGACATGTGTCAGATTTTTTCAGAATTTCTAAACATCCTTAATTAAGGAAAATAGGCCAAAAACTGATTTTTCAATTTTACCCCATAACTACCCTCCCGATCGAGATAGAGGGTTACAATTTTACACAGTATGTTTCTTTTTGATGCCCTATCGAATGGCTCATCCCCGATATTATTCGGCTCCAGGGCATTTTTGACCATCTTATCCGGCTATACTCTTTATTACAGGGAAATGGAATGAGGTGGAGTTAAAATGCTTTCAGAGACATGTTCGGATTTTTTTACGAATATCGACTTACTGGTTGATAAAACAAAACACTTTCTATAATTTGCTAAAGATGACCGATTTTGTGTAATTCGATAATCGACGCGATTCTCTTGGCACGAAGTGAATGCGTTCTCGAGGAGCTGCGCGATAAGAGTACAAAGAGCGGAAGAAGGCGTTTTCAGCACGTTAGTTACCATCAAATTTCGACTGCTTGCCCCAGTGGACCGGCCAAGGTCGTACAAGCACTTCAATTGTTCCATTCCAGGCGCGGCTATGAAGATCACGTAAGGCATGAACTCGGTGCTGTTGTGAAGGATCTTCAACGCAGCCGGACTGCAGTCCAACACGCACATCCTTCCGCTTCTAATTAACTCGCGCACCGAGTCCAACTTCGTCCCGTAAATATGACTACCGTGTTCGCCATACTCGAGGTACCGGTGTTCCTTGATATCCGTCTCCATCGATTCTCGATCCGTGAACCAGTAGCTTTTGCCGTCCTCTTCGAGGACTCTGGGTGGTCTGGAGGTGTCTAAACAACGACAACATCGTGTTAAAAGCTTTAAGTTTCAAGTACGTACAGAATTTTAGGAAAAATTGTACAAAGTGAAGAAATTTCATCGACTTAAATTTCACCCATTTAAGTTTTTCTCAAAACTGTATTTTTCATATTGGCGACCATGATATTTCAAAAACTACTGAACGGATTTCGCTCAAATTTTTATGATATAGTCAGCACATCTATAGTTCTCGCCCGTACCAAAATATTTTTGATATCTGACGTAGTTTTTTTTTGTAAGCTGAAAATGACGAAACTTGGAACTTAACGTTTAAAACCGTGCCAAAAATTCAATTTTCGATATTTTTATATTATTTTGGTACCGACGATACCCGCAGGTCTACGAATTAAAATGCCGTTTGATTTTTTAATATCAGATCATCGAAACCTCCGGGCTCATTTTACTTTTTTTTTACACATGAGTGTCTTTCGAACGGTGTAAAGTCGATCCAACTCGTTATTTTGGTTTGAAAAAATTCTGAGAGACTGTTAACATATCAATAAATGTGTGGTAAAAATTTCAAGATTGTATGTTTCAAGAGTCCTTGAAAAAAAATTCCTAAAAAAAGCAAGAACAAGTACTTTCCTAAAATTCTAATTTATGGAAAACTCTGGATTGATCTTTACATGGAACAATGGTGCCGAATTTCTCAGGATCGCTGTTGATCAGCCTGTTTTTCAATGTCCTGCGTCCTACGCCCCTGGGACCGACCAACGCGAGCGTCTTGCGCCTGAAAGGCGGCATTCTCGCGACCTCCTCGTACAGAAGCAGCTCCGCGCCGTCGAATTCGCCGTTCGACTTCGACTGGTACATCTTCCTCTTCTTCTTCTTGGAGATCCGAGTGCCGCAGATGCTAATCTTGTGGACGAAGTCGGCTTCCGGCGGAACGAACGCTTTCCGGCGTTCTTCCAGTTCCAGGGACGGGACCAGACCCGGCGGGCTGAGATCCTCTTCTTCGACTCGTCTCGCTTGCCACCAGTTTGGATCCGCTTGGTCGACGATCTGTAACACGTCGCCCTTCTGGAAAGGCAGACCGATCTCCCTGCAAGGCAGCAGCGTGTCTTCCGATGGGTCGTAATCGAAGAGTGCTCTCATGTAACACTGGAACCAGAAAAATTACCATTGGAATGTTTTATTCAAAATTGTAGAAATTGCACGATTTATTTTACGACACTAAATTCAGCGTTTATCGTGTTTGGTAAAATTTTCGCCGGGGAAGCAATAAAATTTTGGGATCGAGATCTATAACTGTGCCAAGAGACGACAGCTGAGAGATTTGCTTCGGGATTTACTCTAATCGCCGCCATTACGTTTGGCCATAAAAAATCACCGAGAGGGATCGGCTCTATTAAATCAGCACTCGAAGACTGAAATATAAACCTTTAATGCCCTGGCGTTTTTCTAACACGGTTTTACGTCCCTATAAACCTTCTACCATCATCGTTTATTATAAACTACTTTCTGCCAGCGCAGCCATGCGAATTATCGACCGCGAGAAAGTCAGAGTGGGTTGGTTAGATCCAATCGACATGATTTATTCGTTGCAGTTGGAAACTAAAATATTTTACCAAGAAAAAATTATACCACGTTCCCTGACCATCCACTATTAAATAAAAATTCCAACTTTCGCCAACAACAGATATTAGAGTAATTAGATTTTAAATTCAAATACCGATTCGATAAAATTCGATAGAGAAAATTTATTAAATCATGGAAGCTTTCGAAGCTAAAAATTACTTTCGAACACCAGCTAGATAATTCGAGGTATGGATCACTCACGGTCGATTTGACAGGCCGATTGCCATCGATCGCAATTCCAGGCGCCAACTTCAACGTGAGATTCTCTTTCGCCTTGTGAATGGCTTCTTGAAGCTCTTCAGGGTTGCGGACGTCCTTTCCGTTTACCTCGAGGATCACTTCACCGGTCCTGAGGAGTCCTTGCCTGGAAGCTGTACTGCCACCAAGGATTCTGGCAATTATCAGGTTGCCAGATTCGTCGACTTGCACTGTCAGACCCTGTCAAAAATAAAATTGGAGTCAATAAACGCGTTTTTGCATAAACTGCATCCGCTAAATGCAAGTCCTTATTAGTTCATGCAATCTCCCACTTCGATTTACTAAAAACAATATTAAATCAGTCAGACATTCCGGAAATACGCGTAGAGCACGCACGTGACGCCGTATCGCGACCATAATAAACGCTCCGAAGGTATTTATACACCGCTGCGAGTAGCAGCATTTCCGTCTTTTCTCCGCGCGATCGAGTCCGATTCTGAATGGGAATTCTCTCACGTGACGGAATGGTAAACTTCTAAAAGCGGCTTCTCGGCTGAGAAAGTCCGCGCGAACAACCACCTCTTTGTTAATTACTGAACGCGTCTCCACTTTCTTCATTCGCCACCGGCTAAGGAAACAAATTGCGGCTGTGTAAACACGTGGGAGGATTTCGCGTTGAAAAAATTACAAAAACAATTTTCCGAACCAGATCTACTGAACGCGACTGTGTTTCTAACCCTTCGCACTCGAGTGGTGACTCAGAGTCACCAATAAAATTGCTGTGCCATTACTCAAAATATTGTTTACATTATTAAGTATGTTGGTATCTAATCAATTAAACATTTAAGTATTGTGTATGAGGTATTAGATTAATTTCATATTCATAAAATTAAGAAAAATCATATATAGGAATTATTCTAGGTCGGAAGAAATGTTTAATTTTCGAGTTTTCGAGTGCAAAGGGTAATATTCAAAATATTTTTTACATTATCAAATAAGTTGGTATCTAATCAATAACTAAACATTTAAGTATTGTATGAGATATCACATCGATTTCATAACCATAAAATGAAAAAAATCATATATAGAATGGAATTATTCTAGGTCGGAAGAAATATTTAATTTTCGAGTTAAAATAGCTCCGAGTGCAAAGGGCTAACTGAATAAACTAAAAAAATAATAAAATTGTAAAAATGGTCACCGTCCGAATATCAATAACCCTGATCGTTTCTAAAATTCGCAGTAAACGTGTCAATCGAACAAAATGGTTAACGAAGTGGGGTGATTAAAGTGGTTAACGAAGGGGGGGTGATTAAAGTGGTTAACGAAGGGGATGATTAAAGTGGTTAACGAGGGGGATGAAATTTCGAGAATATTACCAGGGGTTCGTTAGGATACCGCCTAAGTCCAACCATCCTCACAGCCTCTGTCCTATCGTTGGTGGGCATCGTCGGTAGCACTGGTTGCGGCTTCGCAGGTGCTTCTTTCCTCTCGACGACCGCGTCGTGCGTTTCCAGAAGAGCTTTCAGGTGAGAGCTTCTTAGCAATCGTGTAAGTTCCCGCGCGTTCTCGTCAATAGAGGCGCGGAGCGCGTGGCAGACCTCGTCGACGATGTCACAGACGCACGAGCATACCGGTTCCACGTGGAGAGGAGGATCCTCCAAACGCTCCTGGACCTGAAACAGTACCACGGCGCCCTGGTGATCAAGAGGATCCACTCCGAAAACTGGTTTTAGCTCCGGCTTCCTTCCACACCTAGGCCTCGAACTAACTTTCTAGTGTCTCCGATTAAAACGCTCTTCTATAAATCGTTTTTATTCTCCTGGCGAAACCACAATAACGAACAAATATTTTTTGAATAAATTTTTGGGGTACACAAATTTTATGTACTGAAAAAAGATGATAGTGTAAAAGATACAATTCTTAGAGCTTCATTTTTGTAATAATTTTTAACGAAATTCTCTGATGTTTCTGATAATTGTTGCAAGTTTTGTTTGAGCATCTTGTGGGAAAGATCAAAAGTTAGCGTCGCAGAAGGGAACAGAAATGCTGGTGTCAGCTCAAAAAAGATGATAGTGTAAAAGATACAATTCTCTAGAGCTCCATTTTTGTAATAATTTTTCACGAAATTCTCTGATGTTTCTGATAATTGTTGCAAGTTTTGTTCGACTGTCTCGTGAGAAAGAACGAAAGTTAGAGTCGCAGAAATGCTGGTATCAGCTCAAAAAAGATGATAATGTAAAAGATACAATTCTCTAGAGCTCCATTTTTTAAATTTTTAACGAAATTCTCTGATGTTTCTGATAATTGCTGCAAGGTTTGTTCGAATGTCTTGTGAGAAAGAACGAAAGTTAGAGTCGCAGAAGGGAACAGAAATGCTGGTGTCAGTGACCAGTTCAAACAGGGAGAGAAATTCTTAGGTTTGTGCAACGCTCTGCGCGGAGCCGAGGCCCGTTCAACGGTGTTCGTCGAACCCACAAACAGTGAGCGGCTTTGAGCTGCTGCCAGTTGTGAAAGTCGAAACGGGTTTCCGCATTAAATTCACCGTACGAGGAGCCATGGCTGCTCTTTGTCCGCCCCGTGCAGCTCCGGAGAAACTGAACCGGACCGTGTGCCGTTCGATCAACGATTTCTTCGATCGACCGCCATTACGGTTCGAATTTGTCGTTTTTCAAACGAATATATTATATATTTATACATCTGTCGAATCTTTTAAAGCAGAGACCTGGCAAATTTTTGACAGTGATCCAAAATTGAGGATCAAAAAATTTACAACATTCAACAATTTATTATGGCTCATTATATTATATTATGGCTCATTATATTATATTATATTATTATTATTATGGTTATTTAACAATAACCCGAAAGACTTCTACTTTCTAGGATGGACTTTGTCACTGCTATTTCTGAAAGTATAAAAATATAGTGACGCTTCCATTAATATTCGGACACTCTTAAAAAGACGATATCATTTTTTTTTTGAGAAGTTAGAGCAATTAATTTACTACATGATGTGAAAAGAAATTTTTTCAAAAATTGCAATTGGTCGGAATTGCAAAGAAAATACTAAAAGTTATGGTTCACAACTTTTTTATGTGGGCTCATATTGAAAATGTAGAAACTCGTTTCGTAGATCTGCAACAATTAAACATATTCTGAAAATTTCATTAGTATTTTAGTATTTTCTCTACAATTCCGACCAATTGCAACTTACGACCATTTTTGAAAAAATTTCTTTTCACATCATGTAGTCAATTAATTGCTCTAACTTCTCAAAAAAGTTCAAATCGTATGGTGCAATATCAAAAAAGTTATTGTTTTTTTAAGAGCGTCCGAATATTAAGCCCTTGCACTATAATACCGAGTCGGACTCGTGACGAAGATTTCGAAGATAGTCTACTAATTATTCATGCTACTAATTTCCCTTAAACTTTAAATTGAAACAAAATTATATTTTCTTGTTGTTGAAACCATTGGAGACTGCATAGGTATAAATTACATACAAACTTCTTTTTTTCTAAGAAATTAGAAACGACAAATAAATTCTAATCACTGCAACAGTAAAATGAATCGTAGTGTAAGGGGTTAATGTGAGTCACTGAATTAATAGAGTACTAAATTCAGTCAATTGTGTAATTCTGCGATTGTGTAAGACTGCAAGTGGCTTCTTTTGAATCAAAAGAGATTTTTGCAACGTTTAACACTAAACCTACGAGGCACCAAACATATAAAAGTGAAACACCTTATAGCAGAAGATTGAATTTACTTAATCTTTGTACGGTTTTCATTATATTTTATGCTTAAATGAAAAAGTCAATTCAGTCATTTCAATATAGACCCACATATAATAAAGTTGTAAAATGCAACTTTTAGTATTTTCTCTACAATTCCGACCAATTGCAATTTTTGAAAAAATTTCTTTTCACACATCACGTAGTAAATTAATTGCTCTAACTTCTCAAAAAAGATCAAATCGTATGGTGCAATATCAAAAAAGTTATCCTTTTTTAACAGCGTCCGAATATTAATAAGAGTCACTGTATGTCGCTGGTACAAAAAAATTTCGTTGGGACGTGGCCCAAGAGTGACTACATCCTCTCTGCAATGATAATGACCAAGTAAACCAAGCACACCTTGGTGCTAACGATGCGAACATGTCGAAATCCTGAAGAATTTCGTGTTTCTTTTAAGAATGCTTCAGCAGCCTCTTTTCTGTGACCTGGAGAACATAATTGTAGGAACGAAGGCGAGTTTGGCGAATTTCAAATGTGGCCTTCTTTCGATTTGCCACCCACCGGAGTCAAATCGTCATTGTGCAACGATGACCCAACGTCAACGAGGTATGATTCGATTAGCGTTGGTCACGTAAGGCTAGTGTACTCTACGCTGAACCAGCCAATACATCGTCACAACAATGAACGAGTAATTACGAAAGTGGGTCGGTTCTCAGCGTTTCAGAGCCACCTTCGAGAATGCTTATTACCTGAGCCAACCGATGGGGAACGTGGCGCGAGCAGTCTTGCAGACGATGTGAAAAACTGCGTGAATAAAAATTAGCAGAGTCACCGAGTCGGTAAACAAATTCCAGCTTCCTCGATTCTAATTAGAATTACACTAACGATGTGCCTGGAACCCTAGGAATTTTAAATAAAAACCTAACGAAGCCTGCATAGAAATTTAGAAAGTAGTAGAAAAATTGTTCTGTCTGCATTTCATTTTGAAAATTTTACAAAGCTTTCGACTACAAACAATTCGAAATCGTCCAACAATTTAATTTCACGAACTTAGACGTTTTAATGATATATACAGGGTGGTCCACCTAAATGTGTACACCTAAATGTAGCCACCTAAATATCTCCTTTATTTGTGATGACATAACAAGTGTTTTTAATGCAATATAAATGGTATCACAAGGTGAATTTTTTGCAAATATTTTTTGTTTTCTCAAGATTATCTTTTCCGGAGTGTTCACTTTCATTTTCAAAGATTAAGGTCATTTGAAGGTCACGTTATTATACATATCTGATTGTATTTTTTGCTCAGTTACACGGTGCAATAAAAAACAAATGCAGTTATGTGTCAAAAAAAACACCGATGAGCTTGATAACTCCGAAAAAAATTACCTAGGTGGAAAAAATATTAGTGCCAAATATTTGGTCCATTGACACCATGCACATTACGTAACAAATAATTTTTGCATCACAATAACCTGAAGAGATATTTAGGTGTTCTTATTTAAACGGTTCTTATTAAACTGTATATGATAGTCAGAGGAATTGATTAAAAATGTCTGAAAGACTATAAGCAATTCCAAGCTGTACAGTTTGCGCTTGGTTTCAGAGATCTAAAAAGATTTCGAATCATGCGAATCGCCAAAGGAAATAAATACGTCTAGAATGTTTTTGCCCGATGATAAATGGAGGAATCACTTGCGGCAAACAATTGCATGACTGTTTAATTTCCGCAAGAGTAACGGAGCAATAAATTTCAGAGAATCCGAAGGTCTGCGAGAATTGCACTAGCGTACAGGAATTCCTCTGAATCGTTTGAATCATTTCGCAAGAAGTACGAAGATTACGAAACACTATGCAATTTTCCATACCTGACGAAAAGTCTGTGACCGTCGCGTCGACTATAGCGACATGGAAATCGCTGTAAGTATCGCTCGCGGCCACGATGAATCATCATCGAATCATTCCCGGTTCGATACATGTGCATCGCAGATGGACGGAGCTATTTTCACAAGGCCCCAGGGCTCTGTGCGATTATGGTTGTCGGAGCGCGTCGCGTCGCTTGGTCAAATCACCGAGGAAAATCGTCAACTTCTGAAAACAAGGATCGGAAAGATAGATCCTCTCGATCTTCGCCGGGCATAAATCAGACACCGGACAGACGACATCAAAGACAACACGGCTTCGTAGTGTGTTTTATTTGGACGCGCAGAAAAAACAGAACTTGATTTATGGAGATTAAGTATGCACGCTGAAAACGATACGGCTTTTTTTACATTGTCGTACTTCGAACGTTGTTCCGAACACGATTTCTATAACTTGTTAACAATTGTTAATAATCTTTAGATAGATTTCCGCTTACGGCGATTGTTTTGTTGATACTGGACCGAGGAACAATTTTATTTACATTATCAAGACATTGTGGTAAAAGCGAGGTTTTGATCAAAGTTTGTTAAAATATGCGTTTGTGGCTTGATTTACAGATTTGCTCACGTCACAAATGCATAAAGGGTCTGAAGTCTGAAGCTAATTTTACGACGTTGTAAAATTCAGATTACGGTTATAGTTCTTTCTTTATCGAATTTAGTGGTCGTTCTGAGCGAGACGTGTACGAATTTACTATATTGAAACTCAAATTTTAATTTAATGAAAAATAGTGTTCATTCGTAGTGCATTTCTAAACATCGAAATACAAGATTCGATGCAGAAGCTGTTGGGAAAAAATACTTGTACCAAAGCGAACATTAAAGCTACCGAGCCTTAAAAGTAACTGGTACATGTTCCCTTATAAAAATGGCAAGATTGATTTTATTTAGACTTTGTGCGTAATACGTGCTCTACTAAAATCATCTAATAATCATAATTTCTTATGGAATCATTTTTGTTATTTCGATAATTGTAAAATAAAAAATCTGGAACCGGTCAAAATGACAGGCCGTGTAGGTTTAGTGTTAAATAGTAGAGATTAAAATATTATTTTACAAAGCACGGCAAACAGTACAATATTGTTTTCTCATTTTTATTATTTCGATAATTGTGAAATAAAAAATCTGGAACCGGTGAAAATAACAAGATTGATTTTATTTAAACTTTGTGGGTAATACGTGCTCTACTAAAGACATCTGTACAATAATTTCTTATGGAATCATTTTTATTATTTCGATAATTGTGAAATAAAAAATCTGGAACCGTTCAAAATGACTGGCCGTGTAGGTTTAGTGTTAAATAGTAGAGACTAAAAAATATTATTTTACAGAGCGCGGCAAACAGTACAATATTGTTTGATTCGTGGAACGGTGTGGCACAGGTATGTATTTCTCTCCATGTGTCGCAAGACGGTTATCATTCCGGCCATTAATTACGCCACATTTGTCACGGGAACAACAGCACCGGGGCCGGTGTGTTCAGCGGACCTAGCACAGCCTATAATGAATTCCTCCGTCGTTCTGTGACGTCCCTGGAAACGCTGCCACGAATCCCGGCTAGATTGTTACAATCGTGGAACGAAAATACCGTTGTTGACGCGGCTCGTCGTTCGCGTGTGTCAATATCGAGTACTACGTTTCGTCATCGCTGTCATCCACAGGCCACGAAACGGTCTCTCGGACGGTCGGTGTGCCGAGAGAAATCAATAGCGACGCGTCGAGCCAACTGGAAAATCATCAGCCTCCGACCAGCCTTCGTGGCGACGCAAAAAGATAATCTACTTAATTATTCATGAATTTCTCATTTCTCGAAGAGCGAATCGCAGCGAATCAACGGGCACGCTACCAAAGACCACGATTCGCGTTTTACGCTGCTCGAAGTCGAGTATAGTTAAACCTTTCTCCGAGAGACCTCAAGGACAGCTGAAGCGACCATCTCGAGCTCTCCCTACCTTCCAATTACGAAAACCCAGCTCACGGAAACCAACAACTCGTTTCAAGCCTTCCTCTTTAGCGATGGCGAGATATGGAGAGCAGTTAGACCCTAGCCAAACTTCAGAGGACAGTTTCCCTTTCTCGGGAAATCGGTGCGGTGCGGGGATCTAACGATCCACGGATTTACTACGTCGTGGGCTTGGATAGATGCGATCGGCTTTACGCAAGGCGTGTCCGGAAGGTAATCCCATTGAATATTCAATGGTTTATAGTTCATGTTGGTGGCACTGGTTGATATGATAACAAGACATCGGATGTAGCTATGGTGTATGCAGTTATGGCAAACATATTATTCTCAAGCACAATTATTTTTAGCTTTTTCAAGTGGTCAAAGAGATTGATGTGGACGCAGTCTAGCTATTACGTAGACCAAGTAGAAATAGACATAACACCAGACCTAGCCTTACTTTATAAACACACCTCGTACAATCTAGAAGACACAGAGGCTAGAAGACACAGATGATAGAAGACACAGAGGCTAGACGACACAGAGGCTAGAAGAGACAGAGGCTAGAAGACACTGAATCCTAACCATCTATGTCTAGCAAATACCAGGGTAAATCCAGGATTCAGCTGAGTCGCTCATGGAACAAGAAACAACTCCACCGTTAGCACAGTTCACCAGACTTGGCAGATCGAAGATCATCCGCTTTCTCTCGCGAGGAGAGTGCTGCGAACTGGATAGGCGAGTTTCCTAGAGGAGCCTGACCTGGACCAGGAGATCGGAGCTCATGGGCTCCAGGTGTTAATCGACGTTGGGATCATCGGGGTCCAATCTTTCCTCTGAGCTACTAACCTCGAAAGTTGAGGACTCTATTTCCAGGGACACTCTGTCAGGTACTCACTTGGGAGGACACACTTTCAGGGATACACTTTCAGGGACTCTTTCTGACACTCTCTTTCTGGCACTCTCTCTGACTCTCTCAGGCACTCTATTTCAGGCACTCTCTTTCGGGGACACACTTCCAGGGGCCACTTCCAGGTGCTTACTTCCAGGAGCTCGTTTCTAGGGTTAGCCTAGCCACAGCTAGGGATCTAGTTGCCAGACCAGTCTGGAATCGCAGGATCATGTCTCGACTCACTTTGCAGGAGAAGCCAGAGGTCGCCCGCCTCTCAGGTAGGACGCTCCCGTTTGGAGAACTCGCTGGAACGACTGTGGTTCGGCGGAACGAACGCCACGGCCGGGTTTGGTGTTATCGATCAGGCCAGGGCCGTGAGCGGGCACACACGGGGTACACGGCGCGGGGTAAACGCACGAAGGGCTCTCGCTATGGACGCGGATCCCGGGCTCTGTTGCTGCTTAGGTAAGCGGCGTCAGAAAACTGCCGCGCCTACTGACGTTTCTTTCACCCCCACCTTCCACGGCTAGCCCGTTCGTTCAGCCTGCCCGAGTGAAACAGGTGGGGGCCCTTCTTCGGATGGTATGCAACACTCCGCTACGTTGCGCGCAGGGCCGTCTACCGATCTCCCAGACCCGACTGATCGGAGCAACCGTGTGTGCAGACGTGGCCTGGTTTAGGTGACACGTGGACTTTCCGTGGATTTTTTTTGTGAATTTGGAATTGCGTGGTTGGTTTTGCTTGAGGGTCTTGGTTTCAGTTGGTTTTCACTGGAATCGGTTTTTTTCTGTTGGGTTGGCTTTGGTGATTGAAATTGCGAAGGAAATTGGAAATCTCTGTTTTTCATCACAATGAGGAAGATAGGGTTCGTGTACCCTTCAGCTTCTTCTAATGGGGAAGATAAGGGTTATGAACTCTTCATCTTCGTCCAATGAGGGAGATAAGGGTCGAAGCTTCACCTGAGGGCGATAAGGTTCATATACTCTTCATCTTCGTTATTGCGATTAGTAGACTGCGGATTTTATCCATTTATTTAAAAATTGAAGTACATCGCGTATCCCCCGTTTTGAAAAGTATAAAATATCCTAAGTAACAGTTTATATTTCGAAGCGTCCTGTAGACAAACGACCCGGTACTTAAGTACAGCAGGTGTTTCTGATTGGTTCCCCCTGTTCTTACATCCTGCACGCAGCCCTTAACATCGTCGAAACATAAAATTTTAAACTGGTTTCTTGTAACGCTAACTCTAACACAACACTAAAAAATATTCTACTACTCTAAAAAAAATCTCAATACACGCGTGTCTTCTAATTGAAAATTCTCTTTCGCACCTCGTAACAATGAAAATGGCGTAGTTTACAGAGGATGTAAACAGACAAGCATGAACGTGCTTCGTTGGAAGGAATGTTAAATATTCTGTGTATCAACTTGCAAGATGGTGGAGGGGGTGGCCTAGTACTTAAACATTCCAATCGTGTTCGTCATTCATGGATGAAAATGTACACACCGTTTGCCAATAAGCGACTTTCTTTTCGCTGTTCCAGAAAATACTCTCACGCTTGAATTTTGTACAACTTATATACTCCCATAGTTTCATTTCGAGGTGATACGTAAAATGTCCATTGATGATCCATGATACATCAAAAAGTAACTCGAGTTTGTCTGCAGGTGAAAGATAGCGAATATAATAGCGTGGAAGAAAAAGGTGATCCGCAGTCATCGACACCGATCCGTTTATCGATCTTGTGACACGAGTAGACCCTTCTCGAGATACTCAATAATCCGTTACGTGATACAACGGGATCGTATGGCTCTAACGTTAAAGACAACCATCGGTGTCAGGCGGTTCGTGAACCCTGGTGCATTGAAAATTTCTGCGAGCTACGTAAATCAGCAGTTTAAAGGATATTTGGGTCAATCAGTATCTAAAGTGGGAATCGCAAGATAATGCATGAATTAAAATTCTTCACTCGACTATCTCGACAAAGAAAATTGTAACCCCCAACTGCAATACATCGAGTTTCCATCAACACTAAGATTAAAAAATATTTCCATAGCAAATTCCTCCACATTCTAACTTCGAATTTATCAGAAAAAAATTTGCAAAATTCTAAACGTTTAAATGTAAACCCATCCCTAAGAGCACAATATCAAGATTAAAAGAGCACAAAAATATTTCTAAAACAGGCCCCTCGAACATCTACAAAGTATTCTATACAGAAAAATAGCCAAAACAAAAATTTGTAAAATTCTAAACGTTCTCTAAATGTAAAACCCACCCCTAAGAGTACAATATCGAGATTAAAAGCGCACAAAAATATATCTGAAACAGACCCTTCACATTCGAACATCGACAAAGCATTCTATACAGACAGCCCTGATGCATTGAAAATTTCTGCGAGCTACGTAAATCAGCAGTTTAAAGGATATTTGGGTCAATCAGTATCTAAAGTGGGATTCCGAAGATAATGCATGAATTAAAATCCTTCACTCTACTATCTCGACAAAGAAAATTGTAACCCCCAACTGCAATACATCGAGTTTCTATCAACACTTCAAAAATGTTTCCATAGCAAATTCCTCCACATTGCAACTTGGAATATATCAGAAAAAAGTTTGCAAAAGTCTAAACGTTTAAATGTAAACCCACCCCTAAGGGTACAATATCGAGATTAAAAGAGCACAAAAATATTTCTGATACAGACCCTTCGAATATTGACAAAGTATTCTATACAGAAGAATATCCAAAACAAAAATTTGTAAAATTCTAATCGTTCTCTAAATGTAAACCCACCCCAAAGAGTACATATCGAGATTAAAAGAGCACAAAAATATTTCTAAAACAGACTCTTCGAACATCGACAAAGTATTCTATACAGAAGAATAGCCAAAACAAAAATTTGTAAAATTCTAATCGTTCTCTAAATATAAAATCCACCCCTAAGAGTACATATCGAGATTAACAGAGCACAAAAACAATTCTAAAACAGACCCTTCGTATATCTACAAAGTATTCTATACAGAAAAATAACCAAAACAAAAATTTGTAAAATCTCTGCACGTTCTCCAGAAGTTGCACCCTAAACCTACCCCTAAAAATAACACCTCCAGCCCCAACCAACGCTCCAAAATGAAAAAATACTTCCAGCTAAAGAAACATGTGTCATTCAAGCTTCGAAAGAGCAGAGCCCTTTCAAATTGGTTTAAAGTTACTTCTCCTTGAAAATTCAGTTTGCACACCGACACGTGGCGAACTCGGAGCCTCGATACGTCACTGTCACTTACACGCTCGTGGATGTCGTACACGCGCTGGTATCCCCCCGTTCCCTCTCGCGATTACAAAGCCGGTTGGAATTACATCGGCGCGGTGTACACGCGAGTACACGCAACACGCCTCGCGATTTCTGTGAGGCGAGGCGAGGCGAGGCGAGGCATGCGAGGCGTGCGATGACTTCGTTCGAGGAGACGCCGCCGTCGACAATTGCCCGGGTTCTCCGAGGTCAGAACCAATTGCCGAGGATATCAGAGGAGTCGCGGCAACGATTTGTCAATCAAGACCGTCGGATTATTCACGATCCTAACTCGGACCTGACCCTGACTTCCGGTCGTCACGTGTGATTCAGACTGGTTCCTGCAGGAAGCTTCTTTCTTCTCCGGGTTTCGTCCTGCGGCTTCAGGACTCTTGTTCGTGACCGAAGGCACGACGATCGGGTTCCTGGAGAACGCTATTGATCCTCATTTCCTTTCGCCGGATATAAATTCTGGGGTCTTCTTAACATTTCATGCAGGTGTCGTGGGTACCTTGAGACTTCGACTTTCACACCTGGAATTCTCGTTGGGCGATGTATGTACTATGGCTGCCATAAATTCCAGGATGAAACACGACTGTGCTTTTGCAATATTCCATTGCATTTGGAAATTTTTTTTGGTGTTTTATACATTTTTGGAGCGTCAAGAGCAATTATTTACACCCGGAAATTAATTATTCAATTGCATATATTTGCATTCGAAAATAATAAAAGAATCGTACGAAATTGAACTGGAATTATTTCTAAAAAATTGTATAAATTCGATAGAATAACCAAAATATTTAGCTTGTTATATTTTAATGTTTTTGTTGTTTCTTAATAGGATATGCGTTTTGATTATTCTATCGAATTTACAATTTTTTAGAAATAATTCCAGTGCAATTTTGTACGATTCTTTTATTATTTTCGAATGCAAATTTATGCAATTGAATAATTAATTTCTGGAAAAAATTGGTCAAAACGCTCAAAAAGTAGACGTTTCACTCGGAATGGCTTGTGCCCTTTAAATAGTTTAATGTTACGAAACGTAAGCTTTAAATTTGATTTTCGGTTCTTGTCTCAATCTACGCTTAATTTAGATGATGTTATCTTTCACCGAATTTAAACAGACGATATATCACAGCGCGTTTCTCTTCGCATTCCGCCCCATAATTCACTAACGTCCTATTAATCTAAATTTTCATATTACTCCAGCGACCTCTCTTCCTAATTAATCACAATCAGCGACGTTCTGCGCAGCTATTAAGCACTCCTCAAACAAACTTGACGTGCAACCTCTACGTCCTCGACTAACAAAGATCTTTTTACGCTCCACTAACTCTAATTAACAGAGAAAAAAACACTCCACACCCTTTTAATTAATATCCATTAAACAGTGACATATTTAATTTGGTACACCAGTAATTCTTTGCAATAGTGCACATTCATAATCAATTTAAAAGTGCACATTCAACAAGTTGGTTTTTAACCAATAATAAAGAACAGAGTTCCAATTCTTTTGATTAATATTCTGTGAAGATATAATATAAACATAAAACGACATACAACTTCCTAATGATGTTATAACGAACCTCCAGAACATCTAGGCTAATTTCCACCCCCTACAGGGGATGATCGATGGCTCCCATTAAAATTCCCGGAGGCGCTACCGCGGCATTTGTTTGTAGAACTAACTAGGAATCAAAAGCTTCACACTTTGCCCACAAAGCGACTACCAGATCCCAAGTCAACAGCCTAATTTTCCGGAGCCAATCTTTTCACCGGCGGTTTCCGTGAAAACCGGCAGCACCCCCGTCGGGTCTGTCATCGATCCCCATTGTCGAAGTTTACCAAACATCGGGCCGGAAACGGACACCTTAACGACTTTTCGACACCAGAAGGGCCTCTTCTCTACCTGGCCGAGATGGAATGTGGGCCCGACAGGTGAGAGGGGCCCTAACGTCTCGGAGGAAGCGTCGACCTGCGCGCAACCGATCGGGACAAGATAATTCAAACCGTACCCGATCTTCCACGAACCTTAAAAACTCCGAGATCTCAAGGTCCAGCTTCCAAGAGAATCGAAAAGAGACCTCTCGGAACCCTACAGCTGAAAAATTTCCGAAAAATCACGTCCCAGTCCTTCTTCGAATTCTGAAGTCCTCTAAGCCGCTTCGAAAAGGAATTCAGTGAAAATTTCCAGTTTTTTAGTAGGGTAACTGCACCAGTAAATGAACGCTTTTGTATTTTTGTATTTTTTGCTTTTCCATCATTGTTCAATTACTAGAATGTGGTGTTCATTGACTGGTATTTTTTATTTAACGTTTAATAAAGACAAATAATAATAATTTCATTTTATTTAGGAAGCCATTTGGCATATATGAGATTCCTTTAATTCACATATTTTTTTTTTAAATAAAATATCGTCCTGAACAATTTCTTAAATGTTCATTCACTGGTTCAGTTACCCTATACAATTGAACATTTTGTAAAGTAGTACAAAGTAAAGGTTAATTCGATCTTATTTATTTATTTATTTATTAATGCCCTAAACCGTTTATGGTTTATATAGCATACAGTTAATTCGATCTTTCAGATAAAAATGCAGTGACGAAGTTGCGAACCTACTAAAAAATGGTAAACATCAGGAATGACTGTTTTTCGAAATATTCATCGTTTATTTTCTATCTCCATGACTTTGTAATTCGACACAACGTTTCTTGCAAATATGCGATTCCACGCTCGTTGTCTGCGCGATTTTATTGCCGTTTTCCATTCGCAGTCTCCGCCATTGAGTCACGCGCGACTTCCCGGGAATCCGCGTTCGTTTCCGAAAAAAGACCCGAGACGCGGGAACGAGAGATGCATCGGATCGAATAGGAAAAACAGTTGGGATCACGTGACGAGACTTTCGGGATACCGAGTAAGTAATCGCACGCGCGCGCGCGTTATTTTCTTTGCACGTGGTGGCTCTCGCAACAGGGCCGCTGTACGACGCCCACGCCCACGCATTATTTCGGGAGCGACACACATTTCTCGCGTGGAACGCGCGAACAACACACCGGCCTTCGATGAAAATGTTAGCGTGTCGATTGTCTGGGGCCACCATTCCGCGGTTCCTCCGTGACGTGAGCAATGGCGTCACGTCTCCTTTCGTCATCGTTATATAACCACGAACATAACGACGAACCGAAGAAAAATAACGTGGGTGTCCAAACACACGATATTCATCGAGGTACTTACGAGAATCGCGTTCTTCTCGTAAATCCACTTTCAATTTTTATTCACAATTCCTTTCTCGCGGTGTCTTTGCGTCTTTGGCGTACGAGGAATTTTGAATTGAGCCTTTTCGCACCATTTTTTTTTTCAACGCTTTATTGTTTGATTACGTTTGGCATTTTTTTCTGCATAAATGTGACGTACCATTCGAAGAATGAAGTTGTAAATAGCTGGGCAAATGTGGATTTGTTAGTGGTTCTTATATGGCGAACAGATTCGAAATGATTGTTCAACGCGATTACATTGAAAAATTAATTTATTGTAGTTGTTTTACTGTATCGATGTATTCTCTAAAAATGAATTTTTATATCAGAATAAGTCTGCTTCTCTGATTTAGCGTGTCTGCTAAATTTAGTTAACTCGGTGAAATTTCACTAATTGCGAGCGAAGCAGAACCGTAAATGAGCGTTTCCCCCCCTCTCTATTTCTCCCACTTCCTCTCGTTTTCGTAAAATCGAGCGTTCGTAGTAAACACGTGGGCACGTGCGTGTGCCTCAGCTTCTACGTGCAATGTGCGCATGCTCAAGATATTGTGCGACTATTTGTTTACTCGTTTGTGCCAAAAATAATACATCGTATCGATCATTGAAGAATTGTTGTAACTAATTTCTTCACTAACCATTCATAAAATTCATAAAATAGTAAAACTACCCTTGACCACACAATCATTCAACTCTTCTTGTCAATGATGTCTGTATCTTACCACCCCAAACCACCCTACGTAAAACTTTCAATTTCACTCTAGAATTTTATAAAACTGTATAATTAATTTCCAATTGATTAAATCAATAAAACTACCCTTAAATGCAGAACCATTCAACTATTTCTGTCAATGATTCTATACCTTGCCACCCCAACCACCCTCCGTAAAACTTTCAATTTCACTCTAGAATTTTATAAAACTGTACAATTAATTTCCAATGGATCAAATCGATAAAAACTACCCTTAAATACATATAACCATTCAACTATCTCTGCCAATGATTCTAAACTTTAAATAGTCCCCTAAAAATCACTCAATATCACATAAAAAATTGATCTCTCTGTCCATCTAACTTCCAAACAATGCACCTCGAAAATATCCCCCGCGTTCTACAAAAGTGGTAATCATGCGGTCGCTATATCGATCCCATATTGCTTCCAGGGTTCAATGACGGGGGCGGTCGGTGACGTAACACCGAGAAGGAGTAAGACAAAGGGCAGTGCAAACGTTCACTCACCTTCACCAGAGAGTTCACGACCGGACTGTCCAGGAGGCCCTTGAGGAAGAGCAGGTCCGTGTCGTCCGCCACCTTGCCCAGCTCCTCCAGGTTGTCTCGTACGTGCATGAAGGCGGCTGGAACAGTGACCAGGCACTTTTCCATAACACTGTGGCGACTTACACGTCGGCGAGGGGCAACGACACTACCGGTGGCAGCGTCGGGACGAGGGTGCGGAAGAGGGAACGATCGGCGAGGGGTGGCCGGGTGTGGCCACCTTCCGGGTGGATCAATATTCGGCTAGCTACAGGTGGCAGTGCCACAACACGCGGCCTTCGTGCCGGAAAATAATCGAATACAACAGCCCCATAAACCCTGAACCCACCCGAACAACGAGTTTTTCCGACGAAACATTTTTTCTCCACCCCCAACATTTTTTTAGCTCGTACAGTCATCGTTTAGACACGTTTGCATTTTTTACAACTACAATTTTTCTTCTACTATTTATTTATATTTTTTGCAAGTGAGTTCAGCTCTCGTTCGACGCTTATTTTAATTTATTTGTGCGGCCCAGATATTAAAAACTTAGAAATTATTTTTGATTTCATTAAGTTATGCTCAATTAAAATTTAATGAGTTAGTTGTAACCTAACAAAATTAATGCTTACACGTAAGTTAGACCCTAAGTCATATTGTAACGTAATCATTAGACACCGGATTTTATGCATTTATGGCAAAAATAAATACGTGCAATTTAGAACAGTGAAAAAATTAGACGACTTCAAGAGTATTAATATATTATTTTCACTATATTATAATTATTATTGAAAAATATAAAATATTTAGCTCTTGTGTCTTGCAATTGATGCCCACACTTTTTATATTACATAAAGATCCCGAGTCTAGTAATCATATATTGTAGAATTTGTAATGTATATGCTATATAAATCTTATTTCATTTAAAGCAATAAATAAATAATAATACTAATTTGTTTAATTTTTCAAAGGAATGGCACAACGATTCATGAAAATAACTCAATTCCGCACAATTGGCAACATACCCTTCTCCTCCGGTTTGAATAAAGGACTCATTGTCAGAAGAACAATGTAAAAGAAGCACATTTCTGAGAAACAATGAAATTTCTCCATCTAAAACAGTCTCTGCTCACAATTAATTTTCAACTTTTGACATTATTGATATATAAATAATGTATACATCAGTCTACCTACAGTTCACCTACTCATCAATTGATAGAAACTTCCAGTGAACTAGAGCTTAATTAACAATGGGTACTATACGGAGCAAGCTCAAGGATGAAGGAATTATCACAGTGCTAACGAGTCCTCCTAAAGACGTTCACGAGACCAAGAACTAATTAAGAGCGTCTTGTGCGACTGGCTTTCAGTCAACCTTTCTATTTCGTTCGCCAGCGTTACGAAATTCTTTTTCCGGATTTTAGACAGCTGATCTAAATTTTCTCCAAAAAGTTTCCACGTGGAACGGTGTTTCGTCTGCGCGGATTATGAGGGCAGCATAGCGCAGCGTGGGCTCTCGGAAAAGCTTTACGATGTTTAATTTAGTGAAAGAGCCGCCGCCTACACTTGCAGCTCGAGTGTTCTCGATAACGGGGCTGGCTACTTGAACGCGCGACGATAACCGATGATAACCGACGTCGTCGACGAACTGGTTGCATGATAAATGCGTTAGGTAAATATCGGCGCGTGGAGTAGACAGGGACGAGCACCACGGTGAACCACGGTGTCGTTTGTCACGAGTGCCTCGACCTATTTCTCACCGCGGTGTATAGTTCCACAATTATTTTTTAACCTTTGAGGGACGAAAGTTGCATTGCCTGTGCGACCCTTAAACGTTAAACTACCGAAATGACCCAGTTCGCATTTTTCATTTCGTAATTATTGAAAGAGTGACGGTATTTTTCTGGGAAATTTAGAATTTGTATTTATAGAATCAAAAAGAAGTTTTTATATAGTTCCACGATTTTTTTTTAACCTTTGAGGGTCGAAAATTCCACTGCCTGTGCTACCCTGAAAAGTTAAACTACAGAAATAACCCAGTTCGCATTTTTCATTTAGTAATTGTTGAAAATGTGAGGGTATTTTTCTGGGAAATTTAGAATTCATACTTCTAAAATGGAAAACAAGGTTTTATATAGTTCCACGATTCCTTTTTAACCTTTGAGGGTCGAAAGTTGCACTGTCTGTGCTACCCTTAAATGTTAAACTACAGAAATAACCCAGTTCGCATTTTTCATTTCGTAATTATTGAAAGAGAGAGGGTATTTTTCTGGAAAATTTAGAATTCATATTCATAAAATCGAAAAGAAGTTTTTATATTGTTCCACGATTTCTTTTTAACCTTTGAGGGTCGAAAGTTCCACGGCCTGTGCTTCCCTGAAAAGTTAAACTACAGAAATAACCCAGTTCGCATTTTTCATTTCGTAATTATTAAAAAGTAAGGGTATTTTTCTGGAAAGTTTAAAATTAATATTTATAAAATCGAAAAGAAGTTTTAGTAGTTCCACGATTTCTTTTTAACCTTTGAGGGCCGAAAGTTGCACTGCCTGTTCTACCCTTAAACTTTAAATTACAGAAATAACCCAGTTCGCATTTTTCATTTCGTAATTATTGAAAAAGTAAGGGTATTTCTCTGGAAAGTTTAAAATGAATATTTATAAAATCGAACTTTTTCTCGGTGGACCTAAGGAATTTCGAACTTGTTCCCGAGGAAGCAAATATTTCTTCTTAATTTCACGGAACGGCGTCGGGATTCCGGCATTGGGGAATATTTTCCACGACGGGACCCCCCTGCCGCGATTCTTTGCATTCCTCTCTGTTATTCTCGATCTGCCGATTAAACATAGCGATCACCCTGCGATCTTCTCAACTCTACACACTATACTTTCCCCCTGTTTACCATTTTCGATCTGGTACAATTTGGTCCCGTTCACAGCATCGATGCTGTCCAACAGCCGACGGTCCTCGACCTTCTCCTTCCTCCCGAAGAAAACCATTTTACCTCACGAACTCTCGCGAACAAGTTCCACAAAATGCCTTCGACATCCAACAATAACCAACATTCACATGGTGTCACCGTTCTTCAATATCTCTCTTCGTTATTACTATGCATCCTCTAAACTGGGTTTCAAACTTTACAGAAGTCCTTAATTTTACTTCAAACTCCTCGAACACCTAGACACAAACTTCACAGAGGTCCTCTAACTGTCTCGTTCGTCTCATTTAGCTTCGAGTTTTCTTGTTGGTCACAAGGATCATGGGACCAGTTTCTCTTCTAGGTCAGCGTCTGCATCCTCGATGCGTGTTATCACCTAGTCGTATCATCTATGTAGCACGTTTGAGGAACACAACTGGTGAGGATCAGAACACAACCGAAGCCGATGAGAACAGGTCTTTGCTAGGTCTAGCAGGCTCGCCACGTCGGACCTTCCAGACGGTGGTAGCGTGACCGCTTCGCGACACTACGTCGCGGTGAATGGGAACGCTGTGTTACACCTGCCGGGCCCCTACGCGCTCGGGGGACTGAAAGCGACACCCTGTGGAGGTGACGGGACTACGGAGCTAGGCCAGCGTCCACAACCGGCTCCCCTCGGACACGAGGAAATTCGCGCCGCTTTTTAAGGATATCGCCGTACTACACGGTGAAAGTGCTCTTCTTCCTTTTGTCAGGCCGATCGTGACCCTCCTTTGCGTCACGAGCCGTACACCATTGTTGGCTCGCGACCGTTGAGCGCAATGTCTATTTGCTAATCAGCGCCCGGCGAGCTTGCGTTTATGGCTGATTCGGCAAACAACGCCTTTTTTTAAGCCGCTGGAATTCTAGAGGAGACTTTTACGAGTCGGTGAAAAGCTCTTCACTGGTGAATTAATGGGTTGTTTTAGGCTCTTTTGTGGATTTTGGTGGTGAGTTTTTGTCTGATGTGTTGATGTTAGAGAATTGGGGTTTTATGCGCGCAAAGAGACTTTACGATGTTGCTGGTAGAATCAATGCTATCGCAGCTTTTAGATTCATTGGTAGGTTGTTCTAACTTTTCTTTGGAATTGTTTGTTCATAGATGTGTATTTTCTCTTGTATTATACAACCTGTTACTGTTAGAAGATTCTTACAAGTTGTCACTGATACTACCTACCATCTGCAGTTTCTAGATCATGTTCAGCCTCTTGTGTACAAAATGAATAATCAATGTGAGAAAGTATAATTTTCAATGTTTGTTCAGCTTTGAATGTCTAATAATGTATACTTTGCTTTTACGCTGCTTTACTTTTGCTTGTACGCTTTTCAAGCAAGATCAATCGAAGCTGATTAGCAAGTCCCTTTTCAAACTTTGTCGTGTGTGTTTTACTGGATCTTTCTCGATCGAACAGAAGAAGAGGAAACGTGAGATACCGATGATTGAGAGCGGCTCGCGTGTAGTCGTCGCCGAAGAACGATCGGAACTGGCCGTCCAAGAGATTTCGACTGTGAACGAGGGATCAAAGGGAGGAGAAGAGCTATTCTTATTTTTCCAGACGAGACAGTACGAGTGCATGAGAGTGGGAGAGAGTGAGAGAGAGAGAGAAAGAGAGAAACAGAGAGAACTTGCACGAGGAAACGTAAGCACCACCGACTGAAAACTGGCCGCAAGAGTACGTGGCTTACGAGGGTCCAGAAACAAACCAGCTGGATTCTGGGGGGAGGGGAACCATTAAGAAGAAAAGAAAAGTATAGTCGCTGAGATTCGACATTGTGACGCTTCGTCGACGTCAGATATTGTGCGTCCTCCGTTGCGGCAGTCCTCTTTCTGTGTTCTTCCTGCGAAATTTTCAGTTTCTTTTTAGCTGAAGATGATGCTGAAGATGATGCTGAAGTTAAATTGGATTATGCCACCGGTGTTGGTAGGTTGTTAGTTTTTGTCTTTGGACGTTGATTAAATTTGTTTTCCAGAAGACGGGGCTTACGGAACATTTTTTAATCTAATTTTGTAACTTAAGTGCACATTAATCATGGGATCTTTGAGGCTTCGACTTTTCACCTGAAGATGACAGAAAATTTAATATAACCTACCAAGCACGAAACATATAAAAGTGAAACACCTTATAGCAGTGAGAAGATTGAATTTACTTTATATTTTATGCCTAAATGAAGAAGTCAGTTCAGTCATTTTCTATGACAGCGTTTTTCTAATTTCAATAATTATGAAATAGAAAACCGGTCATTTGCCCGTGGTAGGTTTAGTGTTAAAAAGTGATGTTCAGATTAAGGATGTTCTGGAGGTATATAAAAACGCAACAAAATTTTTGAAAATTTGACAAAATATAATTCATACTAAATTAATGCAATTACCAAAGTTTGGGTTCGATTCACTGCACGTCTAGACGCGTCTTCTTATGGAGAATTCATAAAATTCGACTTCAAACCCAATTTAAACCTTGAAAAAACGCAACTAGAAAATCCAGTTTTTTTATATGCAGTAAAAATTATGTAATTATGTTCAAAATTTATTAGGATTCACTAAACAGTTACGGAGCAAAAAATTATAAACTGTTACAAAACGTCAAATTTATCGTGTTGTCATCTCAATAATAACTATGAATATTGCTTTCTGAAGTATTTTTAATTTATTTAAATATTTATTTTTAACTTTTTATTGCGTAACTATATATATTGAATATCACAAATTTATTATCTTGAAGTTCAAATCGGAGGGTACAATTATTCGCAAAAGTCACTTACAATTTTTTATAATATGAAGGCAATTTGATTAAAAAATAAATATAACATGAAATTCACTAATTAAACGAAAGCTTTTTAAATTAATCTATTTTTTTAATGCAAAATATACTCATGTATGTCTTTCATTGCCAATATATTGATGGATTTCGAATTTCTTGTACTTTTGTCTCCCATTGTACCTCCAGAACATCCTTAATGTCTTTAGACCTTGATTGCACCCTTTCCCCCAAAAGATAAAATATGTGAAATATTTTTTAATCGTTTTCTAACCATCGACTAGCACTCTAACGAATCTATGAAACTACCAGGAAACAAAAATAATTTTAAACAGTTGATTAAGAACTGTTGAATTATGGAGAGGATAAATATAGTTAAGCTATTCTGGAGTAAGAAACGATCGGAAACGTGTTCTTGGCAGATATTACCCAATATTTTCGAATGGTAATTGCGAATACACTGCCAGTCGGTTTATTGTTTAACATTTTAGTCAGTAATTCGAACGCCGCGATGACGAGGGTAACAGTTACAAAACCGCTTTTTCTTGCTCGACGTGTTCGTCTCTCCGAAACTGCTTCTTATCCGAAAAGTCGTAAAAGTCGGACAATAACTGGCTTCTGCGCGGACGAAGAAGAAGAAGAAGAAGAAGTGGAGCGCCAGTGCAGAGAGGGGAAAATGGAGTAGAGCAAAAGTTCTCTATGGTAAACTTTCAGCTATCCATCAGGGGGAACAGTCGACTGATCTATCTTCATGGGCCGGAGCCGTGGAAATCAACTTGAAAGATTTCACAAGTTGAGAGAAATAGGCGAAGTTCGGGAAATGAATATTTAGAGAAGAAGAGAACGAACGAACAGGGAACAGCCGAGTTACGAAAGAAGGATTCAGGTTTCTTTTGCGAGACGTTTCCTGGAAAGTATGACAATGTTCGATAGTCACAGGTTAGGTCGCGAAAACTATTATCAAGTAGAACAGTTGGTTATGAATCTGAGGAACATTACAACCATCGCATTAAGTATTACTCAAGGCTGTAAACTGCATGGCCACTATATGTACTATGAGCTTTATCGACCGCTCGAGCTTTTCTTTGGAGAACACTTGCAGTGAATCGATCGTTTAATCGGCGTGCATAAAATGTGTCAAAACCCAGATTTTTCTGTAACGTTCGACAAATAGTTTAATGTGGCTGTACCACGAACGTACAGTCCATTTTTCATCGAAATATTAAAAATGTTCCGATGATTGATGTAACAGTGATACAAAGCACTGATAACATTACTCTGAGGCGCCACTGAAAATTGCTATGCCATTCTTAAATATATTGTTCACATTATTATTTCTGTTCGTGTTTAATAAACTACTACACATTTACATAATACATGAGATATTATATCAGTTTCATATGCAAAAAATGAAAAGAAATTGTATAGAATGGAAATATTCTGGAATGGAAAAATCGTTCGTTTTTCAGTTAAAATAGCTCCGAGTGCAAAGGGTTAAAAGGGAAACCATTAATTCACCGCTTTCATGTACCTTTGTAGGTGTACGCAACGAGCTTCTGCGATTAAACATAGCTTCGATACGAAACCATAACTCTGTACTAATCTAACGAGCTATTAAAAAAATTCTGAAAATTGCTTTCACGATAGAAATCGGTTAAAATGGAATGAAAGGGTTGATACGGAGAAACAGAACAGATCCACCGTTTACGTAGATCGCGAAACGTGTAATTTGCGATACGAATTTCCAGCGTCACGGTGTCGCCATAATCACATTGCAGCCGGCCTGTTATGACACGTGTCCCGACCACGACGTGGAAAGCGGATCGTAATCCGGCATCTAAGGTGCTTCCCCGGAAATCACGTTAATTTTTAACAAGATCAGAAACGCCCCCTAAGTCCAGCGCGAGCCATCTCTCGATTCCGGAAACCGAAAAGTCTTCAGCAACGAAACTTGCGTCAGCCCGGCGAAATCGTTCGGAACGTTCGAGTTTATCCTCGATAAAGTCCATCAGAGCCACTCAAATCGAAGACAGGGTCAACAATCCAACCGGAGTGGCGAATGGAATCTATCGAGAGCTGCTACGGGAGACTCTGATGGATCGATCATTAGCGGATCCACGGGATCGAGTAAACGAAACGTTAGAGGATGGCTGGTTGTAACGCTCGACAATGTTTAGCCACTTTTGCATGTTGGCTCCAGCTGAGAATTCGTGGATGGTACACGAAAGATTTAGAAGATCGACCTTCGTCTGCAGCTGAGGAAATGGTTGCGTAAAATATCTTGCTGGAATGATAACAATTCATTCATATTTGCTTCATACTATAAATTAAATAAAATCTGTTGAATTTGATGTCACGCTTCACAGAAATACGTCTTATAGTATATGAACAGGAAGAAATCAAATTGGGTGAAATGGATAAATGTTTACCCTGAAGAGCTTATGGGACATGGTACCAAACATGATAGACCTGACGAGATTGAATTTCTTCAGATTTCTTCAGACTTTTATTATAACATATGCTTGACTGAAGACGTTGATTCACAATTTCTCAGACAACCATGATTTCAATCATTGTAATAGTTAGACCCAGGAGCAAAGTGTTTTCAACCAGTCCAGCAGTTATTGTCTTCGATCTAGAGGAAGGGGTGAGAATTATGTCTCATAGTATGGACAGGAAGAAATTAAATGGGCTGAAACGAGTAATTGTTCACCCTGAAGAGCTTATGGGATTCGTTGCAACGCTGCAGCTATAGCTGTAATCATGGTACCAAACACGAGTGATCTAACAAGATTGAATTTCTTCAGACTTCTTCCCACTTTTATTATAATATGTGCTTGACTGAAGACGTTGATTGAACAATTTCTCACCCAACCAACATTTCAATTAATGTAAAAGTTAGACCCAGGAGCAAGTTGTTTTCCAACCTGTCCAGCAGTTAATGTCTTCGATTTAGAGCAAGGGGTGAGAATTACGTCTCATAGTATGGACAGAAAGAAATCAAATGGGCTGAAATGGGTAAATGTTCACCCTGAAGAGCTTATGGGATTCGTTGCAACACTGCAGCTATAGCTGTAATGATGGTACCAAACACGAGTGATCTAACAAGATTGAATTTCTTCAGACTTCTTCCCACTTTTATTATAATATGTGCTTGACTGAAGACGTTGATTGAACAATTTCTCACCCAACCAACATTTCAACTAATGTAAAAGTTAGACCCAGGAGCAAGTTGTTTTCCAACCTGTCCAGCAGTTAATGTCTTCGATCTAGAGCCAGGGGTGAGGATCTCGCGAATAGAAGATCAAATAAACGTCGCTGCACATCAAACGAAGCCACCGCACCGGCGTAAATTAAAAAAGAAACAAACATGCCACTTCGGGGAAGTGTGGGAGATGAAGGTAGCGTCGGTAGCAAAAGTCAAACAAACAATGTCAGTCGAGAGACTCACCGGAAGTGGAGTTCAGATGAGGCAACTCTTTCTTGGGGATGATCGAGCATCCGCAGATGTCCTCGATATCCATCATCGATCTGCTGTTCTTCATCTTTGCTCAGGTTCGATTCCGATCCAGAGAATTATTCAGGTGATCCCAACCGGCATCACGATCAGCATGGATCCCAGCCCCTCGCTTGCGATCCAGCTTCCGTGAATCCACGATCGATCCGGGACCCTGTCATACCACCTCTCGAACGTACCACGTGTGTTGTCCGTCAATCGATCTCCGGCCAAGACGCCGGCCGAGTCAAAATGGTAGTTAGAGATCTTCGGATCTATTCATAGATCACCGGTGGTGGGCTGCGGCCGAGGTTCCGAGGACGGGAAGAACGAACGAGGAAGACCGCAACGGGACCTATAAGCCCGTGCTCGGTTCGTGTCCAGTACTTATAGCTTGGCACCGCGCGGGGGTGGGTTTTTGCACCCTCTCTGCCTCTCGGTCGCTACCATCGGCCTCTCTTTCCCTCCGGCACGCTGCCTAGCGATTTCGCGACTCGTGGCAACGAGTGCGTCCTGATCGATCGATAGTAAACGCGCTCACGGAAGGGCTGAAGCATTCTTGATTGCCCGCCGCGGAACTGGAACGTCTCGAGGATTTCGAATTATTTGGTTTATCGATCTTCCTTCGACGAGGCGTGGGTTTTCGGACTGAGAGAGTTTTGATCGATGGAAGGGTGAAGAGTCTTTGATACGACTTGCTAACTAGGTGGTAGAGCGTTTTGAGTAGTTGACGAAGTGAGGAATGGGACTCTTCACAATTATGAGGATTTACGTTGCATTGCTCATTAACACTAGAATTATCCAGCCCTAAACGAGAGTGATGTATAGACTGCGGATTTTATGCATTTATGACAAAAATGGGTACGCACAATTTAAATCAGTGGACATATAAAAAAGATTTAAGGACACCAGTGTATTAGTTCCAGCTTGATAAGATAATATTAAGTAGTAAGAAATTTTTATTTAGCTTCTGTGTCTTCCAATAAATGCAAACAATTTTTATTTTGCATAAAGATCCGCAGTCTAGTGATGTATGTTCTTTTATAATAATAACAAAATTGAGTTTATTTAGATTTCGTTGGATTTTTATGGTAACATGTACTTGAATACAGAAGCATACTAAAAAATTTCTCAAGAAAATACGACTGTTACTTCATGAATCGTAAAAGACAAAACCGGAAACCAGTCATTTTGACTGGCTAGGTAGATCTAGTGTTAAGGATGACTCGGTATATATTTTATTGTAGATTTTGATTTCTTTCAGAAATTTCACAGGTTGCTTCAATGTGATCTTGAGACGTCTGTGTGGATTTCTATTTTATATTTTTTCTTGAAATTTATTCCTGTTATATAAAGTAATATAAAATAGGTAGTTGCAGTACGTCGTGGATCTAGTGTCGGGAGGGGGTGAATAGATCATTGCGAGAGTTACAGTGACGGTTTTTAATAAAAGGCGTTGAATCTTTGAGAAAATTAATCGGGAATGCTGAAGAAAAGAAAATGAGAGTTTTTGCTGAAGTAGCTGAAATTAATAGTTGCTTTCACAAGTAAAAATATTTTGAATATTTTATCGACGACTTAGGGGTGTTGGTTTTTGTAAACGTGCCTCCATCTTCAGGAGTTCTGTTGAACTGTTTGATTGAAGTGTGTTATCGATTTAAATTAATTAGAATGATCTGCTTTTAGGGATGGCAAACAGTTGGACAATTATTCTGAAAAGTAATATTGGGAACAAAATGGAATGTGTGGCTGCACATAAACGTGGAAATATGAAAAATTAATGTTACCGACTGCTGTGATACAGAAATCTGCACCTGTTTAATATAGACTTACCATTCATCGGTAATTTTGTCTACCAGTTAGAACATTTTGCCACTATGTGGCTAAATTTATATTTTCGGAAGCAGATAATTCGTGCCGATGTTTATATTACAAATATGGCCAGAGCGGCAAGAATCATATATAGTAAAGTTTATAAATGTTATAAATAATGTATATGAATGATTAAGAGCAAATACATTCAAAAATAGTTGGAGGTACCATTTGTTCCTCAATTTAGAATTGAGAATAATTAAGAATTGAGAATAAAATCCAAAAATGTTATTTAAAACATATTAGTCGATTCTTTTGGACACATTCTGTAAAAAATTAGTCTCACGATATTATTGCTAATCTGAACAATTCTACTATAAACACAGGAAATCATTCGGGTAGTAAAATAAAATTGAATGAAATAAAATAGAATTCACTGTATTCATAAAATTAATTTATTGATCCACCACAACAACTATTTAACTTACTATTTTTATTCGTACCAATTATTGTTACTACTGTAAATACATGAGAACTTGCCCGTCAAAAATTGTACCCCTATTTCAGAGTTGGGGAAAATTTTCATCTAAATAAAAATTTCGAATACCGAATAAAAAATTAAAAATTTTTTATTCATTATTCAATGGTTCGCGTTTATTAGAGTTGACAGTAGTTGTGGAAAAGATTTATTCGAAACCTCCGAATAAAATATACAGATAAAAGATGAAAAAATTATTTGAACTTGAAATAAAGCCACTTCCTGTAAAAAAAATTATCTTTATTCGTCGGATAAATTCTCGTCGAATATAACTATTTATTCGAAGCTCGTCGAATAAAGATACTTTTTATATTCGAACCATTGAATAATGAATAAAAATTTTTCAATTTTTTATTCGTTATCCGAAATTTTTATTTAGATGAAAATTTTGCCCAACTCTGCCCTATTTCATACATCTTATGGTTTTTAAGTGCAATTAAAAAATCACTAAATCATTGCTATCTCCAGCGTTCGATTATTGTGCATCCTCTGCAAACATTGAAACTTTGCTGCCAGAAATTCATGGTCAGCCACAGCTGCGTAAACTGTTCGAACAAAAGTGAAATTGACAGTTTAGCGTCATAGGGATGTTCCAGCAGCGAGTACGCGGCCGGGATACTAGAACATTGGGCTTGGAATGGAGATTGGCTGATTGGGATCAGGCTGGTCGAGGCTGGCTGCATAATCGGCTCGTTTCGGGCCCTCTTCCGGGTCTTGTCACTTGTCGCACTTGTTGTCACCCGGAACACGATGCACCGAGACCTCGCGGTGTGCAACTGGAAAACAGTTCACGCCTCAGCTTCGCTCGACAAAGGCTCCGAGCCGTTCGGTTGGCATTGACCCGGCAACTTATCACTCTTGTCACGCGGACGCTCGCTCGGAGCGGACCGCACGCGGATAAACGCTATCTCCGCGCGGTTCCTCCTATCTTTCGCGTATCCGTTATACAAACAGTGTTTGATAATTGGTGGCCGCTATGCGGAACCGAGGCGTGTTCCTTTGTTCGTGAAGACGCTACAGACATTCCACCAGATGCGAGGAAAACGGAAAACAAAATGGACGTGAAAGGTGACCGAGAAAAATGAAGAGGAAACCTGGTAATAGCTCCGGATTGGAAAAAAAAATGTAAGATTCGCATTTAGCGTTTATCGTTTATGTTAATTTAACTTAGTATGACGATATACACCTCATTGTCAATTGTCAATTGTAAAGTGTTACACTAATGTATGCTATATTTATATATATACTAATATATGCTATAAACCATACACGGTTTAGGGCATTAATAAATAAATAAATAAAATAAAATAAATTGGGGAAAAAAGTGCGACGAAAGGGAGAAATTAAAGAATACAGTTTTAAGTTTCTCGAAGTGTGCGATTACTAGGCGGCCGCCATGGGCGGATTTGAAAGCAATTAATCTAAGATGTTTGCGATGTTACGGCGGCAGTTTAAGTCTGATTTCGCTGCTACACATTTGCGTGCATCAATTCACGCTAATGAATCCCGCGATGGGGCACACGAGTACTAATCTCCGTGGCACCGCAAGCTTCGTATTACCTTAATCCGCGTGTCGCGTGTACGTGTGTATGCTAGTCGGTACATGTGTGTATGCTAGTCGGTACATCTCGACCCGTGGATGAGACCAGACGGGAAAAATGGGATAAGCATCAACGAGTTAATCAAACGGCATTAAGCAAGATCGACTAACGCTAGGCACGTTTTGTCGGGTGTGATAAACGTGATCTCGATTGCCTGCTTGTATCTGCTTTGCTTGCTTGCCTGCTTCCAACTATCCGGCCCTTGTTCAATCTTCCGATTTGACACAGGAATTATTACGAAAAGGTAATTCGCGCGAAACGGCCCGATTTTACGGCGACGTAAAACGTTGCGATGTCCGAGGATCGATGGGCCAGCTCGATCTTCGAAAAAAAGAGTTTATGGACGGGATTAAAGATATTACTGCCGATGTTCCCCCGTTTATATGTCGCTGCACGATATGGAGTAAAATAAAGGCTGCGTTAAACATTCTTGTGACAGTCTCCGCCAGTGATACGTCTTCCCGATTTATCGGAAACGATGTTTGATAGTGGGAGTGCGATTGTGTTCGGTCCCCGACTGTGCGAGAGAATATTAAATGAACGAGGTTGTAAAATCTTCGTGATTTTTTAGTGTAATCGGTATCGTATAAAACACACGCAACAGAAATGTTTTAAGATACCTCGTGGCTCGTTGCGTAACGTGTCATCGATGCACAGTAAGCAGATAGCGACAGTTCATGCAAATTCGTATTTTTATACACTGTTATAAAGAAGATAAAGTATTATATTATTTTCCTAACTGTCGGTTTTACTGTGACGATAGTAACATACTAAACTTTATTAAAACTTGCATTTTATTGCGTTACGTAAATATGTAGAATGGAACGCGGAAACATCCGCTGCTTATTGAAGAGAGATGGTAAATGTTTTGTAAATTAATTCGTGATTGTCACAATCTGTCATTTGTAACTTAAGCCTATCTTGAACAATGTTTACAAGTGAAAAATATTGCATGAATATTTTTCAATTCGTTCTATCGTTCCACTGCTTAAAATTGCAGCTACTCATTTTTGTCATCGACGCATAAAATCCGCAGTTCAATGATCATGTTACCTACTAACATCATACGTGCAGATTATGAAAAGAGCGACTGGGACTACAGAATATTTCGAGTGGTTGTAAATAAACCAGAAATGTATGAATGAAAGGCTACGAAATAATTTGTAGATCTATAAACATACTGTGTGTTTGCATGATCTCATTTATTAAGTAATTTTTAGTTAATCATAATTTTAAAAAATTTTCTATCTAAACTGCAACAAACTGGAGTGAAATAGATATTTATTTTCTTTCTCAATATGTTTGATAGTTTGAAAATAATATAACAGTATTTTGAAATTCTTCTAATGTTTTTACTGTTTTCACACTAAACCTACCACGGTCAAATCACCGGTTTTATATTTTCTAATTATTGGAATTATAAAAATCCATTTATGGAAAATAATAGAATTTGTCAAGGCATTAATCTATTATATTGAAAATTACAGACAATCTCAATAAATTTAGTGTCACCATTTTTATATGGCAATATTTACTAGATACTTTTAATGCTTGGTACATTTAGTGTTAAATTACACCTACTCATTTTTGCCACAAATGCATAAAATCCGCTGTCCAATGACAATATTAACAACATCAAGCTAGTGCGAATATAAATCCACAATTAATAAAGAAAAGGAACAAATTCGTATAAATTCGTACACGTAACAGCTTGCGCCGAAACTGCAGATGCATCTCGTCGCATCGAACGCGTCGATTATTCGCATACAACGTCGTCGTCGATGCAGCTCCGATCGCAACGATGAAACGCTGTCGCTCGGTAACCGCGATTTACAGCGACGAATTTCGACGGCTTACAAAATTATTGACAGCGCGCGCCCGTGAATCAGGATTATTAGTGACAGCCGGCGACGGGAAAAGAATGTGAAGTGTCGGGGTGGACGGGTATCGCGGCTGGAACGGATTCAGGCCGATGTTAATCTGTTTCAGTTTTCACGAGAATTTTACCCTCGTACTCCATCCACGTCGTTCTACATTCTACAGCCTCCCACGCAAAATCTGTCGCTCCTCTCTATTCGCCATTCTCATCGTCTAATCGCTTCTCTGATACTTATACAGGGTGTTCCAAAACGACTGCGTAAGCGGGAAGTGGGAGGTTCCTTGGGTCATTTGAAGCAACATTTTCCTTAACAAAAATGGCGTCCGCGGCTTTGTTTAGGAGTTATTAACGAAAAACACGGACCAATCAGAGCGCGACCTAGACGCTCGTTGGCACGTTTAGCGCGGCGAGTCGGCAGGCGGTTGGCTGAACCAACGAGCGACCAGAAACCAACGTGCCAGCGAGCGTCTAGGTCGCGCTCTGATTGGGCCGTGTTTTTCGTTAATAACTCCTAAACAAACCCGCGGACGCCATTTGTCGTTTTGGGACACCCTGTAGTATTAGATCGTCCGAAACTGCAAATTGATCGTGAAGGAAAGCGATCGTTCGATGACTGTGTCAATCGCTTTGCAAACAACTCGTTAGAGCAGGCCTCGGAATTATATGCTCGCGATGACCGGTTTCCGAAGGCAACGCCCCCTCGACCCGGCCGCGCGTCTCGCTCCCCGTGGCGGCCCTAGTTCCCGAGGCAGCTCAGGCGCGTACCATAGAGTGTTACAACGTAAGTGTTGGCGATCCAAACTTCCCGTAGATCTTACCAATTTGCCAAGCACGTCTAAACGTGCGCGAAAATCAAGTTATCCCACATGTTAATACAATTTGGACAATACAATGAAAAACTATTTTTAAAATTTATCTTCCGAATTTATTTTCCAAATTTATTTTCTGCAGCTGTTGTCCGAAATTATCGTGCGACATAGTGGAATAGGCCTACAGTGGATACCACTGACAAAAAAAAATTGACAATAGTACCTCGACGGTAACGTGGAACCCTATTGATACGGGTGTCGCCCTAATGCATCACGAATAGCCCCTATGGTACGTGCCTGAGGAGTTCCGAGCACTAGGGCCGCCACGGGGAGCGAGACGCTCGGCCGGGTCAGGGGTGCGTGGCCTTCGAAAACCGGCCGTTGCGAGCACATAATTCCGAGGCCTGCGTTAGAGTGACCGGTTCGACGCACCAGTTTATCTCCAACTTATCGTCCCACAGGGTATATCGTCTCGGATCTGCGGAATTAGCAAAACATCTCGAAAGGGGGAAGAACCATTGTGATGCATAACGGGTATGCCCCGTGTTTATCGAAAGAGGTGGGAGCACCTGCCACTTCCAGCACGTCAGGAAAGTACGCGATGGATCAGTCAGTGTCCGACGCACTTGTGAGATCCATCGAGCCGCGACGATCTCTCGATCGTCATTGAACTGTGGAGTTCTCCAGTTAACTAATCGTTCGCCGTTGGAAACTGTCACGTGTTCGCCATGCCGTCGATCGGGGTAGGTAACCCTCAGCCTGCGGGGGTGGCGACACAGGCTGCTAATAAATTAACCCTTTGTCTTACCAAGATGGGCCACGTGCTGAACGCTATCGGGTAATTGATTATCGGGTTTAATCGCCGTGGGCTCTGCGAAACTGGTTTATGTGATTCTGTCTTGTTATATAATAATAAATTCATACATTAATATTATGTGCTCAATATGTACATTTTTCATATTAAAATGGTAGGAATATTGGGATATTAGATAGTTCTCTTGAACATTGATCTATACCTGAAGTATATATGTATTTAATGATCTCTTAGATTGTTAGTTTTTATTTTCGTTCAAAATGATCATTTTTCAGTCTACATTGATAAAAGAGGAACGTTCTTGAAAAAAATCGTGCGAATAGGGATGAAGCAATCGTGATAAATGTCCCAGCAGGTGCACACGAATGAACCATTGATTGTGTGAATTATTTATGCATCTACATAATTGCTTCTTCCGATAAGAAATTACTACATTGCTCGATTACTGCGTTTAAGATCTTCATATGCAGAAAACATAACAAAATGAGATAAAACTGATAGGTTCAGAAATTCTCTAAATACCTTGGAAAATGAAACGGTCGTAACCAAATTAATCATTTCGGAACAGTCTGCGATTTCCGGAAAAATCGTGGAAAAATTTCGAAGTGAAGAAATCGCTGCAACTTTTACCGGCACGTGCGGCTCAATAGAACGCCGATTTCCCGAAACTGTTTTGCCAATTTCCATGAGGCGATAATTTATCTGGTCGGTTCGTCACGTACGGGGCACGGTTTACGGTCACGCGTGATGCAGTAACAAAAAGAAACGTGCGGCTGTTAAAACGTGAAATACGGCGACGATAATCGTCGAGGCTCGTTCGGCTCGCCTTTCTTTCGTTTTGTCTTTCGAGGGATCGACTTCCTCTCGCGCAGCAGTTCCGTTTCGACAAAATCCGAGGGGGGCGGAGGGGTGGTTTAAACGCGGGGTTTTAATCGGGCGGTGGGAGGGGGTAAGAGGGGGAGGAGAACGGCTTTGACGTATCGATTCGATAACTTTCCCCGAGCCCTTTTCGTTCCGTCAATGGAAAAGTTTTCGAAGGCTCCCGAACCGTCTCGATTTATCGTCGACGATGCAACCCCCGTTCACCCCTGGCGAAGAAACGCGGAAATACGACGCGACGGAGAGAAAAAGCTTCGGTAAATCGAGAACGGTGGGTTGTAATTGTTCGTGCGAGTTCGAAATAGTTTCCTGGTTCCACCCCCTCTCCGACCCTTGTTAATGACTCTGGCAAAGTTTCGGATCGTTTTCCGAAATTTCGCAACGGTGCGCGGTGAAAATTGCCGGCTGAGAGCGCTTGCAAAGCTTGGAACGTCTTCTGGACGTGTTTTCTAACCTATAGTCTACTTAACAGTAAACCTACCAAGCACAAAACATACAAACGTGAAACACCTTATAGCAGTGAGAATTTACTTGTACGGTTTTTATTATATTTTATTCAATTCAGTCATTTCGTATGAAAGCGTTTTCATAATTTCAATAATTACGAAATAGAAAACAGGTCATATGACCGTGGTAGGTTCAGTGTTAAACACAGCAATCAAATTACGCAAAATTCCTTCTTAAAAATCCCTTCAATAAAAATGTAAAGACCATTAATTCTCCGAAACAAAAACCTAAATACCGTCTTCCATAATTGTTTCGTGAATGGCACCAAGTACCAAGGAAGCACTCTTCGTTCACCCCTCAGTGTCCGTCGATCTGGGATTCATAAGCCAGCGAGTCGTCTCGGCAGATGCTGAAGAGTTCGCAAGTTAAGGGCGAAAGAGCTTCCGTCGAGTGACTCCCTGTCCCTCTAACCCCTGTCCCCTATTCTTTGGTGACGACTTGTCCCCTCTTAGGCCCCCGGTCGTGGACCATTAAGGCAGACCGGAAAGTTTCAGTAGGCACGCGGTGATTTCCCAAGCCGGGTGCAAGCTTAACGAGCCTGGCCGTGGGTCCTCGGCAATTTTCCTCGTGAAATTCCGCGGATTTCACCCGGGGTCGCGCCTCGCGAAATTATACTAGCACCCGGTCGGGGAAACTTTTATGCCCGGCACGTGTCCTTCCGGCTGGAACGCGTCCCGTTGCGTTTTTCTCCCCCCCCCCCCTTGTCGCCACCTCCGTAGACAACATCCACACCGAAAGGCTGAGGAATTCCGAGGGTTTTCCGAGGAATTTCAGGCACGGTGAGGATTTTTTTCCAGGGCCGGTCTAACAGGAAACGAAATCTTTTTTCCAGGTGCTACAGCTGCTGGTGCTGCAGGGATCCTTGGCAGCCCTCGTCGCCGGGAAATCCAGTAAGTCCACCCTCTTGCTCCGTTATCTGTCCGTCTATCTGTCCCTCTAGCTATCGTCTTCTTTCTCTCTCCGACACACTCCCACGGGATAATCGCGCTTCGAGTAAGCTGCTTAGGGACCGGACATTGTCTGGAACACTCGGATGCCTCCGGATCCGGAGGCAGGCTAATGTTCTTCGACGATTCGCGTTATTTGTCTCGGGACCAGATCCTCCTTTCTTACAGTACTTGCTGGATCGACGCGATCCGGTAGCTTTGTACCAGAAAAACCCGGGAACGTGAGATGATCTTGATGCGATCATCGGTGCACTAATAGGCTTCTGCCGGTTAGCGAATTATGTGGTCCAGGGAGAACGGGTTCGGTCGAGGCTGGTTTCAACACTGTTCGCGCTGATTTGATCGAACGAGGTTTAATTAACGGTTTTAGTACTACGGCGGTGTAGAAAGCTCTTTGGAGACTCTGCGGGATGTTTTACGGTAATGTTGGGTTAACCTCTTCGCTCCCACTTTAGACTTCTAGTTGCTCGGCTTAAGTAGACTAATTTCGCATCATTTTCGAAAAGAAGGGACTACAATATTGGGAGTACATATTGGGAGTACAATATTGGGAGAACAATATGGGAGAACAATATGGGAGTACAATATTGGGAGTACAATATTGGGAGTACAATATTGAGAGTAAAATATTGAGAGTACAATATTGGGAGTACATATTGGGAGTACAATATTGAGAGTACAATATTGGGAGTACAATATTGAGAGTACAATATTGGGAGTACAATATTGGGAGAACAATATTGGGAGAACAATATTGGGAGTACAATATTGGGAGTACAATATTGGGAGTACAATATTGAGAGTACAATATTGAGAGTAAAATATTGAGAGTACAATATTGGGAGTACATATTGGGAGTACAATATTGGGAGAACAATATTGGGAGAATAATATTGGGACAACAATATTGGGTGTACAATATTGAGAGTACAATATTTGGAGTACAATATTGAGAGTACAATATTGGGAGTACAATATTGGGAGAACCATATTGGGAGAACAATATTGGGTGTACAATATTGGGTGTACAATATTGGGAGTACAATATTGGGAGTACAATATTTGGAGTACAATATTGAGAGTACAATGTTGGGAGTGCAATATTGAGAGTACAATATTGGGAGTACAATATTGAGAGTACAATATTGGGAGTACAATATTGAGAGTGAAATATTGGGAGTACAATATTGGGAGTACAATACTGGGAGTACTGTAGGTATGACAAATCATGTTGAAGTCAATTGAAATATATTAATCTGATTTGATCATAACAAGAAAAGTACAGATATGATTTTATCGTGACAACAGTGTGAGAGGGAGAAACAGGATTAACTACTTGAAATTTTTAGATAGAAATCTAGAAAATTGTTGATAAAGTACCGTACAAAATAATTTCTCAGTATATTAATCTCGTCACAATAGAAGAATTATTGACACCAATATTTATTGTAGAAATTACAATATTGAAGGATTAATGTGCAATATAATAGATCTGAGAATGTAGTATCTTTAGTCTTTATGCATAAAAAATAGTTTCAGAACCGGTAAAATTGTTGTGGTAAAAATTCGAATTCTATTTTAACAATTTATATAGTATTAATACCAATAGAATTGAAATACAATATTGTAGAACAGAAATTCACCCTCTTGCGAATCTTGCGACAATAGAAGCATTATTGACACCACAATTTATTATAGAAATTTAGATTGTATAAATTACAATATTGAAGAATTATGTGGAATATTATAGATCTCAGAATGTGGTATCTTTAGTTTTCATGCATGAAAAATAGTTTCACAATTTATATAGTATTAATACCAATAGAATTGAAATACTGTTTAACAGAAATTCATCCTCCAGTGAATCTAGTGTCTCTAGTCTTTAAGTATGAAAAATTAATTTCAGAACAAGTCGAAGGAAGCAAATCTGAGAAGAATGTGAAAATTACTGTGAAATCCGGTTTCTATCAAAGAAATGTTGAAATTTTTCCCAGCGAACGCGGAAAGTTGTCGACGATAAAGTACAGCGCGAAATAGCTTCGGGAGTAGTCGAACGATATTAATCTTATCACAAACGGGGGAAATAATCGGTAGCGGTAGACCGAAAACCGCGGAAACCGCGAAGCACCGGCAACAAGAAGGATAAGAGTATCCTCGGTTGGACAACAAAGTTACTCTTCGTTTTCGTAATGAAATTTCGGAATTTCTTCTCTGTTCCCTAGCCCTCTAGAACGACACTTAATTAATCTTCACGCGGTGCATCTCTCGTCTCGCTGATTTACATAAAACCTCGATTTCAAAGCGGCCGCCAGCCTCACGTACCGAATGTACGTATCCCGGGCTTATGTTTTTCTTTCCAACTTACGACTTGACTTCGCGATAAACGCGAAACGAAGAACAAACCTGACCCTACGGAGCGTGCGAAACAACGTCGTTAACGAGACCGAAGCCTTGGAGACCAGAAAAATTCGCGAAAATTCCTCTTTCTGGCTCGTTGTTTTTCTCTGAAAATGGGACAAAAGACGGTTCGCCGATGGCGTAGTTACACCCGAGACTCCTTTAGATTTCTTATTTGTTCGTGGCTAAATGAGAAAATCAAAAACAAGACTTTTGCTAAAAGCACGAAATACAACATCTACAAAATTAGTGGAGATAAAAACCCATTTCAAGAAGCAGGATGTTCTGCAGAAATTCGAGTTTCAGGGTAGAAAGCACAATTCCAAGGTATCCTGAAAGCTTTGTCAGCACTAGGATATGTAAATTGACTCAGTGCGGTTTCGTGATATTTCCAAGCGAATGTAAAGCATCGTTCAAGAAAATAGTAGGCTTCACTCGCTGTGAAGTATGCAAAATTAAATTTACGAATCGTGCAAACGTTCGAACAAACCTAACATTATCAATAGACTACGGATCCATATGCATTTATAGTGTGTGCACAGTTTTGATATACAAGAAAACATGTATAGTAATTAATGACATTTCTACTCTGTGCTCGCTACAAGGAATTTTCTAATTGATAAATTCAACTTGTTTTTCATAAAATAAGGCATATGTAGAATTTGCAACAAGGTCCACAGTCTAATTATACAAATAGTAGCCAGAGCGACGACTGCGGATTTTATAGGTTTATGGCAAAAGTGCGTAGGTGTTATATGAAAATTGTAGAGAGATAATTGTTAAGAAAAGCTAATATAAACTGAGATTAACTGAACAATTAAGTATTTAACTTTATTATAAACTTATATAACACGTACATAAAATGTTCATCGCCTTATGGCGTCCTTCGTGTAACTAACTGAAAAATGTTTTTAATCAATAACAGAATAAACGTTCCTATGCGAACTCCGTGCTCGCTTGTCTATCAAAAAATTTTTTATGTGCTTTATAGACGAAGAAAAAAAAATTCTATATTTTTCTTACGTTTACATTTCAGTAAGCGTGAATTGAAAGGGAAAAAAACTGTGACGAATTTTTTTGTTCTTTGTCTATAAAGCAATAAAAAAATTTTTTTTTTCATTATTTCTCGAAAACTTTGTTTTATTTTTTGAAAAACGGGCTTCATGGACTTTGTCCTTTAGTATTATGTGAGAGAAATTCGTTGCGAAATCACCCGACGAGACCCGACTGCGGTCGGCATTTGGGTTTGAAAAAGTGGCGGGAACCTCCAAATAAGCAATACAGCTTTTAATACAGGCATAACTGACTCCGATCGGGTTTAAATTTGATATGGGTACTTATTGATTGGTACTTAACACTTTACCGACCGGTAGCCTATTTATCTACTATTTATTTATTTAAGCTGTATATAATATGTTATTACTACAATTATATTATCATGTTATATATTTTTGTTATTAATAGAGTTATTAATGAATTTAAAAAACCAAGTACTTTGATTTTTTAAAACCAACCTATCTGACAAAAATTAAATTCTATAAATGTAATGAATCAGTGATATCTGATGATATTAACTTAAAAATTATTTTCTGAGGTTCTATAGTATGAATTGTCAACAGAACATGTCGAAACAATTATAGGACATCAAAAAATACGTCTTGTTTTTAGCGACTTTTCTAAATAAATGAGCCATTTTTTACTTATTTCCAACAATTTGAAAAAAAAATTTTCTTGGTGGTCAAAAAATTTTTTGACTTCAGATTCGTATTCTATAATACTGAAAACATGGATATTTAAAATCTCAAGGCGATACAAAAATTGAAAGGTGTGCTAAACGCGATGTCCAGCATTCCGGTACATTCGTCCCACTGTGGCGGCGTCCCTGTTGTATTTTCCAGCTTCGGAAAGCTTTCGCCCTTTCTTTTCAACGTCCAACTAGTTTCCCGTCCAATTTGTCGGCGCCGAATCGGCACGGGTTTTACAAAAATCGTCGTTTTACAGTACCGCGAGTGATCGATAAAGATTTTCGCCGATACGAGCCCACCTCGGAGGACGATCATGGCAACCTGGCCGTGCCATTCAATCTGGAGGAGACTTACGACCTAAGTTTCCGCGCGATCGGCTTCAACGGCACCTGGGAAACGGACACGGACATCCTTTATACCGATAACTATACCGGCGACATACGTGTGTTCGACGTGCCGTCGGGGGTCAGCCGAATCTTCGTGGACTCGTCGATCCTGGTAATGCAACGAATCGAGCTTTCTATGAAAAAGGGTGCACTATCGATCCGAGCCGAATCGAATCGAATCGAGTTTCGGGGAAAAAGAGAGACAGATCGGCGGAGAGTGAATTGCGGATCGGCAAGCTTTCAACTTCGGAATGATCCAACAAACTCTTGGCGATCGCAATGCACTTACTGTGCTTAGAAATTACTAAAAACTTCAGGATTGAAAGTTTAACACTTAAGGGGGCATATACACCTAGAAAGGAAAAATAATGCTGATTTTCGGGAATTTTTTGTGGGGAAACTATTGAAATTATCGGATAGGTTTTTTTGTGGTTTAAAATATACACTTTCGAGAATGTTTTAGTATTTTTTTTATTTAAAAATATTGAAAATTCCCGTAGTACTCACGTTGTTAATATAGTACCGGAAGAAAAACACCAAAATCGGTGACCAGTGGCATTTCGTCAAAAATTATCTGTAATAAAAAAACACAGAGGATTGTAAAATAGATAGTACATTCTTGTCTTTGTCATAGCCGATTTCAAAAATACCTATTTTTGACAAAATGGCCAGCGTCTGAACTGGCAATAGCGATTTTCAGCCAAAAATTCGTTCGTATGTTGTAAAAAAAAAAACTAAGAATCGTAGAGGAAAAATCCTACGACAAAGACTAGATAATTATGCATACAATAACCACAATAAATTTCAAGTTAATCGATTTACTGGTTTTCGAGATATTTTGGTCACCGATTTCAAAAACGTTGTTTCGAGATAAACGCGTTTGAAAGTTGCTTGAAAGCGGCTTGATGTGCACAAACAGGTGTACTCTTTCAACTATAACTTCGTCAATTTTTGGAATGTTATTTTAAATTTTCACCAGATATTCTTAACATATCAAACTTTCAGAAAATGTGAAAATTGAAAAATCGATTTTTTTTATCCTGTTAGGTGTATATCCAGATGAAATTAGGATGATAGACTTTAAAAGTGGGATATCATAAGGGTTAAATATAATAATATTTTTAGGAGGCAAAGTTATTCCAAATTCAATACTTGGAGCAATAGCACGCCCCCTTAAAATAAAGACACGGTGAAAAGCGGGGAAATTATGTAAATTTTCAATGAGTGCAAAGAGGGTTTTAATTGGGCGTGTTTAATTTTTGGTCTGGTATGTCTTTTTCCACCGGAACCGGCGCTTAACATACACCAAAGGCGTGTTTAATTAATCGTACGGAAATTCTCTGTACTGTCCGGCTCCTTGGCGGGGAATTACACAGTCCACTTTCAGGCGCGAACCAACAAACGATATTGATTCAAGAGACACGTTACCCTACGCTTAATTTTCCCAGGCCGCGAATCGTCCGCGTCTTGTTCGTGCGAAACGTTCACTGAAATCACATCAATTAGTACCGGTAATACAAAACCCTCGATCTTTTTATTTATCAGCGAATTCGCCAGTGTGTATATCAATTGTTATTATCACCCTGTGATATTTGATGAAATTCGAAAGTGAACCTTTGTTTCGGTAATTAAAATTAATTGGTGGACTATGGTTTGGCAAATCAAAGAATTCTGATTCGTTCATTTTCTGCTCTGTATAATGTTTGATGAATTTTTAAATGATGAATTGTCGTGAATATTTATTAATGCCCGAATCGATTCAATGGATACCTCCACCTTACGTGACGTAGAAAAATAGAGCTGTGGTCTCGGTTATCAACGAGTTATTACGCTATCGATCGACGCTGTCGATCCAGATGATTTATCACGACGCCGCGCATACCACATCCACAATCTATTTTATCAACAATATGGATCGCTCGTGTTATGCCTCGGCATTCCGATAGCATCTGGAGCCACTGATGGTTATAAACCTTCATAATCGCTATCCTCTCTTTTTTTACACGTGATAACAAAAGATGCTTGGTTCGCCAACGTGATACATAATTATAGTAAAAATTGTCTGCATTCTTCGCAACATATAAATTTATCCCTTTTCTTAATCATTTTAATAAGTCCAAGATGATGCGACCAAAAATACAGATTGTGGAAAATTTTCATTATTTATCCATTTTTCTCATAAAATCCTGCTGATAACAATTCAATATTTTCAGGGCCCTTACGAGAATCCTATGATGTCATTTTCGAATGACAACTCGTACATCCTCATCAGCTATGATTTCCGTCCTGTAAGTGTTCAATATTACCTATGATACTACGCATCGCATACTAATGTGCTCAGATTTTACCGAAAGCTAATTCAATCACATACAGGGTGGTCCGTTTAAATAAGGCCACCTAAATTTCTCTTCACTGCATTTTAATGTGCATGGTGTCAATGGACCAAATATCTGGCACGAATATTTTTTTCCGAAGGTCATTTTTTTCGGAGTTATCAAGGTCATCGATGTTTTTTGATACATAACTACAATTTTGTTTTTATTGGATCGTGTAACTGATGGAAAAATACATTCAGATATGTATAATAACATGACCTTAAAATGACCTTGATCTTCGAAAATTAAAGTAGTAAATATTTTTTGCATCACAATATACGGTAGCATAAGGTTATGATTGTAGTATTATATATGTAATACAGACTTCAGAATAACCTCTTATTGGAGGTTACAACTGTACAATAAAAAAAAAAATCTGAAGAGATATTTAGGTGGTCTTATTTAAACGGACCAACCTGTATATAACTTTAGCATCTCGAGTAAGGTTTCAAAACGATGTACACTATTTTATTCCAGGGCTTCAGGTACTCGATGCATCAAAGGTTCGACGTGTACGACACGAAACGCAGGTGAGTGTTTTCTGGCTCGCGTTTGTACGATAACTTTAACAATGCGTCGATAAGCTGAATGACGAAACGATAAGACGATTCTGCCGTAACAACGATAAAATTAACATTCGCCATGCAGTTTTCCGTGTAGGCTCGTTAACAATAGTGTGGACAAAGTGTAGGGGACCGTTACGCGATGGGAAACGATCTTATCGATCTTGATCAAATCGAGACCTTGTCCGCAGGAATTATACTAGAATTGCGGGTGGACAACGCATACCAATTGCGAAGTGGTCGCCAACGAAGAACGCGTTGCTTTACGTTCAGGACAACGATATTTATTACCAAGACTTCAGCGTTCAGGGCGGTCGGATTCGACGATTGACGTTCACCGGTGTGCCTGATGTTATTTTCAATGGCGTGCCTGATTGGGTCTACGAAGGTGAGAAGCACCACTGGATTATTGCTATGAAATTCATAAAAATATTGTTCACATTATTATTTTTGTTCGTATTTAAATCTGTCCCTTATTTCACGAACTGGATCTGTCCCTCGGTGTCAAATTGAGGTAAACAGTTATTTTTCGATTTTTTAAATTAAAAAATTGACGAGTTAACATTTACATTTAAGGTTTATGAGTTTCGCATTAAAAAACTAGAAGTCACGAAGTTTCGGGCAAATTTACCAACATATAGGACAGGTGTAACTTATTTCAGGAAAACTGTGTCAAATTGACACAAGGGACATATAAGGGTTAATAAAATACTAGAAATTTACATATTACATGAGATATTATATCAGTTTCATATGCAAAAAATGAAAAAAAATGTTTATAGAATAGCTCCGAGTGCACAGGGTTAATAACAATATATTTATAGAATATACAGTGTCCCACGTAACAGTTTTCACGATTTTTTAAGTACTTGCGATAATCTGACAAAAAATATTTTCAACAAAAGTTGATCAGTTTTCGATTGGTTATATATTGCAGTAAAAAAAAGTTCGAAAAACATTTTTTTTATAGTAATGGCACTTTGAATTTTCCACTTAACAGTATTACAGTCCGTGTCAAGACGAATTCAACGATCTAGTATACCATGACCTTCGGATGACCTTGAATTGCATTATCGAACATTTCTTTTTATTGGAATGTATAGCCAATCGAAAACTGATGAGCTTTTGTTTAAAATATTTTTTGTCAGATTATCGCAAGTACATACTTAAAAAATCATAAAAACTGTTACGTGGAACACCCTGTATATTATTGAAGATCTACATACACATTTGCAGAGGAAGTACTGTCCTCGGCTATGGCTTTCTGGTTCTCCCCGGATGGCCGTCACCTTGCTTTTGCGACCTACAACGACACCAGGGTGAAGGATATGGCGATCCTGTATTATGGGACACCAGGTGCCATGAAGGATCAATATCCCACGGAAGTGAAGATCAAGTATCCGAAGGTGAGCATAATCAATTGAGAATCACGGCGGTTCTTTCAATTTTTCCATTTGCCCCCCCCCCCCCGATCTCGTAAAAAATTGATCATATCCAAAGCAGTAAAAATTCGTCATTAAAATTTCAACTAAACCTAATGCACCGGACCGAACTAGGTTAAAAGTCGATTAATCTCGTTCTTGACTCGCGGGACGGAATGCAATAATTCTGTCGGTTATAATCGTTCGCTCGTCGGACACGTGGCACGTAATATATGATCCGTTTTGTACGAAAGCGGTGCATGTCCAATATTTCTTGCTCCGAGATATTTACGATTTTATATTTCAACGTCCGAAACCCTTTTGTCCGATGATTCGCGGGAAATACATTGCAATTTTAGATGAAAGAGTTAGTGTATCAATTTTACATCTAGCTACACTAACGTCTGACCGAACCGAGTGTGTCTTTCTGTTTAATAAATTGCTAAACATTCAAGTGTGGTATGAGTAAATACCTTAGACCATATATACTAATAGACCCGGCATAGGTATAGTATGTGTATAGGAAAACCGAGAATTCAGTGTCCGAAAGATGATGGGACACTGTGACGTCACAAGATAAGTCTTAAGATAATTTCTTTCCATGTGTACATGGCGCATCCGCTGACCCCCCTCTCCCCATGTAAGCCAAGCGTAGACACTGTCGATGAGCATAGCTTGTACATCTTTTGAAAATGTGACGTCACAGTGTCTTTCAGCTGATTTCATCTTTCGGATACGGAAAATTATCTACGCCGTGTCTATAGATATATATGGTGTAAGGTAAATACAATGTATACAGAATGACCCAAAATTCCTTCAACTCCCTGAAATGAGCGGTTCCTGAGGTGATTCGAAGCAACATTTTCCTTTTCCAAAATGTCCGCCGTGGCTTCGTTTAGGAGTTATTAACGAAAAACGCGGACCAATCAGAGCGCGACCTAGACGCGTGTTGGCAAATATGGTCCGGCGCGCTAGCAGAGAGGAAATACGACGAACGCTGTCTCGACCCGTTGCGGTATGTCGAAAATTACTGTACTGTTTACACTTGTGTTTTTATGACTGATACGTCACGATCTGTGGATCAACACGGACGGTTTCAGCGTATTTGCGATGACGAAAGTCCTCGTATCAAGGACTTACAGATCACTACTGGCGCGCTGGATCATTTTTGTCAACACGCGTCTAGATCGCGCTCTGATCCGTGTTTTTCGTTAATAATTTCTAAACAAAGTCGTAGCGGACATTTTGGAAAAGGAAAATGTCGCTTCAAATCACCTCAGGAACCGCCCTGTAGTATGGATAACATTGTAAAATGTCGTGTATGGAATCAAAATAGCTTCAAGTGGAAAAAGGTCAACACTAAACGTACCAAGCATTAAAAATATCTAGTAAATATTGCCATATAAAAATGGTGACACTTAATTTATTTATTTATTTCTTGCTGTAAATCAAGTGGTTTATATAGCAAGTACAGTATTATTACATTTGGCTTAAATTAAATGGGTTTACATTGTTTCTAAATTTTAACAGAACATTGTTTGAGGAAATTATAAATTATTTTCAGACCTTTTATATCAGGTTTACATAGGAAAGAATTAAGACAAAGAGGGAAACAGTACTTGCCTTTGAGGAGCTTTGTTTCTAATGTTTCTTTATTGAGATTGTCTGTAATATTCAATATTATTAATAGATACTTGGACGAATTCCATTATTTTCCATAAATGGATTTTTATAATTCCAATAATTGGAAAATATAAAACCGATCACACCGTGGTAGGTTTAGTGTTAAAAGCATTTGCGTGAACTCCAGAGCGTGCAAAGAGAGAAAAGGGGTTTTACGGGGGGGAAAAATCGGTGGGATTAGACAATCGTGTCATCCCTTCGGCCAATTTGTCGGTCGACGGAGACATTCGTCTCGGGTTGAACAGATTAGGAAGCTCAGTACGGCCGACTGGTCTCGTTGCCGGCTTTAAAAGGGGATGAAAGGGTTATCTCGCATTTAACCCCCTTGGTTTTTCTCACCGGCAAGGCACGGCGCCCGTGTCCCATGCCCAATGAACGTTAAGGAAAATTAAATTCCTTTCTCGCGATCGTTGAGATCTCTCCCGTGTTCTCTCTTCTCTCGTCTGGTTCCTCGAACGTGTAAGTAACAGTGTGCTCGAATCAGTTATGCTGGCTTTTCAGGCGGGCAGTCCAAATCCAATTGTAACCCTAAACGTCGTTGATTTGGATAATCCGTCCTCCAAATTGGTTAATCTCCAGTCACCCATCGTCGACGAGTAAGTATCCTCGATGCCTTCACTGTCGTAATTACGGCTGTCGCGTCAGATTAGCATGATTTTGAACAAACGGGGCCGGCTCTCGTGTGCACCGCGTAATACTAGTCACCTCGTTCTCTGATATCTTATCATCAGCGACGATTGATTGCGACAGATATTTTTAACACTGGAGCTTAGGATCCGATACTCGAACAATTCTCTACGATGACTTTTATTTTCTGCTTTAATTAAATGTGCCTAGCATCTACAAAGGATTGGATCAATTTTTAGTGTCAATTATCGATCGATTTTAATCTATCTCATGAGCTGTATCTAATAAGATAACAATTAAAATTCAGCATTGTGTACTGTTTATACGCGATAACTGCCTTGCTAAAAGCTCACAGTCGGAACCAACAACAATGTTACAAGCACTCTAGTGTCCTCAATCCAATAACAATTACAGTGACTCCCACTAATATTCGGACACTCTTAAAAATACGATAACTTTTTTAATATTCGACCATACAACTTGGATTTTTGTTGAGAAGTTAGAACAATCGGTTTGGTTACGTAACGTGAAAAGAATTTTTGACAAAATTGCTTGGAATTGCAGAGAAAATACTAGAAGTTATGTTTTACAACTTTTTTATGTGGGCTCATATTGAAAATGTAGAAAACACGTTTCGTAGATCTGCATCAATTAAACATATTCTGAAAATGTCATTAAAATCGGTCAACGTTGCCATGAACTACAAACGTTTAAAGATGGTAGAAATTGCAATTTTTCCTAAGGAATCGTACTAAGGATTCGTACATCTTTTAATGCCTGTCATTTTTTCCCACATCAACCGATTTTGATGAAACTTTTACAATGCATATAATTGACACAGATCTACAAAACACATTTTTTAAATTTTCAATATAGATCCACATAAAAAAGTTGTAAAATGCAACTTTTAGTATTTTCTTTACAATTCCGACCAATTGCAATTTTTAAAAAAATTTCATTTTACATCATATAGTAAACTAATTGCTCTAACTTCTCACATAAGTTCAAATCGTATGGTCCAATATCAAAAAAGTTATCGTTTTTTAAAGAACGTCCGAATATTAATGGGAGTCACTGTTAATACCTCGAAGAATACGTCATCTTCCAAGTTTTCAGAGACACTGATACATAATTTTCGATAGAGAGAACATTCTGTACACGGTGAACTGGTGGGACACGCACGTGGTGGCAACCTGGGCGAACCGTGTTCAGAATAGGTCCATTCTAGTGCGCTACGACACCGCTGGTAACTCAGACAGCTTCCTCTACAAAATGGAAGACAAGGGCTGGTTGCGAATACATCCCCCGGTCTACCACAAACGATACGCGGTCATTTTGGAAATGCAGAGCGAGGAGACGCCGGTCGGTCGGTTTGTCCATGCGATCCTCTACGAGAACAGGTTCGGCGTATTGATCAGGCTGAAGGATTTAACCCCGAGCGCCTCTGAAGTGATCGCCATCGTGGCTGTGGATCACGCCAAGGAGATCCTTTACTATGTTGGGACCGGGGTCGGTCAACCGTCCCAGAGGAACATGTACTCGGTGCCTTTGGACGGCAGTGAGCTACCCAGTTGCATCTCTTGCAACGTCATTACGCCCGAAGGTCTGTATTACATGTTCAGAATAGGATTCTAGAGTAGATCTGTTCGTTTGCGAGATAAACATTACCTGGCTGCTCGAGTAGCTCGTCAAAAATTTAAGGGGGTCATCTCATGTGACAGCTACTATTTTTGCTTTTTTTGGGAATTTTTTTTTATGGACTCTTAAAACATACAATCTTGAAATTTTTACCACACATGTACTGATATGTTTACAGTCTCTCAGAATTTTTTCACATCAAAATAACGAGTTGAATAGAGTTTACACCGTTCGGAAGACACTCATGTGTAAAAAAAGTTGTTTGACGGCGACCATGATTCCGGAGGTTTCAATCATCTGAAATCAAAAAATCAAACGGCATTTTAATTTGTAGACCTGAGGCCATCGCCGGTACCAAAATAATATAAAAATATTGAAAATTGAATTTTTGGCACGATTTTAAAAGTTAATTTCCAAGTTTCGACATTTTTTGCGACTTTTTCAGCTAAAAAAAAAAACTATAGCAGAATATCGCAATATCCTTTTACCTGCATATTGTAGGAATTTTATAGAAGCAATTTGTGCAAAAAAAATTTTTCGATTTTTTGGACCTGCCACATGGGATGACTTAAATGCCTGCCAATGGGACACTCGAAAAATTGTCCAAAAATGGTACCTCTCGTATGAAACACCCGAAAATGGCATCTAGCATTCGTTGTTCAGTGTGAATTCGTTTACTTTACCAGAGATGTTGAGAACGGAGAATTAAGTATGTTTCCTTTGGTGCTGTTCACAGGCAAAGTCTGCACCTACGCGTACCCCTATTTCTCCGCTAACGCGTCATACTACGCGCTGTCTTGCACGGGACCTAACCCCGCGTTCGTCGTGATCTTCGACTCTTCTCACAAGCCGCTCTACTCGTGGGAGGAGAACCGATCTCTCAGACGAAAATTGGCCACTCGTCGCCTGCCAGGTGTCATGAATTTAGATGTCAGGGTGAACGGATACGACAGCAAGGTTAGACTGTACCTGCCTTCCGACTTCAACCCAACGAAGTCGTACGCTCTGCTCATCAACGTGTGAGTTGCCCTTAATTAGCACCATTGATCATTGCTCCCTGGCTTATACTCGATGCTTCCATTTCATCTGGACCATTAAGGGGGTAGGACTTCCTCCAGAATACCCTAGAATACCCTAGAAATCTGGGCGAAACATGGGTTTGTGCGGTATGGGTTTTCGTCCTTATACCAGCATATTTTTCGCTGTAGAAGGGCTCATTCGAAAGAGGAAGGTTAAATGATGGAGGGCTCACGATAGCATCCACAAAACTCATCCAATGGCATAAAAATGGATTACATGGCTGAACATCACCAATTTTGGCTTACTTCTAACGCTTATATTACAAAATATATGCATAATTTCATATAACAAAGGGGCTGAGGCCCCTCCATTGAACCTTCCTCTTTTGAATGAGCCCTTGTCCAGCGAAAAATATGCTCTTATAAGGATGAAAACCCGTACCGCACAAACCCATGTTTCGGCCAGATTCTAGGGTATTCCAGGGTATTCCAGGGTATTCTAGGATATTCCAGGGAATTCCAGGATATTCCAGGGTATTCCAGGGTATTCCAGGGTATTCTAGGGTATTCCAGGGCATTCTAGGGTATTCTAGGGCATTCCAGGGTATTCTAGGGTATTCTAGAGGAGTACTACCCCCTCAACTGACATTTTTTACATACCGCTCTTTACGTTCCGCGACATTCCCCCAGATACTCGGGCCCGAACACCGTAAGAATCACCGAACAGAACACCCATGGGTTCGAGTCGTACATGGTGACCAACAGGAGTGTCATTTATGGTCACATCGACGGCCGCGGGTCCGCCTATAAAGGAAGCAAGATGCTGTTCGAGATCTATCGACGTATCGGCACTGTGGAGATCGAAGACCAGATCGCTGTTACCCGGTAGGTAGTCACTGGTTCTTGCCAAGTTGCTCGGTCAACGGTGGTTCCGCCGTTTTTGGAAACCACCACGTTTTTGTCGATGGAGACCCAGGTGTGCTTGAACTTGCTTCGAATCGAGTTTCATGGTCTGGGACGGGTAAAGAACGGGACTGTACCCGACTGTCCGGATTATAATTTTGCACATGCTGCAGTGGGTTCGGTGCTGGGAATGACAAACAGCTGAACGGATTTTGCGTTAGATGCTTTTTCTTCAGCTCGTCTTTAATTGTGGAACAGTAAATAGAATTTTTCTTGGGAAATAAAATTTTCTTGAAGATAAATTATTATAATTTAATGAAGGTATAAATATGTATATATAACTTTATTTGTTCTCCTAGGGGTTACAATACTTCTAACAAATTCCTGCCTTGCACTGTCCTTATTTTACCTTAAACCTATTTCCTTAACCTATGTATACAGCCTTAATATATATGGTCCTTCCCCCCCTTTCCCACACACAGCCCCAAATGAAGGTATAAATAGTAAAATTAAAATAAATGAACGCAATTCTAAGACCCAATTAGGAATAATTCCTAGTTTTCGGTGCGTCAAATTTTCTAATACAATTTCTTTGAGATTTATTGTTCTGATTGATGATTTACAGATATTTGCAAAATACTTACCCCTGGATCGACGCGAACAGAACCGCCATGTGGGGTTGGAGCTACGGTGGGTTCGCAACGGCGATGACCTTGGCTACCGACAAGGACTCCGTCTTCAAGTGCGGCATATCTGTGGCACCTGTCTCCTCCTGGATTTATTATGGTAATGCTATTTATCCAAAAGTACTTAAAAATGGTAGATCAATTTTTGAGTGGTCATTATACAAAGAAGACTTCCGTTTTCAAGATGACGAACGGGGGAAAAATTGTTTAAACTCCGAGGAGTCGTTCAGGCACTCATCTATCGATCATTTCCGCAGACTCGATTTACACGGAGAGGATCATGGGTCTGCCGACGCCCGAGGACAATATGGGTGGGTACAATCGCACGGACGTTACCAGAAGGGTGGAGGGTATCCGCGGCAAAAAGTTCATGTTGATACACGGGACCGGGGATGACAACGTCCACTACCAGCAAGCCATGGCCCTGAACAAGGCTCTGGTCGACAAGGACATCATGTTCCGGCAGCAGAGCTACACGGACGAGGCGCACGGGCTGGTAGGGGTCTCTCCTCACCTTTACCACACCATGGACCGATTTTGGAGCAATTGCCTGGGATACTCGCACGCTCACTGACCCGAATCCCATCTGGATTAGCGACCGGCGGCCCGCCGCGTCGCGACGCCTTTCCTGGACCCGTTCGCTTAAGTCCGTGGGCGTCGCTCGATCGCCTAATCCGAGCGTCGCCCGCGCGAAACTCGTTCCTCGCCAGCAAAACTGTCGCGAAACGCCTCGTGACACCGTCACGGACCACTACCACGCTGCGCTAAATGACAATCGCTAATTCCCTTCGATGTCGGCCACCTTGTACCTCTGCTATTTCGAAGATCCTCGGATTTGGTCAGAGACGATCCTAATCTCTGCTCGACCTGCTTCAGGATCGACGAATACAGAGCTGGTAAATTTCTGAGACACGTACAGGGTGCAACAAAATTTAGTGTCATGGTTTTGGCAGAAGAAATTGCCGCAATGTTGACCTTGACCTTGAAATTCAAGGTCAAATGTTTTTATTGTTTGAGTAAACTGCGATTCAAGCATAAAAAATTTAACCTTGAATTTCAAGGTCAAGGTCAATTGTGCGGCAATTTCTTTTAACAAATCTCCACCGATTCGAAGTTGTAGAACCATCTGTCAAAACCGTGACACTAAATTTTGTTGCACCCTGTACAAGGATTGAAGGACGTTTCCATATTATATAAGATCCTTTGTCGAGGTTTAAAAATTAGTATCAGGTGTGCAATAATTTTTTGGAGATTTTTGTAGAAATGGCTTCCAGTTTCTTAACCCCTTGCACTACGATGTATTTTACGGTTGCAGTGATTACAACTTATTTGTCGTTTCTAATTTCTTAGAAAAAAGGAAGTTTGTATGCAATTTATACCTATGAAGTCTCCAATGGTTTCAACAAAAAAAAAAATATAATTTTGTTTCAATTTAAAGTTTGAAGGAAATTAATAGCATGAATATTTAGTAGACTCTCTTCGAAATCTTCGTCACGAATCCGACTCGGTATTATAGTGCAAGGGGTTAAATTTTCGATTCGTTTAAAGTTTTATAAAGATACTTTGCGCCGTTCGACAATAAAAAATTTCGGAACATGCACCCTCGAACTATTCGGTGATCTCATCGACACGCATTGTGCATTCACAATAACTCTCAATTGTTTCTTTTTACGCGGTCCATTGCACGCTGCCGTGACTGCTGTAGTGAATATTGTCATTCTCGGAGAGAACGTGATGCAACGGATTGTTGAAATCACTTTGTTTCGGACGAATTTTTGGAAACAGTCTGGGTGCTGTTCTCCGCTTTGGAAATAAACTTTGATACCGATTGGCAAACTCAACTGACTATTGTAAAGTGTAATTTCACTGTGACTGCCCAACGAGTATTATTTTTAAAAAAATGAATTTCTCTTGTCGTATCTATGAGCAGGTTGAATTTCTTAAACGGTTCTTTGTTCTTTGATTGTTAAAATCTAAATTGACGATATCAACCTTTAGCCTCGGATGGCAACTCTGAGGCACCACTGAAAATTGCTGTGCCTTTCTTGAAAATATTATTATTTTTATTCGTATTTAATAAACTATTAGACATTTACAAAACGTTTCATATGCAAAAAATTAAAAAAATTTTAAAGAATGGAAAAATCTTTCGAGTTAAAATAGCTACGACTGCAGAGGGTTAAATGTTGGTGTAATAACTGCAAATTGATGCATACCATATTGAATTCGCGACTCGTGTAATTAAAAAAAAAATGAATTCCTTTTACCGTATCTATGGGCAGGTTGAATTTCGTAAGCGGTTTTGTTTTTTGATTGTTAAAATCTAAATTGACGATATCAACCCTTAGCACTCGGATGGCCACTCTGAGGCACCACTGAAAATTACTATGGCATTCTTGAAAATATTGTTCACATTATTTTTGTAAAATTGCTATGTCATTCTTGAAAATATTGGTCACATTATTATTTCTATTCGTATTATATAAACCACTAGACATTTGAGATATTATATCAGTTTCATATGCAAAAAATGAAAAAAATTTTAAACAATGGAAAAATCTTTCTAGTTAAAATAGCTTCGACTGCAGAGGGTTAAATGTTGGTCTAATAACTACAAATTAATGCATAGCATATTGAATTCGCGACTCGTGTAAATAGAGTTGGCCACCGGACGCGACGTCCTATTTATTTTTTACGTTCAATCAGCCGGAGCACCGTGAAATATAAAGTCCATGATTGGCCGCGCGATTTCCAAATAATCACACGGCCGAGCGAGCCGGCGAAATCGCGTGAAAAATCCGCGAGCAGACAGAATCACAAATGAAGGAACAACGGGACAACAGCTCTCATCGAGCTACAAAGAAGGAAAAAACAGGGCCAGGAGATACACGGATCCTGTTCCTATTGTTATATCGAATCGATTCCGCGTCATAGCCCCCACAACCCCTTCACCTAGCGAATTAATCGCAGATTCGCACGAGCGGCCACGCGAGATTTGTTGTTTCCACGTACGAATTTCAGGGACGACGCGCTCGCTGACCTAAAACACTTCACTCGCCACCCACATTGTTTTCTCGTCTTATTTTTCAGCTCCTGTTTTCTTGGCTTCGTTCAACCAAGTTTTCCTATTTTCTATTTAGTATTTCGATTCTTCGGTTATTTTTAGGTTTCTTCGCCGGGCGGTGTCTCTCGTATTATGCTTTCGAATCTTGACTTTAATTAAGTTGCTCCCTCATTCTCGTGTTTACACGCTCCCCTGAAAGTTTGCCTGCTCGTTCTCCACCTAAATCACTGTTTCTCGGCGGTATTTTATTTTTCCACGCTTAATTGCGCTCGGAATACACAACTTTTTGATTTGCTTCTCGGCTAACCAGTCTCCGCCTTTTGTACGGTGGACGGCTTCATTATTGTTCATCGCAGCTGGCTTTGTTATTCTGGTATTTTCAAGCAATGCTTGCCTTTAGTTTCACAATTCTTGTTAGGATTGATGTATGTCCATTTTTCTGAATTTTTCTGAGACTTTTCTTTACATCGAAGCCTTCATTGGAAGGAAGATACATTTGCTACGTTTAAAAATAAAAGTAGTTTTCGTTTGACATTAGAATCAGATTTTTCAGATAGTTGTATATTTTAGAACTTGTTTTTCTATGAATTTACAGTATGTGTTCATTTTCTACAATTAATTGATCCCGAATGCTTATTCTGGCTGATTAATTCAAAACTAAGTAACCTACAGTGGCTCCCATTAATATTCGGACGCTCTTAAAAAAACGATAACTTTTTTGATATTGCACCATACGATTTGAACAGTTTTGAGAAGTTAGAGCAATTAATTTACTGCATGATGTGAAAAGAAATTTTTTCAAAAATTGCAATTGGTCGGAATTGTAGAGAAAATACTAAAAGTTGCATTTTACAACTTTTTTATGTGGGTCTATATTGAAAATTTAAAAAATATGTTTTGTAGATCTGTGTCAATTATATGCATTGTAAAAGTTTCATCGAAATCGGTTCAAGTGGGAAAAAACGACAGGCATTGAAAGATGTACGAATCCTTAGATTTATTGCAGCTAGTAGCCGAAAATCGTGAAAAATTGCAATTTTTACCATTTTTAAACGTTTGTAGCTCATTGCAACGTTGACCGATTTTAATGAAATTTTCAGAATATGTTTAGTTGATGCAGATCTACGAAACGTGTTTTCTACATTTTCAATATGAGCCCACATAAAAAAGTTGTGAAATACAGGGTGAGGCAGTAGCTATTGCTACCTACAATAACTTCGAAAATATGATAGTAGCAGAAAATTTTTCGAAACAAAAGATGCATGGGACAACAGAGGCTGTAATATGGCGTTAATCTTTTTTCCTAGGTGGAGTCGCTACAGAAATGTGAAGGTCACCTTTGTTTTTTTAAATAGAATGCTATGTTTTGGTACCTGTTTTCTGATAGGGGCTATTGAGACGAATCCAACGAGGTGCAACATTAAGGTCTTTGAAGGTCAGCAAAGGTCATTTATGACAAAAAAGGCGAAATAAACATGCATTTACAGAAGGTGTTCAAAGTGATTGCCATTGGTATCAATGCAATGCAATCTTCTTATCACGGATTGAATAGTATAACTTTTAGTATTTTCTCTGCAATTCCGACCGATTGCAATTTTTTCAAAAATTCTTTTCACGTTACGTAACCAAACCGATCGTTTTAACTTCATCAAAAAAATTGTATAGTCGAATATTTAAAAAGTTACTTTCTTTTTAAGAGTGTCCGAATATTAGTGGGAGTCACTGCACATATGCTACGTTTTAAAAAAATGTAGTTTTTGTTTGACATTAGAACCAGATTTTTCAGAAAGTTATATCTTTCAGAACAGGTTTTTCTATGAATTTACAGTATGTGTTCATTTTCTACAATTAGTATATCCCGAATGCTTATTCTGGCAGTATAATTCAAAACTTGGTAACCTAAGTAAAATTTTAGCTTCTGAAGCACAGCGAGGCTGGATTCTCTTGAATTTCTCCTGGCTAGAAAAAACTCGAAAAAACGAAGTTTGTTGTCCTCCCAGCCGCCATGACAGTCGCGATCGGCTGCCAACAGGACCTTTGTGCAATTTAATCAGTTTCTACGTATCGTTCCTCGGAGGAACCACTCGCTAGGGGGTTGGGGTTGCAGGTGAACTCTCTCCTCACCAGAGGGTACCCGACGACCCGTAATACCCGACTGGCCGGTCACAGAGAGACGGTACATTCGCCGACCCGTGGAACGCGTGTTACAACCACCGGAAAGTTTCCCCCGAATTTCGACAGGTCGCTCTCGTTTTTGTCCCCTCTTGTATCAAATGGCGGTAAGGGGGGAGGGGGTAGACGAGCCACCGCACGGGGTTTCGGGACGGTTCAAATGAATATCGGCCGTTTGCGGCTTGCGGTAAGTAGAGATTTTCGATACACGTTCTGCTGAGAGCTTTCCGAAGCTTTTTTTATCGGTCTACTGAAATTCTGGTGGACACTGATGCTCGAGGGCCTTCAGGATCGAGGAATATAATGATCAGGGTTGGTACAAGCCTACCGAATGCAAGAGAAATTTCTTATGTTATTTTTCGATGTTAGTTAAGTTACTATTTTTGCTTCGATTGGGGCGGAATGGTACACAGGGTGAACCACATAGCCTCGATCCCCTGTGGTTTTTGGTAAAACCAGATCGTACTATGAATTTTAGGTGGTTGCGAAGAGGACACTTCAATCTTCGTGTCGATATCAATTTTAGTCCACAAACAAATTTTTTAAACCCCGTAGAAATATTTCAATCTCTAAAGTGACAGATGAGTAAGACGAGTTTACTGTGACTTCCATTAATATTCGGACGCTCTTAAAAAAACGATAACTTTTTTGATATTGGACTAGACGATTTGAATTTTCGTGAGAAGTCAGAGCATTTAATTTACTACATGATGTGAAAAGAAATTTTTTTAAACATTACAATTGGTCGTTATACACAGAAAATTTTTGAAATAGAACGTTTAGTATTTTCCCTGCAATTCCGAACAATTGCAATTTTTTCAAAAATTCTTTTCACGTTACTTAACAAAACCGATTGTTCTAACTTCTCAAAAGAAAATCCAAGTTGTATTTCCGAATATTAAAAATGTGATCGTCTTTTTAAAAGTGTCCGAATATTAGTGGGAGTCACTCTATATCTCAACTTTCTCGGAAATTTTTCAAAATGAAAAAAATAACGTTTCAATGGAACGAAAGTGAAAATTGCATACTTTAGAATGAGTGTAGGTGGAACATTGTACGATTTGTTTTCACGAAGTTACAACAATTTAAATGTGAAAAACTGTTCCCCCGAGATTCAGCGGTCTTTAACTATCGGTACAGTTATTAAAATAATTGTATATGATTATGAATGCTCAAGGATCCGCAGTTCGGTCGCAGGCTGGTGGTAGAATGTCCCAGGAAATGTTTCATTATACTTTCCTCGTGTTACGAGGGCGAGATCCTTTCGATATCGCGTCTTTATCGGGGAACAACAGCGTCCGCCCACGCAAGGATGTCCGTTCCTCGGTGAACTGGGCTAAGGCCTCTGTTCAACTCGTGTGTATGCATATCCCGACGCGACGGTTTAAACGCTCGAATAAACGATGGGGCATCGCGAAGGACGAGTTGGCACGCGAGGCCCTCTGTTTCCTTTTGATTTACTGCTCCGAATCGTTTCGCGAGAGGGAGAGAGAAAGAGGAATACAGAGCGGATCGAGGCCGGTTCAAAAATTGTTTGTCGAGCGTCCAAGACGCACGAACAATTCCCGAGAGGACGTTCGGGTGTGTTCCGCCGATTGTTACTTGGAACTGGACCACCAGGGGAATTCAGCTGAATGCGGACACCGAGGTTAACTACAGGCAGACAGTTCCTAGATGGACATAAACGGGAATTATGCGACGATCGCTCGGACTGGTTCAACTTCCCGTGACGCATCGAACGGGATTCGAATAAATCGTAAAAGCGGCGATAAAGGAGCAGATTCGAAGTAATTGAAAGGACTGGAATTGCTCGTGTTGCTAACTAGATAGATGCGGGGATTGGCAATTACTTCGTTCCAGTGATAATTATTTCAAAGGTATAAAATTACTGCTAGTTGAATTTTAACTTTGAGTAAAATTGCCGAAACAACAAAATTTCTCTAGGGTGCAATCGACTTTCATCCCCATCCCCTGCGAAGCTTTCGATAACTGGAAAAGTTGCCTGTCGTGTACAGCACTTTTCCAGGCGTAGCCGGGACGCATTAGGTCGTATGCAAATCTGAACGATCAGTGAAACAACCCATCGATTTGTCATCCTGGTGCTTCACGGCAGCCAGGAAGACTCGGAGACGGTATCCGTTTTCCCTCGTCCCGCGGAACACGAAGATTGGTGTCCGCGTCACCGATAGCGTTTACGCGTAATGAAAAGCGCCGGGGACAGACAGAAAGAGAAGAAGATAGATAAAGCGAAGAGGGAGAGAGTGAGCCATTGTTGCAGGCCCCCGGCCCTGGGGGTTGACAATGGGGATGCACCCCTGAGAGGCGACGCAGTTCCAACAGGAAGACTTTCAACGCGGGAAATAGACTCCGTCCCTTTTGTCTAGTCCTGCCAGCCTTCCCTAGCTCGTAGCTTTTCATTTCGTCCTGTCCCACCCACGCCCAGCCCCCGCGTCCCTTAACTAACGTCCGCTGCAATTTATGCTTCCTCTTCCTTTTTATCGACTGGCCGTTTTACTCGCTGTCTGGGACGCTACTCTGTCGTCCTGTCTTGTTAGCCGTCATCTTTCCTCGTTATCGATTCGCAATATTCGGTTGCGTTTCGAGGAACCCGACACCTGAGTCTCAACAGGACCCTTTCTTCCAGGTTACGGTGTTTGGGAATTGATTGGTTAGTACAATAAAGATTTCTTTAGAATTAAAATTGTGGCATTTTAACAAGTCTTTTGGGTTGAACTTACTCTTGGGAACCTAGAGATTTTCGAGTTTTATATGTTTAATCGTGTTCATTTTGTCGAGAAAACTACTAATATCGAAGTCCCAACCTGCGGAGTTCACTCGTTAATAAGTTATGGGCGTCTAAAGTTCAGTAATTTGCATTGTTTCTGACAGGTGAGGGCGCCGCCATATTGGTAAGTTGGGAGCTGTTCCGTGTAGTGACTCAGTGGCGACGCTAGGTGGCAGCATTGAGTCATTACACGGAACAGGTCCCAACCATACGTTCTTATATAGATTTTTATATTTTTATACTTCCTGTTATTAATACTAATATAAGATATAGTTATAACTTGAGTTAAATTAGTTGTAAGAATTACCAAATACTATAAACTGTGATACTACAACTAATTCCAAATTCTAGGTTAAGTACACTACTATAACTCTGTACACATTCATGGCTAATAGACCAAGAACGGTTTACTGCCCTTATTTTCTTTAATTAAAAAAAAAAACGGGTCCCCATTTACCAATATGGCGGCGCCCTCACCTGTCAGAAACAATGAAAATTACTGAACTTTAGACGCTCATAACTTTTTAACGAGTGCGCTCCGCAGGTTGGGGCTTCGATATTTGGTGTTTTCTCGACAAAATGAACATGATTAGATATGTAAAACTCGAAAATCTCAGGGTTCCCAAGAGCAAGTATAACCCATTTACCCCTAGGTCGAATGACCATTACTTTTTATACACATGCTTTTTATATAAATAATAATAGTGTGCTGTGGATCCGACGGAGGAACAGAAGATTCTGAAAAATTTATAAGTACCTGTACTTCACATTAGTATTTTATGATGCAGGATTAAAATCAAATGTTTGGTATAAACAATTTTGACGACCGATCCAGAGGTGTAGATTTACCCCAGGACGAATGACCATTACTTTTTATACGCATACTTTTTATATAAATAATAACAGTGTGCTGTGGATCCGATGGAGGAACAGAAGATTGTGAAAAATTTATAAGGAACCTGTACTTTACACTAGTATTTTATAATGTAGGATTAAAATCAAATGTTTGGTATAAACAATTTTGCCCACCGATCCAGAGGTGTACATTTACCCTTTGGACGGACGACCATTACTTTTTATACACTCTGTACAGTCACAATTCGTCTTTCACAACGGTACACGCATCGATGAAATATTCACCAAGTCAGAGCAGAAACTGATAGGTATCGAAGAATATTAGTGCAGACCACGATGAATATTTGATCACACCTGAAAGCTTCTCAAGACATCCTAGAGGAACTTCTGAGATCATGCTTGTCTCGCTGTTAGGCAGTTCGAGAACAGCTGGTTCCGCATGAATATCAAAGGCCACTTTGAAATCTGTTGAGATAATTAAAAGGTTCCTATGGAACATCCTCCTGGCTCGGTAAACTGTCGATGCTTCTCGTGTATCCACACGCAAATCTCGAGACTAAAGAGAAACGTTCAATCGTTAACGGTGTTTCCACTTTTCGTTTTGTCATAAGAAATCTTCCTGTTGACAAAGAAAATTACATTTCAATTTTATAAACTATGCATTGTTAGTACACGAATAGAAATCTTCCATTCGACAAAACAAAATAATGGACTTCTTTTCCATCAGTTTCTGGTGAATGGAAAAGAAGAGGTTCGATGACCAGCGATTTGACCCGAACGAGAAGAAGAGGGTGGGAAACGGTGTGCGAATTTCCGCGAATTGGTGGCTGCAGGTCGGCGAGAACGACAGGCGAGGGGTGGAGAAAGGGGAGGGGTTGATGGTGTGGAAAGCGCAGCGAACCCGTCGAATCGCGAATATCGTTAATTATCGACCAAGGGAAAATAAATTAACGGCGCGGCGGCGGTCGCTGTACAGTCGTTGTGTTAGCAATAACAGGGTCGCCGGCCGTTTCATCCAGAAATAATTACCGTGAAACTGCCATAATTCCCGGCTATCCGGTTACACCGGTAACGGTCCCGGGAGCCTTTTCCACGTAGGAAAATTGAAAGGAGAATGCCAGCTCGACCCTTTTGCAGCCGCTTGTATTTCTCTTTCCGGTGTTCGATTCGTTCGAGTGTTTCGCGGGGGCCGAATTAAACGCGAAAAACAGCGCGCGCGATTCGCACCGGAATAAAAGCTTCTTTTTCACTTTTATTACTCGCCGGAATGAGGGAGCCAATATTTTTCAGCGGTTTTTGTTGCGTTCCCGGCGAACGCGATCGAAAATATCTTCGAGCGAATTCGAATTCCGCCGCGGCGGAGAAAACATTATCTCTCATTTGGTAGAATTTATTTTAGAAACTAATGGACAGATAATATTTTTCGTAGACCGGCGGCAAGCGCTTATTGATTTTGCATAAATGGTCGGGAATTTTAATTGCAATCGCGCTGCGAGATGCATGAAACGTCATCAGGAGATAATATATTGGGGAGTATGTGCCAAAGTTTGCATTTTGCGAAATATTGTGTATGGGAATATTGTTGACAAAGGTTTCCAAAGCTGTTATCTGCTCCTCTAATGTAACTGACAATTTAGCAAGTATATCAACGAATTTTGATCACACTTACACTGTGTGATGCGGGAAACTTTCGCGAAACTTGATTTCAAAGTTTTAATCAATTTTGTACTATAAATGACAGTTTAGTGTGCATGTAAGAGAGTTCAAATTATAATTACACTGTAAATTTCGGGAAGTTTGATCATGCTACAACGATTCAACTCGATCTACAAGTATACTAAAATTGTTTCGAACTTTTTATTTTGGAGCGCATTAGAACGATTTAGTAACAGTTAATGACAAAAGATGAAGTTTAATTGCGATTAAACTGTCATTCGAATGTACAGGGTGTAAAGAAATGTTTGGTCTTGGCTGCCATAGGCGTATTCTACATCTTCAGATCGATGAAAGTTCTGTAAAAAATAGTTGCCCCAAAATTGTCCTTGATCTTGAATTTTAAGGTCAAATTTTTTTATCGCATTGTATTCTATGCATCATGTAATTAAAAAAAAATTTGACCTTGACATTCAAGGTCAAGGACAATTTTGCGGCAATTTTCTTTAACAGATCTTCATCGATCCGAAGATGTAGAATACGCCTATGGTATCCAAGACCAAACATTTCTTTACACCCTTTACCTTGCTAACAGCGTCTCGATTCAATTGAAACTAAAATCACGGACAATGGTGTTACACATGAAATCTCGGCATCCATCGGATATTTGCATATGAAGTTAATTACGACCAGAAGCAATCGCGTCGTCGAACGCTTCGAAATCCATTTTTTTAATCTGCCGAGTGGCTCCGCCTACGCAGTTCGACAATCTCGCGAAACTTGCGGTGCCTTCGGAAGTTTCTTCCTCTTTCGCAGTCAAGTTCCGAAGCTATTTTATCACTCTTTGAACAGACACCGGGTCGATTATTAGTTTCTGAACGTGAGCCCGAACGTTTAGCACCGACCGATCCCTAAAATGTTTCCCGTTATCCCATCAAATCGGCGGCTCATGATAGCATCGCTCGTAAAAGGATTTTTCAGATGCTATCGGCGTAATTAGAGACGCTATCTTCCAGGAATCTCTATTAACCGTTATTGGAGAGTGAAATTCCTCGGTTGACGATCCGCGATTTTTGAACGGTGTCGATGCTATTCCAGAATTTTATTCGTTACGAATTAAATCGTTCTGTGATTAAGGGACGTGCACGAAGGGGGCAAAGTTGTTCAAGATTTCATTCAAGAAGTGCAATATTTTCTTAATTCTATATTTTGTGTCAAGTCCTCAGATTAATTAAAAATCGCGTTAAAAATTTCAGAAAGATATCTTAAATATTCAGACGGTACAAATGTTCAGACCGTACAAAGTATATTCAGACCGTACAAAGTATGTTCAGACCGTACAAAGTATGTTCAGACCGTACAAAGTATATTCAGACCATACGAAGTATAGTCAGGACGTACAAAGTATATTCAGACCGTACAAGCTATATATTCAGACCGTACACAGTATGTTCAGACCGTACAAAGTATATTCAGACCGTACAAGGTATAGTCAGACCGTACAAATTATATTCAGACCGTACAAAGTATGTTCAGACCGTACAAAGTATACTCAGACCGTACAAAGTATATTCAGACCGTACAAAGTATAGTCAGTCCGCACAAGGCATAGTCAGACCGTACAAAGTCTATTCAGACCGTACAAAGTCTATTCAGACCGTACAAAGTATATTCAAACCGTACAAGGTATAGTCAGACCGTACAAAGTATGTTCAGACCGTACAAAGTATATTCAGACCGTACAAAGTATATTCAGACCGTACAAAGTATACTCAGACGATACATAGTATATTCAGACGATACCGTTTGTTTTCTCTGTAACAATATATTTATTAACTAACGTTACACGAGGATTGAATGAAGTTATAATGTCCACTGTCCTCTCAATAATTATGTAGCACGTACCCTCGGTTTCTCGAGCGTAGATTCGACATTAGCACCGATCGAAATCAAAACGAACCGGCATGCGAGTGTGTACAGGTCCGTTGGTCGCGTGACGAACCGGAAATCCGTCTTCCAGGCAGGCAGCAGAAGGAAGCTAGGTGCCAAGGAGAATGCAACTTGTTCACGTGACGCACATTATCACAGCTGGCGTGACGCGAGCCCATCAATTACCTCGTCTCCACCATCCTGAAAATAGAGATAGCCAGCCTTGAACTATAAACCACGGTGTCGGGACTTCCGTGCGGCGCGGCCGCCGAAAACGCGTGCACTTTCTTTTCTTTTTACTCTTCCACCCGTTACCGACGATCCCCTTTCTTGATATTGGGGATCACGAACGGGCCAGAGTTCGAAGAGCATCTCGGGCTGCAATTCGCTTGGATGGAAACGGAGAATGTATGCTTTTCATGGTTATCTTCAACAAGAATGCTTTCACGATCTTTAATTCGTTCTGGTATGTGTTACAGATTGAATTCTTAACGTAGCACTTGTTTTGTACGATCGGTATCTATTATTCGAAAATGTAACGGGCATTTAGTTATTTTTCTGTGTTCTTCTCATTTTCTTTTTCGAGAATAATTCTTATTAAATCTCCCCCCCCCCCCTGTTAATTTTTTCAGGAGCAGTCATTTGTTTGCAACTTTTAAAAATTACAGATCAATAAGACCGAACGTATACAGGGTCATCCGTTTTTAAACGGCCAAACGTCAACCAGCTATAGAGGGCCCTAAATGGAACAACTTTCACCCCTAACACTTTTTTTGATTCGGTCTTGATTTTTAGATAATTGCAAAAACCCGTCATTTTTTGCGTTCACTTAAGATTAAATATATTAGGACTGCAATTATGTATCTTGATGATTTTTCCTTTGTTTGGTTTAAAATAAATAGGGGCATCTTTTTTATTAAGTCAACTTTTTTGTATGACCTTCGGATCTTGGTTTTTTTGACATGGGGCACGTTTGACGTTTGGCCGTTTAAAAACGGATGACCCTGTATACTTTCTTTTCTGGTACCAAAAATTCAGATGACTCGTGCAATGTAATTACAAAACAATTACAAAACAAATAACTTTCAATTATGAAAACGAAGTGAAGGAAGCGGTGGGGGAAGATACCAAGCGACCTTGGACAGACAATATCGTTGGATCGCACTCTATTCGTCGCCGATCGGTCGCCGATATTTTGCCCGGAAACGAGCCTTTTCCGCGGACGGTGGCCATTCAACGACGCCGCGAAGAGCTCTTATGATTTATCGGTCGAACGATCGACTTCCTCGCCAGCTTGAAAATCGTGGTCCGCGTCGTCGGGGATTTTCCTGACGGACGATCCCTGCCGGTGTTTGCACGGTAGAAACGGTTCTATCAGCCATCTGAATAAATGTCGCCTTCCAGTCCTCCTCATCTCTTTCCCACTCCTCCTCTCTGCCTCGTTCTAGGTTCAAGTGACTCCTATGGACGGATTAGGTCGAGGAATAATTCAGTTTGCTAACTTGGGTTCGTTTAACCCGCTGGCTTTTTAATGGACCTCATTTGAATACCTTTCCTCGGTCTTTTTCGCGCCGGTTCCGGGGTTCAAGAGCCCGCTCGACGGTCCCACGAATTTTTTATCCACCCAGCAACGGAAATAAAATGGATATTTGGTGATTTGGTAGTATAATCTGCCGAGGGTAACCGATATTTCGACTACCAGACTTCGTCTCCTTGATGACTTATCAGATCAGCTCGCAAATTGCTTCGCCTCCTCGCGGTTTTGCGTCGACTTTGCGTTTTGGTGTCGTTTAAATTTTTCATCCCTTGGGATGCATGAAATGTTCGTATGGTAATTGGGGAGCTTGTTACCAACCTACATATGTTTATGCAGTTGTGAATTTCTTTGAGAGAACTTGTACGTCAAGAAAGAAAATTGTATTCAATTTTCCTGTTCACAAATCGCTGCATAACATAGAAATTTTCATTGAAAATTCTCTATTTCTTCGTAAATCAAGGAACACACGAACGTTTAGGGTCCATTCTTGAAAATATTGTGTGAACATTTTTAGAAACTTCTAGCCTAACAGTAAACATTTCTAAATCGTCGACATGAAATAAAAGATTTTGTTTAACCCTTAGCACTCAAGTGGTGAATCAGAGTAGCCACTAAAAATTGCTGTACCATTAAATAAGTTGGTATCTAATCAATAACTAAACATTTAAGTATTGTATGAGGCATCACATCAATTTCATATCCATAAAATGAAAAAAATCATATATAGAATGGAATTATTCTAGGTCGGAAGAAATGTTTAATTTTCGAGTTTTCGAGTGCAAAGGGTAATATTCAACATATTGTTTACATTATTAAATAAGTTGGTATCTAATCAATAACTAAACATTTAAGTATTGTATGAGACATCACATCAATTTCGTATCCATAAAATTAAAAAAATCATTATTACTTATTTATTGCTTTAAACCATATAAGGCTTATACAGCACATATAATATAAATCATACAACACACGATTACATTACAATATGCCTTAGTGTCTAACTTACAATTGGTTTACAGTAAATTTGTTAGGTTTCAACTACCTGATTGAAATTAAATTTTAATTGAGCATAACTTATTATAATAAAATCGAAAATAGTTTTCAGGCCTTTTATATTTGGAATTATTTTAGGTCGTAAGAAATGTTTAATGTTCTAATTAAATCTTTTCTTTCTTAAGTTAAAAATCCTCGTTCTCCTCCCAAATCAAGAAACGCAAAGTTTCTCGAGTATTATAGTGTTCAGAAAGAATTCTGGAGCTTTTCCAGTCAAGAGGTCGCAGTGTTCCGGCCCGGAGGAATTTCCGGTTTAATTCAATCCCACCAACGGAAGAGTTATTTGATCCCAATAAAATATTTCGCAATTTTGAACCTTTCCTCCGGGCGGATCGAAGTTCGAAGACGAAGCACCGTTGGAAAAAGTTTTCGTGAAGGAGGTCCCCGGCGTTGACCTCCGCGTTTCCCGAACGAATTTGTCTGGCCGTGGATCGATCTGGCCGCAGGAACGAGAGTTTTTCCAAGAGCCGACTACAATTCCCGGTAAAATGGAAACATTTTATCTCGAGAGGCCGGCGCTCAGTATGTTTCCCGATGCAAATGCGCTCGGACGGACGATCGCCGAAGAAAAGGAATCGAATACCCACCCACACAAGGATCCTGTTTTTTTTTTGTTGCCGGGAAATGCCACGGAATCGACGATGGAGATCCGCGGATAGAATCAAACTGTTTTCGATAGCTTCGCAAAGGGGTTATGCGATTTTCGTATCCTACCTTCGTCGAAAAAAGATTTAATTTTTATTGAAGAGTTAAGCTTTAAAAATTGAAGGATTCTAAAAATGAACATCTTATTTTTATTTGAGAAAGAATAGGAATTTATAATACGTCACAAATAAATCGTAAGGAAAGCGGTTAAATAATTTTTTAACTGTTGAGTAGGCTACAAGTATACAGGGTGTCCCACGTAACAGTTTTCACGATTTTTTGAGTACTTGCGATAATCTGACAAAAAATATTTTCAACAAAAGTTGATCAGTATTCGATTGGCTATATTGATTGCAATAAAAAAAGTTCGAAAAACATTTTTGTTATATTATTGTCAAGGTCACCTTCATTTTTTTAAACGTCACTGTATTTTTGACTTAAAAGTATTACAGCCCGTGTCAAGTCGAATTCAACGATCTAGTATACCATAACCTTCGAATGACCTTGAAGTGCCATTTAAAAAAATGAAGGTGGCCTTGACAATAATAAAAAATTAATTTTCGAACATTTTTTTATTGGAATTTAAAGCCAATCGAAAACTGATCAGGTATTGTTTAAAATATTTTTTGTCAAATTATCGCAAGTACATACTTAAAAAAACATGAAAACTATTACGTGGTCCACCTTTTATATTAAAATGCTCCATTTTGTGATGACATTCAATCCATTTCATTTTTCGCACGACAACGCGTCTGCAAAATTAAAAGTTCCAATTTACCAGACAAGATAGGGCAAGGATAGTAAAATGGAATTTTTTATCCGGCACTTTTCAATTATCTTTGCACGAGATCCTGCAAATGCGTAAACATTACCCACATCCATTTCAACAGATTATTTTTAAAAAGAGCGAAAAATTTATTTCGCCAACTAAAAGTTTCCTTACGCTGAAAATAACGTAGAAACCTCATTAATGTTTTGCGAACGTCCCCATTTATATTCCACGAATTCATGAATGCATAAAAACGCACATCGTCGTGAAATTACATCGCTGAAATAAAACAACGCGAAACCCTGCGACTTTCCGAATTAGTAAAAGTTGATTTTCGGAAAATGATATTTGTAAAAATATATGTCGGTTTTATTGCTCTGGTGAAAATCTCGAGATCGAGGAAGCATTAGTGGAGAAAGAGGATCTTTCTTGTAGCGTTCCCGTGTTCTTTCCCTGGGTGGAGAATTTTCAAGTTTATTTTATGGTTTCCTTCCCGAACCAGAGTTTCTTGTTTCTTCGTAGGCGAGTTTACGTCCCGAAGACATCTTTTTCTGCGTGCTGGCTCATCCTCTATTCTTCATCAACAACTGCGGCGATGGAGAGACAGTGGAGTAAGTGTTTTGTCGCTCCGCTTCCAGTTTTAAGTATGAAAAATGGCAGGGATGGATGATCTGATGGAAAGAAACGATACCTGTTACCGAGCGAAGAGTAATGATCGCCAGATCGTCCTCCTAGTTTCGAAATTTTGCCTTCTATTTTTCAAAGCAGTTTCAACTGCGCCGACCCTCTCTTCAACAGAAGTTACTCTTTTTTCTGTGCCAAAAAATTGACTTCATAGAAATTTTCGGTTTTCCCTTCCATCCTTCCATGTATTCAAATATCTGTACGCGTTCTACGGTTCGTAGAATAATTTACATTTTTATCGGACGACTTTTTGCTTCGCTTTGAACAGCGGTTCCCAAATCCTTTGACGTAACAGATACACTTCTTAACTCTTCCGACATTCTACACTCTGAATTATTCCGTGGCAATCCAGCTACAAACTCGGGTCAAACTTGTAATGAGCGTATATCGGAGGAAACTTAACTTTAACTCAAACATCCACTAGATTCCGATTAAACGCTTTTCCTATTTCGGAAAATTCTTCACATCCTGCTTTAATTAGGCACTTCATTTTCTCAGTGCAGTAAAGAGAATGAAGACATACCTTGCAAATTTTTCTCTATCTATATTAACACTCGGAGCTATTTTAACTCAAAAAACGATTTTTCCATTCTGTACAATCTTCTCTCATTTTTTGCATATGAAACTGATATAATATCTCATGAAATATGTAAATGTCACCCCTCAATAATATTAAATTTTCCTATGACACAATTTCTATTAAAATTATTTTCAATAAAAATTCAATATAGTAGTTTATTAAATACGAACAGAAATAATAATGTGAACAATATTTTTAAAAATGGCATTGCAATTTTCAGTGGTGTCTCAGAGTCGCCATCCGAGTGCTACACCCTCTTCCTAAATTATTCCCCTCCCTATAATTCCCTTCCCTACACCCTCTCCCTAAACTGTTCCCCTTCCCTACACCCTCTCCCTAAATTATTCCCCTCCCTAAAATTCCCTTCCCTACACCCTCTCCCTAAAATTCCCTTCCCTACACCCTACCCCTAAAATTCCCTTCCCTACACCCTTTCCCTAAAATTCCCTTCCCTACACCCTCTCCCTAAAATCCCCTTCCCTACACCCTCTCCCTAAATTGTTCCCCTCCCTAAAATCCCCTTCCATACACCCTCTCCCTAAATTATTCCCCTCCCTAAAATTCCCTTCCCTTAAAAATTAGACCAACCAAGGTTCAATCGAACCAATAGCTGAGAACCACTGTGCTCGACTCTCGCCTCCGCCATTAAAGCGATGGTCGCGGTATCGCCAGGGGGTGTTCGCCGAGAAAAATCAAACCTAGGATTTTATCGCTGGATGCAGACCAAGCGGAAGATAAAATTCCAGGGGCGGCGACGTCCGTTTCCGGTGGAAGGGTGTCGCTTCGCGTTTCGTCTCGTCGCGCTCGCGGTTTTCACCGTTGAAACTTAATCCCGTCGAGGCTCGGTGGCCGCGATCGTCATCACGGAAACTCGACGCCTCGTCTGTCACATCGTTCGATTTCCGTGTCGACGGAAAAACCGTGGTGCTCCGCACGCCGATGCGACTCGCCGCAAACCCTCCGCCCTATTCGGCAAAATTCGGCTGGCTTCCGTTTCGTGTCCGCGAAACGGGACGCCACTGCCGCGGACAGAGATTAAAGGTAATTGAATATTCTGGCGATCCAGCTGGCACCGGACTACGAAGAAGCAGCCGGGGTCGAGTGGTTGCTTATGCGAGCGTTCGTCCGCTGCCATTCGTTGGCCGGCCGCCATTCCCGTTCACTTTATTCATCAGGCGACGCGCGCGCGAAACTTTCCACGCGAGCCGCGCCCAAAATGAGAATTGCAACAGCTTCTTTATTTTTTTTTTGTCGACTGTTTCGAGATAGGTCGTTGTATTCGGTAGCAGGTGGCTTTTAATAACTGTTGGAATTAATTTTATTTGTCAAATTAATACGTAAGTATATTTAAAGATACTGTAGTCATTATTTATTGCAAGACGATGGTGACCAATATGACTTATTGTTAGTATTATACAATATACACAATTTTTGGAGTTTAACTCTTTGTATTCGTGGCTATTTTCACTCGAAAATTAAACATTTCTTCCGATCTAGAATAATTCCTTTCTACAGTGGGTGTACAAAGTATTCGTACCCCTTTTAAAAACGATTAACTTTTTCAAAATTGATAGAAGGATTAGTTTACTAACTAATGTGTAAATAATTGTTTTTTGAATTGTTATTGGTCGCAATTTCGGAGGAAAAGTGACGGTCACGATTTTTAAATTTTTTATCTGTGCCTGTAATGAAAATTTATAAAGTGCCTTTGGTAGGTATAAGTAAGTTATATACAGGGTGTCCCAAAATTACTGCGTTAAATTAAAATGACCCAAGGAACCTCCCATTTCAATTAACATAGTAGTTTTGGTACACCCTGTATATGTACAAAGTTTCATCGAAATCCATCAAGGTTGTTATGAAATATAAATGATTGAAAATAGCAAACTAAATTCATAGATTTTTACACGTTACAATGCCCATAGCTTTTTTATGCGTCAACCGATTTCCATGAAACTTTGTACATGTATATAACTTACTTAGATTTTCAAAATGCATATTTGAAATTTTCATTACAGGCATAGATAAAAAATTTAAAAACCGTGACCTCCACTTTGTCCTCCGAAATTGTGACCAATAACAATTAAAAAAAAAATTGTTTACCCATTAACTAGTAAACTAATCTTTCTAACGTCTCAAAAAAACTCAAGTAGTCGGGTCGAATTTTGAAAAAGTTGTTCGTTTTTAAAAGGTGTACGAATACTTTGTACTGTATATGATTTTTTTTTTATTTTGTGCATATGAAATTAATATAACGCCTCATACAATACTCAAATGTTTAGTAATTGATTAGATACCAACTTATTTAATAATGTAAACAATATTTTGAATAATGGTACAGCAATTTTTGTGGCAATTCTGAATCACCACTCGAGTGCTAAGGGTTAAAACTGATGAAATTTTCCACATTGCCGGACGTCGGTGATTGCCAGGAAGCTTTATCGGTAATATTTCCTGTCACGACGCTGATGCAGCAAAGGTCCCAGCAAAACGAGAAACGTGAAGCTCCGTAGGCAGGACTTCAGTCACGTCGAGGACACGTTCTCCCAGTCTGGATCGAATCACGTTATACATGTCCGGTCGCAGGGCTCGTTAAGTCGAGCCACGGCAGACCGTTTTCACCCCTTGTCGGTCACGCAAAATGGAAAGTCGCGGTCTAACCTTGTTCACAGGCATCGATTTCCAGCTAGCAGCACCCGCGACTCGGTTGCATGTGCATCCTTGACTCTGGCAACCTTTGCGTATCCGGGGGTCACGGCCGCCAGGTGCGAGATTAGTCATTTGGGAGGTTTCTCGGCTAGGGACGATGGAAGGTCCTCCGCCATTGTGCAAGCCGAGGATCTGTAGGCTAGATCGCGTGAGACCGTTTCTTTAAACTGGTTAATGAGCGAATGGTAATTGTTACCTATGCAGCCGTCGCGGTAGAGGTCGTCGGTATTTATAGGACAGGTGAAACTGTATTTTTGCTCGGCCCTCGTGTTCTCCAAAAACTGTTTTCCTTTACGACGCTGATTAGTAGATTTAATCGTGTCTAAATTTATGCTCGTGTTTTCACACGGCTTTTATTATTGTGAATTTATGAAGATAATTTTAGTTTTGTGCACGATATGAACGGTGCTTTATAAAAGTCTTGTATTGGAAATTTGTACTAGCTTTTCATTATATTTATTCTTATAATAAATTTTATTAAGTATAATTTTAAATAGTAACTATTTTTTAAAATTAATTGAAAGGGATTTTCATATTTAATTTCAAATTTTGAGAGGTAATTTATTTTCACATAAATATTTGATCAAATTCACTCCAAAAAATGTTTTCCCTTACGATTGGACCATGATTGTAGATTTAATCGTGTCTAAAATGCTTGTGTTTTCACACAGTTTTTATTCTTGTGAATTTATGAAGATAATTTTAGTTTTGTGCACGATGTAAACGGTGCTTTATGAAAGTCTTCTATTTGAAATTTGTACTAGCTTTCCATTATGTTTATTCTAATAAAAAATTTTATTAAGTATAATTTTAAATAGTACTTATTTTTTAAAATTAATTGAAAGGGATTGTCATATTTAATTTCAAATTTTGAGGGGTAATTTATTTTCACGTAAACGTTTGATCAAGATCTGACCACGTCGATAATAAATCGCATATTCTAAGCACGTTTTCTCCAAAAAATGCTTTCCTTTACGATTGGACGCTGATTGTATATTTAATCGTGTCTAAATTTATGCTTCTGTTTTCACACGGTTTTTATTCTTGTGAATTTATGAACATAATTTTAGTTTTGTGCACGATGTGAACGGTGCTTTATAAAAGTCTTCTATTGGAAATTTGTACTAGCTTTCCATTATGTTTATTCTTATAATAAATTTATTAAGTATAATTTTAAATAGTAACTGTTTTTTAAAATTAATTGAAAGGGATTTTCATATTTAATTTGAAATTTTGAGGGGTAATTTATTTTCACGTAAACATTCGATCAAGACCTGACCACGTCGATAATAAATCGCATATTCTAAGCACAAGATAACGATAATAAAGAACTAGGATATATAAAAATTGTATGGAGCTTTTCAAAATTCAGCGCTCCCTCAAGGTTTACGAGCGCTACGAGATTATTAGCCTCCCTTCGTTTTAGATTCTATTCCGAGGGAGGAAAAATAATTTTTCTCGCAAAAGAAATGACCGGCGCAAGTAGAACATGGTCCAGGCCCGACGCCCGTAAAATATCGCCGGCTAAAAATTCATGGAAATCGATAAGCAGGGACGACTCGAATCTCCATAAATCGTTTCGCGGATGGGGGTTAAAGTTCGATTTACGTGACTGCGGTACATCGATTCGAACACCGTCGAACAGCCCGGACTCCCCGCGAATCATGGATTCCCTATTTTTCGAGTGTCGTCTATCTTTATTATCATCTGTAATGCGATTGTCAGGAATTTCGCGGCTCGGGCCCACCGCTTTCGAAATCTTTATTGCATCGACGCGGCGCGGCGAGACGTGCAAGTCCACAGGTCGGAATATTATTAGCATGAAAATGTGACCGTGCAAATCACGATTTCCACGCGATATCCACTCCGTGAAGCTCTGACCAAGTCACTTCATTTGTTCGATCGGGGGAACCATCGTATGTTAGGATTAACGTCGTGAAACGAAGATGTTCCTCACGAATTCGACGCAGCTGATCCTTTTTCTTTGAACTCTGTACTTGAATAGATTTAACACTGAACCTACCAAGCCTTTCTCAAAAAATGTAAGATATGTTAATTTAGCTTAGTATAACGATATACACCTTATTGTCAATTGTAAAGTGTTATACTAATGTATGCTATATGAACCATACACGGTTTAGGGCATTAATAAATAAATAAACCTACCCAGCACAAAACATATAAAAATGAAACACCTCAGAGAAGTGAGAAGATTTATTAACTGAGGCACCACTGAAAATTGCTATGCCATTCTTCAAAATATTATTCACATTATTAAATATTTTGTTATCTACTCAATTACTAAACATTTAAGTATCATATGAGGTATTATATCAACCTCATATCCACAGAATGAAAAAAAATTGAATAGAATGCAATTACTCTAAGTCGAAAGAAATGTTTAATTTTCGAGTTGAAATAGCTCCGAGTGCAAAGGGTTAAACTTTGTACGGTTTTCATTATAATATGTGCTTAAATGGAGAAGTCAATTCAGTCATTTCCTATGAAAGCGTTTTTATAATTGCAGTAATTATGAAATAGAAAACCGGTCATTTGATCGTGGTAGATTTAGTGTTAAAAAATATTATAAACCACAGATGCATAAAATCCACGATATAACGAATAATTCTAAATTATCGACCATTAATTAAATTACGTAATGCGATTATGTTACAGCAAATGCACACTCGTAATTCCATTTCGGAATAAACATCGCTTAGTAATAATAGTATGTAATAATCATAATTAATATCACATATCTCAGCCGTATTAAAAATCAAATTGTCCACACGCCTTCGAGCGTCAATAGTTTGTACAGAATATTCCCGAATTGTTCGCGCGTCAAATCGGATGGTGAAAGGTAATCCGCATCCAGAAAAATGCTATAGAGCTCCGTTGAAAGAAGTTTTAATCCTGCGATAAACACCCGGGGAGATTTTTAATTTGACGCGTCCGATTGATTCGGCCGCAGTTTCGCGAACTGTATCGAGCACCCCCGAGGAGCAGGATTATTTCCGTTCGCTGGGATCGGTAAACGTAATCCGAACGTCATCACCAGTTTAAAGGCATCGAGCGCGTAAAATAATTTTTGGTACGCACAGTATAAAATTCTCAATTACGCATCGTATTCTCGGTGCACGATTTTTCTATAAAGGCGAGCGGAAGGATTATTTCATCTTTGTGCGGTGCCGATGGGAAAAGAATTTTTTTTTTTTGGTCGCTGGAAATTCATTTTCATATGAACGTAAACACGAATTTCTGCGGCTAAAATTATTCAGAGCAGCACGAGATAGGTAGTTAATTAATGGTGCTTTACAAACCAGAGAGAAATAATGTGGAATAATTTAATGAATTTTTATCTACATAAAATATAAATAAGAAACAGGAACCTAATAGCTCCATTATTCTCTCTTTGATCAAAGCACTAATTTCTTTCGCAAAAGCACAAAGTCTAATAATGAACTGTCAATGCCTCATTGGCACACTCATAAATACAATAAAAATAAGAAACAGGAACCAAATAGCCCTAATAGCCCTTTCATTCTTTCTTTGATTAAAGCACTCATTTCTTTCGCAAAAGCACAAAGTCTAATAATGAACTATCAATGCCTCATTGACACACTCATAAATAAAATAAAAATAAGAAACAGGAACCAAATAGCCCTTTCATTCTTTCTTTGATCAAAGCACTCATTTCTTTCGCAAAAGCACAAAGTCTAATAATGAACTATCAATGCCTCATTGGCACACTCATAAATAAAATAAAAATAAGAAACAGGAACCAAATAGCCCTTTCATCCTTTTTTCGATTAAAGCACTCATTTCTTTCGCAAAAGCACAAAGTCTAATAATGAACTGTCAATGCTTCATTGGCACACTCATAAATAAAATAAAAATAAGAAACAGGAACCAAATAGCCCTTTCATTCTTTCTTTGATTAAAGCACTCATTTCTTTCGCAAAAGCACAAAGGCTAATAATGAACTATCAATGCCTCATTGGCACACTCATAAGTAAAATAAAAATAAGAAACAGGAACCAAATAGCCCTTTCATCCTTTTTTCGATTAAAGCACTCATTTCTTTCGCAAAAGCACAAAGTCTAATAATGAACTATCAATGCTTCATTGGCACACTCGTAAATAAAATAAAGTATTTCGAAAATTCATCGATGATTCCAGAACTATTGTGTTTCCTGGTTCAGTTATTACAACACAGGGAACCAGCCCACTTACAATGCGGTGCACACACAGAGAGAGCTTGGCTCACCTTTGTAGTTCGAAACCCGGCGAAACGGTGTAATTTGTTGTCCATTCGAAAAACTCGCTCGATAAAGAATATCGACGCTCTCTGTGGGCTCTCATTTTCGTTGCCAATCGTTTGCTTTGTCCGCCCTTTAATCCGACGAGGCCGTGAAAAAGTGGATGTATTTTTTTGTCGCGCGTCTCGCGCGCGACAAAATGAAATTTCATAGCGAACGGGGACCCGGTGGCGGCAAAACCGGCCGAAGGTAAATAAAACGAAAACTAACAGTGGCAAAAAAGTGCGCCGCGGGGTCGACGGTGACGAACAAGGGGACCGATGGAGGGGGGGGGGGATTTTACGTATTCGTCACGCATTCGAGCGGGTCGCGTGCCAGAAATATCGAATTCGAGGTAACGCAGTTCCCCTTATTACTGGGACGCGCGAAAAACGAATTTCCTTTGATGATTCCGCGAATTGACGACGAAGGCAATCGGGACGAGTCACCTTAAAAATTTAAATAGTTCCTGGACCACCCGAGACAGCACGCTGTGTATTTTGGACTCACAGTGGCGTGCAAAAAGGTTCGGTAGCTTGCACGACAGAAATTGTAGAAAAAGTAAAGATCGTTAGGACGAGAAGGGAAGCTATTTAGAAAATTAATTAGCTAACCCGGAAAAGTTGTACGCTTCACCAAGTTGGAAATATGGAACGTCTGGGCTAAGAGATTGGACGGCAGATTTTTATTTGTTCAGAAGACGCATGGGCTGCCGTTAAAACAAATAACGAGGACATACAATTAGCAAAATAAGAGGAAAACGGATGACTGCACGGGCTGCGCGCGTGATGGATGAGTGGGATAGTTGAAGAATGATGGATAACAAATGTTCAGGCTGACTCCGAAGGCTGGAAAGAGGTGAGCAAGATGGGTATCGGTATGATGGATAGAAAATTCGAGACGGAAATAACGAGAGTCATCGTAAACAATAAGTTCGCGAAGAGGAGGTATTAACTGCGTTCTGAAGATGTGATTAAAACGAAACGGTGGTCCAGAGGCAGAAATAAGGAGAAAGGATCATTGTCAACGTCTTAAAGAAAGTCTTAGAGGACAGTGGTTAAGATGGAAAACGGGGATGGGACCCCGGGAACAGAATGAATCTCATAATATACAATTTAATAACAAGACTCGGAGCACTGTAATCAGGGCTGCGTAAAGTCTTGGAGTGTCTCGATCACTGACGTTAAGCGGCTTGCATTCGGGGTCCAGACAAGGGAGGGTGACCGCTCATATAAAAGTATTTTCTCTTTCTGGTTTTTCCTACTGCAATTTCCTCCGGGTGGATGTTATTGACGGAAAAGCTCTGATCCCCAGGATTTTTCGAGCGAAAAAATGGTGGGACACGCGATATTTGGTCCAAGGAACAGACTTGGATTTAGTTTGGAGAGTTCTTTGGTGATCAACGAGGTAGAAAAAGGGGGCACAATGATTCATTTAGGACAGACGTCATTCGACGATAATTCATCTCCGAGGGTGTCAATTAGACTTTGGATGTGTTCTTTTGAATCCACTACAATTAAGGTTCATTTGTGTCTTGGACAAGTTCTCAAGTTCTAATTCTGTTCAATTCTTAGAATTGTTCACAGAGTAATGAATTCTGGCTGCAACGTCTTAAGACTGACATCCTGAAGGAGCATCGTAAGAACAAACATATCTGATTGGACGGTATGAACCCCGAAGCAGCTCCACTGTAAATACCTCAGCGTTTGTGCGGAACTTATAAGCGCGTCGTCATTGACTTAAGTTAATGACATCGTTAAAGGATCTCCGAGTTAGGTTAAAGTTTCCAGCGTCTACTGGCTCGTGCAATACGGAGGCCGGCTTAGAAACCCGATCGGTTCGGCATCATTAATGTACCATAAGACTGTCAACAGCATGTTAGACGAGGAAGACCGACACGAAGCACGGAAAATGGACGACTCTAGCGAAGACGGGTTCAAAATTCTACTTCTAACCCAGGTGGAAGGTAACAGGACATTGAAGGATTCAAATCTAGCTTACAAATTGAAGTCAAAAACAGAGCATCGCTGTAACAGACGAATGGTGTAACAAGATTTCGGCAAGATCTGCAAGCGCGAAAGAAGCAACAGTACCTGAGGACAAGGGAGAATCCTCGCTGGAACGAGGCACCTGTATCAAAACGGTGTTTTTCCGGTTAACACCGGTGGCTTGGGCGTACAAGGCAAGAGGGGAATGAAGAATCTCCAAAGGCAAAGAAAATGAAAACAAATGCCTGGCAGCGAGCAGGGTCTGGGTGGTGGAAGCCAACAGCAGAAGAAAACGAAACGGCCATGGAGTAGCTGAGGGGATGGGAACGGGGGAACGCGTGTTCGAAAACACAGACACCTATCCTGATCAAGAAAGATCGCGAAAGCAAAGGGGAGGCGGAGGATGGAGAAACAGAGAAACATTTCAAGTGGAGAGAGAGAGCGAGAGGGAGAGAGGGAGAAACTAGGGGTGCGTGGGGGGTGGAGATCCGAAAAGAGAGGGCGCGAGAGAGAGAGAGGCAGGAGAGGATCGGAGAGAGGAGAGGGAGTAGCAGGAGACCCGAGGCTGCGGCGTAGCCTCAGTGCCGGCGCAGTGGCCGGGCCATCGTGTCCTGTGCCCAGGTTTCCGTGTTCTCTTTTCACTCCGATCCTGCTCTCGGCAGTCGTCGTCGTCGTCGTAGTCGCCGTCGCCGTCGTTGATCCTGCAGGGAGAAAATCTTCTTTCTCTCCGCCTTTGGAGACCGTGTGTCGCAGCTTCCTCCGCGAAGCAGCTTTCTGGCTTCCCTAGGAGGATAAGTTCCGAGGAGAGTGTGCTAGAACGGGGGCAAGCCGGGGCGATGAGAGCCGCGACGCGTCGTGACACATGAAGAGAGGTCCTGCCGCGAAGGACCTCCCGCTGGTGTGCCTCTCTCTCTAGCCTCGCTCGGCCCTGGTGTAGCTCTCCGGCATTGCTTCACCCGGACGACGAGGTGAAAGTCCGTTTCCGGAACGCGTGAACGGCTCGCTCGCGGCTGGCTACCTAGTGCGAAATCCTACGCCAGTGAGACAGGACACCAACGGGAAAGGACACCCTGCCGGGCAGCAGCGGCCGGGAGGATCGCAGGCCGAAGAGGTGGGAGCCATGCCGCCCGGGCGAGCTTCCCTCGAGGTAGCCAGGATCGTCCGGCATCCCCGTCCTTACGGTGTACTCCGTTCGCATCGCCTCTTTTGAGGTAAGAGCTCTACTATCCTTCTTTCTTATATATCTCACTCATCTCGGTCTATCACGGCTGACACTTTCGCGACTTTACGCCGCCTCGCCGGGCAGCCGTAAAGCTCTGGAAGAGTGCGCGTCACCACCGCGTATCCTCTAGGACCCGGGCTCTTTCCGAAGCTCCCTGCGGGCTTGCGGGTGTCACTATTTGGCCACTGATGACCCTCTGGCCACGAGATCCGGACACAGCATGAAAGCTCAGGACCCGGCTTTTAGATTCGGTTTACCTTGACAGGGCTCAAAGTGTCTCATGCACCTCGGTGTCCTAGGGTGTAGTCGAGCTACTGTGTTACTTTTTCCAATTTCCTGATAGATCCGAAAACTAATTGAACCCTCTCGACTGTGTTCTACTGATGTTCGACGATTAGAGATTCCGTTTTATCAGTTGCTATCAGCTTTAGCACAGGTTTATTAGTTGTTGCTTGACGATCGAGTTGCTGTGTTGTATCGATGTTTGACGATTAGGGACCTACGTTTTTATTAGTTGCTGTCACAGGTAGCTAGTGGTAGTTTGAGTCGTGTGTGCTAGTTCGTTGAAGAACCGGCGGACAATGACGTTCTAGGGTCAAAGTTCGACCCCGGCGTCATCGAACAGCCTCTGTTGACATTCGAGGCGCACGGCGAGGCTTCCGGCTACGTTGGCCAGCCTGACAATGCGGCGACGGGCACCTGTTCCAGAAACACTGGCCCTGTCTCTCGCTCGATGCGCGGCGTAAACATCGCTTTGCCTGTAAAATCCTCGGTCGAATGCTCTATTTTCGGAGTCGTCCTTCTTTCGGATTCCAACGATCGAATACGGGAACTGTGTCGAACCAGTAAATCTTAATAGCGCTGCTCTTTCTGGCTCGTGGAATGATTCACGCGCTGAATCGAGACTACGAGTTCGTACTGCATTGTGTTCGATTCATCGAAAATTCTGTTCTTCTTCGGTGATCAATAGTTCGGAGCTTCGGTGAGAGTGCTCCTGGCTTCTGATTAAGATTAAAGTATCCAATCAGACGTTTTTATTGTGGAAACTGTGGAATTTATGCGGAGAGGAACTGGATATTTTTGGAGAGAGCCTTCCCGACTGCTTATTAAATTAAACTTTTTTGTCGTAAAAATGATTGTCTTGCGAAGAGGAACTAGATATTTTTTTTTTTGTGGATGTTCTGGGTTTGAAAATTTCGTTTTCTTTTGTGGAGGAATCATTTGGCACGGTGTTTGTTCTGTTTCTGTCTCCTTCTACAATATTCGGTCAGACTTTTTGCAATGGAAATGGCTCATGTGAATCTAAAGAGAAACGAAACTTTCGCTTGACGAGCATTCGGCAGCTGTACAGAGTAGTTAGTCGCAGTTTCGAAGTTAATCTGTTCGAAAATTCGATTCCCCTCTGTTGATCAATAATTTGAAACTTTGACAGGACACCCCCTGCTTGTGTTTCAGTTTGGAGCCGTCAATTAGAATACTGGAAATAGAAGCGATGGTACAAATGTGAGGACGAACGAAATGTTTTCATTGGTGGAGAGATAAAAATTGTTTGACCTTTAAAGGGCTCGCATTGTTTCATTGAAAGCTTGAGTTTTCTTTACGAAAAATTTATATATTATACAAAGATGTTACGAAAAATTCCCAAGTTTATCCGTGGGCGCTATAAGGGCCCCGGCCCTTTAAAGGTTAATAATAATTAAGAAAAAATTCAGATCACAGTGAGGTTTCGCTTTGAGAATTCAGGTGATGAGATATTTCGATAAAATTGGATTCGGCGAATCAAACGTCGATGACCTCCGGTTATCTGGCAGGAATGATCAAAATGTCAGGGTGACAAAGAATATTCGGCTTCCAAGTCGAAATTAACCGCGAGGCCAGTATCTTGCGAACACCGGCGCGTTCCACAGCTGCGAATAATTATCACAGTGCTCGGAATTTTTTCGAAATACTTGACCGTATATTCCAAGTGAATCTCTTGTTCAGAGTATCGTCATTATCTTACAGTCGTGTCTTCGCGTGACTGTATCTTCGGATGTGCTTCTATTGTGTTAGTACATTTTTATACAGCCGTTCTCATTGTTCAGTGCCCGTTCTCTTTTATTCCGGATGGTGAAATATATATAAAAATGCGCGAAACGTTCAATAGTATCTGTGAAACACTCCGCGGAATTCACGGGAAGCGAATGAAACAGTGAAGCAAATGTTCCGGGCGGTTTTCTTTATTTTCGGGTGAGAGATCGTTAATTACATAAATTGCACTTGCTAGCTCGTGTTCTTTCTATTGACAGGTAAAGAGGAATCGTTTCGTTCCATTAAATTCTGTATTGTTGGCAAAATGTACGCTCGAATACTCGAGCTGGAAACGTTTGTGTGGTCTCTGGAGTATCCTTAACAAGTACTGTACATATATATATATTTTTAATATTAACGACGTACAAAGGGGATTATGTGTATAGTCTTATAATTCAATGAAACGACTGTGCAGTTTTTTCATAATTGGAGGGATGCTTAAGTCAATGGCTGAATGGCATACTTTGCAAATCCAAGGTTTTTGATCACTTTAAATTACAAAGTTATAATTACCAGATTAAACATTTTCAGACTCGTTTTAATGGAACATGGTTTCCTCGATTGGTATTCGTTCATAATTATTTATTTCGAAACGCTTCGATGCATTTTACATTTAAAAAATACTAAATGAAAGTGCAAACATTGGACTATAAACTACCACAAATTGAATTTCAAAATCTCGATTCGTTTTCCCAGAAAAAATTAAAAAAACTACCATTGTTTCGTTCCACTTACGACCTTCACCAATAACACGCTCCTTCATTAATGATTATATACTTCGTAACGCTTCGATGAATTTTACATTAAAAAAATACTAAATGTAAGTGCAAACAGTGACCTCTAAACTGGTACAAATCGAATTTCATAATCTCGCTTAGTTTTCCCAGAAGAAATTCAAAAGATTACCATTGTTTCGTTCCACTTTCGACCTTCACCAATAGCACGCTCCTTCATTAATGATTATATACTTCGTAATGCTTCGTGCATTTTACATTAAAAAAATACTAAATGAAAGTGCAAACATTGGACTATAAACTACCACAAATCGAATTTCAAAATCTCGCTTCGGTTTCCCAAAAAAAATCAAAAGACTACCATTGTTTCGTTCCACTTACGACCTTCACCAATAGCACGCTCCTTCATTAATGATTATTTATTTCGAAACGCTTCGATGCATTTTACATTAAAAAAATACTAAATGAAAGTGCAAACATTGGACTATAAACTGCCACAAATCGAATTTCAAAATCTCGCTTCGTTTTCCCAGGAGAAATTCAAAGGACTACCATTGTTTCGTTCCACTTATGACCTTCACCAATAGCATGGTCCTTCATTAATGATTACATACTTCGTAACGTTTCGATGCATTTTACATTAAAAAAATACTAAATGAAAGTGCAAACATTGGACTATAAACTGCCACAAATCGGATTTCAAAATCTCGCTTCGTTTTCCCAGAAGAGATTCAGAAGACTACCATTGTTTCGTTCCACTTTCGACCTTCACCAATAGCACACTTCTCCATTAATGATTGTATACTTCGTAACGCTTGGATGCATTTTACATTAAAAAAATACTAAATGAAAGTGCAAACATTGTACCATAAACTGCCACAAATCGAATTTCAAAATCTCGCTTCGTTTTCCCAGAAGAAATTCAAAAGACTACCATTGTTTCGTTCCACTTACGACCTTCACCAATAGCACGCTCCTTCATTAATGATTATATACTCCGGAACGCTTCTACATTATTTAAATAAAAAAATATGAATCGAAAGCGCAAACAATCGCCAGTAAACTGCCACAAACCTCATTTTCATATCTCTCACAATTCTCCGACCAAAAAATCCAGGACTGCTTCGTTCGGCCAACGAGTTTCGCTGGCGGCGCTTCCGACTGGTTGTTGATAATTATGCAACTCTTCGATTGCGCATTGTTTGCAAATTGCGCGCTCGGCTGCGGCTCGAACTGCTTCGGTCAGCGACGCTAAGCGATGATTCGTTATAGAGGTTCCGCGGAGTCACGTCGCCAGCAGTTTCGCAAACGAAACGAAACCGGGCGAGGGCCGGAATTCGCTCATCGATTCCGCGATTCCAAGAGCTAGGGAACCGGGTTTTGCCCCGGAGCTATCCTCGGGGGAACAATGCCTCGAAAATCGGCGGTTTGCGGCATCGGACCGACCTTATTTATTTTTAAAGGCCCCGGTCGCATCGGCTCGCGCCAGCAACCCGACGCAAACAGAGCCGTATTTATAGAAGTCAGACACTGAAGCTTCGTTGTCGCGATCGAGCGTCGGCGAACGGAAGTGCGCAACACCGAGGCGCGGTATTAAATTCCTGCCGCGGAGGCGTCGGGAAATATTCCACAGCGATATTGTGCCGCTTTGTGCAGCCCTGGCTTCGATACTTTCCTCTAAAATTTTCTCTCCACCGGAGCCTCTAATTCAACGCCTAGCCGGGTCGAAATGTTCCGTTACGAACGTTTTATTACAATAGAATTATAAAGGCTGTTCTCACTTTTCCGAGAAGTTGAACAGATTCGTATGTGTCGAGGAAAGTCAAATTTAAAGCACCGCGCTTTGAAACGTAACGCTGCTCTTTCAGAGCATGCTACGTACCACTAGGATTTTTGTAAAATTCTGCAAAAATTTAATTAAACGCCTCCGGGTATGCAAGAGCAGACTTTAATCTTTAAGCTCATTGTCATTGTACTGGATCAAAAAATTTTCCAATATTCGTAGAGGCGCAAGGTTCGATCATTTTAAAACAACAGCAAATGTGCAATTAATATATCAAATTTCTCGACGTTTCGATCGTAATGCTGATCATTATCTAAGAGACATATTTTGCGTCTGAAAAATAATAGACGCAAAATTCGTCTATTATTTTTCAGACGCAAAATATGTCTCTTAGATAATGATCAGCATTACGATCGAAACGTCGAGAAATTTGATATATTAATTGCACATTTGCTGTTGTTTTAAAATGATCGAACCTTGTGCCGATACCATTATTATTATTATATATTACAATTTCGATCGAGAAAAACTCACATTATTCGTAGAGGCGTTCGAATCTACATTTTCGATATGAAAAAGGGTCTTCACAGTATCTACTACACGAGGTAAAAGCATTTAGGGAATAAACGAAACGAGGGTCATGAAAGCTGTAGAGCTTTACGACGGAAGGAGAATGTTGTACAATATTTTCGAATGTCAATGACTTGCTATCTAAAGATTTTTATTTTCAAGCAAGACATTTGAAAGAATTCCTGCTCTCGATTACGCGGCGAAGCAGATTGCGTTCGATCGGGGATGTGGGTCGTTTCTCAGACGGTTTATTCCCGCCGGTCGATCCCGGTCCTAACTACTCGCAGTACTATAATCTGCGAGGGAGGGGCAAAGCCGGGTTCCGTGTTCAAAACGTAGCGGAACGGAATAAGGCGAACGGAAACGCTGAAACTGTCGCCTGGCTTCTGCTCGGGAAAATAGGGAAGGGACGCGAGTCGCGTACAAAGCTGTCGGTTTTGTTTGTTTTTACGTTGCATCGCGTCCTCTGTTAAGCGAACGCCGGGCCCAAGGGACGCCTGTTCACCGAACGGCAACGTTATCCCGGCTTCGAGCTCCCTTAAATGAGTTTTTACGTCGACGTAACGGCAAACGGGATCCGCGTCGCGCGCTTTGATCCAGCCACGCAGGCGAATTAACTCAACCCCTCCGACAACGAAAATCCGCCGGTTTGTTGTTGCTTAGAGACGCAAAGCCGGCAAGACGAGCCCTCGGAAAATCTGAAAACAATGGTAGAGCCTAACGAGTCTCGAACATAGCGCAAGCTCTGGGAAAAGTTTCGCTCGAATTTCGGGGAAAATTCTGTCGGGAGCCTCATCTCTGTCCAGAGTCCTCGTATTTTTCCACGCGGCCGCTGAAACTCGCTGCTGCGCTTTTGTAAATAAATACCGCCCGTGACGCTAATTTATATTTCGAAAGAATGCCGCTTCTTCTCTATTTGCAGTCGCTTGTTGTCGTTTCGTTCGTGTTCGCCACATTCGGATACGCGAGGTTCAGTTAACAATTCGTTGGCAATTTGGTTAACTAATTTTATGTTAAGTTTTACGAATTCTTTTCTAAAGTATGTTCTCCACTATGTTAACTAAGTTCATGTTAATTTTTACTGTGTTCTCTATGTTCTCCACTATGTTAACTAATTTTATGTTAATTTTTACTAATTCTTTTCTGAACTATATTCTCCACTATGTTAACTAAGTTTATGTTAATTTTTACTAATTCTTTTCTGAACTATATTCTCCACTATGTTAACTAAGTTTATGTTAATTTTTACTAATTCTTTTCTGAATTATGTTCTCCACTATCTTAACTAAGTTTATGTTAATTTTTACTAATTCTTTTCTGAACTATGTTCTCCACTATGTTAACTAAGTTTATGTTAATTTTTACTAATTCTTTTCTGAACTATGTTCTCCACTATCTTAACTAAGTCTGCGGTTATAGTGGAGCGGCGACCAGCGATGATAGCGGCGTAGTGAGCAGGGCGATGGAAACAAACCGATGTAATTAAATGAAAATGAAAAAGATAGAAAAAGTAGTTTGTTTTTGTTTCCGCTATCATCGCTGTTCGCTGCTCCACTATAATCGCACCCTATGTTTATGTTAATTTTTACTATGTTCTCTATGTTCTCCATTATGTTAACTAATTTTATGTTAATTTTTATCAATTCTATTCTAAACTATGTTCTCCACTATGTAAACTAATTTTATGTTAATTTTTACTAATTCTTTTCTAAACTATGTTCTCCAAAATGTTAACTAATTTTATGTTAATTTTTACTATGTTCTCCATATGCTCCACTATGTTAACTAACATTATGTTAATTTTTACTAATTCTTTTGTAAATTATGTTCTTCGAAAGGGTTAACAAAATTTTTAAAGAACATCGATATTCGGGAGGCAAAGACAGAGACGAAGGGCGCGTATGTTCATCAAAACTTGATTTCGTTGGGGGGCTTTGGATGTATAATAAAAGAGGGGAAAAATTGCGTGACCGAAGGGGAAGGTACAGGGCCGGGAGATTCGCGGAGAAAAATTGGTGAGTGTGCGCATCGTAAAATCGTGGGAAGCGTTAAGAAGCCACGGTCTAATAAATTCCGAAGAAGCCGGGAGCGGTTCTCTCTTCGACAGAACGACCGGGCCGGAATTCTTCGAGGATGCCGTCTCAGAGGGATAGCCGACATTCTTGGCGAGCGTGTTCGCGAGCGCGTAAGACAATAAGTCACGCTCGAATTTGCAATAGCGTCGGCGCGGTGTCTAGCCGACGGGAACACGGCTCGTTCCCCGGGGATACGCAAATTTTGGCAGCCGCGGCGGCCCGTAAACCGCCGGGTTACGTCTCGTCGCTTCCGGCACACGATAACGACCGGACGGTTTCCGGTAAAATCAGCCCGATTTTAATGCGAACTCGCGCGATGGCCTCCCGAAGACCGTGACGCTGTGCCGGGATTTTTTAAACGAGTGAAAAATCCTCGGAAAATTTCACTCTGCTGTTTCTAAGTCTGACTCAAGGCAGGTCGTTTCTACTTGGTCACATCAAGAAGACCATACGAATATGAAGACAGTTTGTGGAAAATTAAACCTTTATGTAGCAATTGCAAATACCTGTTCTACGTGTCTGACTTAAGACAGACCATTTCTACTTAGAATGGTTGAAGGCAATATAGACTCTATGTAAGATAACATTTTTATTTTAAACCATTCTATTAAATAAATTCTATTATTCTATTAAAATATTAGTATAAAATTTAATTTTAAAATAGTTGGAACAAGTTGAAAATGATTTATCGATATTCCTAAATTGTGTTGGTATTTATTTTACTTTCATGTTAAAATAGTTAGAACAAGTTGAAAATGATTGATCGATATTCCTAATTGTGTTGGTATTTATTTTACATTCATGTTAAAATAGTTAGAACAAGTTGAATATGATTTAACGATATTCCAAAATTGTGTTGGTATTTTGTTGTCCTAAATTTGAATAATTTATTTTTGTGTAATTTCGCCGTTAGTCTGGATAAGGATTATTTTTTCTCCCACGTTGTTTGAATATAAATTCTGGTCTTTTAGTTGTTTGTGTATGTAAATTGTAACATGCCCTACTTTACTTGTCTGATCGGAGACATGCCTGTTGTACTTGTCTGTCTCAAGGCACACCTCTTCTATTTATCTGGTCGAAGACAATACTAACTTATCGTTGTCACTGATCTGCTCAGGGACCATTGTGCTTCCACGCTGTCTGAATATAGGCTGCGATATTCTACTTATCTGTTAGATTCGCGACTAAATTCGTCACCTTTCAGTTGCTGCGAGGAATATTATTTATAGATGTTGCACAATTAGCAATATTTACCTGCACAAATTGACAAGTATTCTTTATTTGAGTCAATAATGTTTTTCTGTATGTTCAGCAATTATTCAATCCATTTACGATCTATACGAGCAAGAGAAAATTTTATAAAATATTGCAAATTTAATTGCCAACTTAATACATTATATGTGGGTCGAAAGTGGCCTACTTTGCTTGTCTATCACAGATAGGCCGGTTCTACTTGTATGACAATAGGATGACCCATTCTACTTAGCTGATAATTGACTAACCTGTTCTACTTGTCTGATTATAAACTAGCCTATATTACTCGTCTGATCATAGACTGGCCTATGCTACTTGTCTGATCATAGACAGGCCTATGTTACTTGTCTGATCATAGACAGGCCTATTTTACTTGTGTGATCATAGACTGGCCTATGTTACTTGTCTGATCGTATACTGACCTATTTTACTTGTCCTATCAGTGGCAATGTTTTGCAATATTTTTTGTCCAAGAACAATGATTATTGGTTATTCAGAGATTTATTTCACTAGTCTAACTATGGACCGACTCATTTTCGTTGGCATTGGTCGTCTTATAATATTATTATAACAAGCGAAACGGTTTTTCGATGCAGCCAATACATTTTTCCCGAGACTTTTCGCAGCAACGCGGACGTATAGACGGAAATTTGACCGACGGATAAGCACGCCCATAGAAATAGGAGATTCCGGGATTTATATGGGGTCGGGAAATTTTCAATTCAGCCTGAACGCGATGGAATTTGAAGAATTCCGCCGCAATGGGAAATTTATGCCGCGAAACGTCGTGGATCCGGGAGGAACTTCTGCCTTCAGAGTGCCCATTCGTTTGCCTTATATCCAATTCCGCTTCGATTCTCCGCGAAATTATCTTTGTTGAGTTTTCAGAGCTCGTTCGCCTGCTGGAAATAATGTTACATCCGCGGGACAAGTTACAGGAGAGTGTTGTTCGGTGCAGTTGAGAAGCAAAGATGTGTCTGCCCTGAAATTCGGTTCGGTCTTCGGCGAACTGGTCGACAGGAAAATTCAATTTTACTTGATAAAATTCTGGATCCTGGAAGTATAATTTTTTTTATCAGCTAGCAAAGGAGTTCTATCACGGAACTGTTGTTTTAACGCGTATTTATCTTACAGTCGGGCAATGAAACGTCAGAGAAATATATCGTTCACTTTGAATTCGTGGTCTTTCGACGCAGTATATACAGGGTGTAACGAAATATTTGGTCTTGGCTACCATAGGCGTATTCTACATCTTCGGATCGATGAAGATTTGTTTAAAAAAGTTGCCGCAAAAATTGTCCTTGACCTTGAACGTCAAGGTCAAATATTTTTTTACTTGCATGATACATAGAATACAATGCGATAAAAAAATTTGACCTTAAAATTCAAGATCAAGGACAATTTTGCGGCAACTTTTTTTTACAGATAGTAGTAGATGTAGAATACGTTTATGGCAGCCAAGACCAAAAACTTCTTTACACCCTGTACATCGTGCTGTTTCTAATGCACTCAAAATCGCTTTGGTGCGTTCCAAAGATGATTCGATTCGCTCGGAGGCTCCTTCCTCGGCCGACTAATTTAATTAGAAGCGTGCGTGCGACGATAACGCAGTTATCGGACGTCATCGCGTCATCCCCTGTTGACGCGCGACCATTTTACGATGCCTAGCTACTCTGTTCGGATTACTCCGGGATCTATCCTACATCGAACTTGTCGTAAACCAGCGAATGGGAGGTTCGTAGGTACTAGCAGCTGCATCTATTTCCCTGGAACGGCTTCCGTGAATTCCTGTTTGTCCTGAGTCGAGGACGGGGTTAGAATTCATTGAGGGCAAGGCAACCGCTTAATAATCGTGAAATCGGCAGCAATTTGCTCCACGGATCATGTTTAATTAAGATACAAACGATCGTTGTACCTCCAATTCAGTTGTCTGATATTGATTACACAGCATTACTAAATAGGTAATGTACTATGACGAAAAGGCTAATTTAAAAATTTTCTTTGCTTTAACACGTTCTGTAATATTAAACTGTTCTCACATACAACTGTAACAGGTTGTATTCAATTCAAAGACATTTGAATGTCAAAAAGAAAAATTATAATAATTTTATATAAATAAGGTATGCTAATAGCTTCAAGTGGTTAGTAAGTTGCGTTTGTGTTCAAAAAGTATTTCAAATTGACCGCCAAATATTAATGGATCTTACTTAGATCTGCGATCTTATACGATCGTGCATAATGTTGTATTAAACATGCATTTCATACAGAGTTTCTCTTCAATGAATTAAACTACAATTTCAATGTTTGGTGTATTCCTAAATTTCAAAAAATTTCACAGACGCAAGCCTAGTAAACCCGTGAATATGATCTAAACATTGATCGAAACGTCAGAATTACGTTGGTAATTTGCAAAATTGCTTTGTAAATTTATTTACAATTTTGCTTTGTTTCTAAATTACACCTTTCTAGATTGCCATAGAATAAACTGTTCCTATTATTTGTCCATACCGATTCTGTTTCGATTTTCTGATCATAGACTATTCCACTTATCAACAACAACACCCATAACACTAGTCCAACAAAACCAGGTTCCACTCTAGCATGTCCAACAACTTAAATCCACGGACTAATGACAATAGTTTAATTAATGGCTAATATTTGATACACAGGAATACACGGGTCGTGTCCATACCCAAAATGCTTGGTCAACCGTGTTCCACCCACGCCCCAAAACTTTCCGCTGGCCCGTCGCCACTTCGATTTATCGACACACGTAATATCCAAATGAAGCAAACTTTCGCAAATTAGGACACCGGGACACAGAGAATCGACCAGGCGCACATTCCTAATCGACCATCAGATAATTCTTGTTGAAACACGAATTCGTGTTCCGACGCCCACGCGGTCCATATAGAAACACGTCGAACCGACCGATATTGTAACGTAATTCTCAGCAGCGTGATGCAAAAGAAATTGAAAATATCGAGCATGATCCTGGTACTTTATTTCTCGTTCGCTGATCGCGACGAAGCTCGTTAATCGAGGATCCCATTATTTCCGGGCTGGCGTAAGAGGATAGAAAATTATTACACTCCTCACGTAATCGATACACCTGCGCAAATAATCGAATCAGACTTTCGTCCGGATCAAACGAGCTGCCTCGAAGGAATCAACCTTGTTATATTCGATCGATTTTTCGAGAATTCACGTACCTATCAAATCCTAACAATTTAAATTTGGAACGACTCGAGAACAAGGTAGCGATATTACGTATTTCAGATCACTGGAGAATTTGAAGAACAAGATATTATAAATTTAGAAACACTGGGAATACCGAGAACAAGGTAGACATATTACGAATTCAAAAACTCCGGAGGATTTACAGCTAGTGACGTGATAAATTTGAAACTACTGAAAAATTTAGAGAACACTGGAGATCCAAAGAAATTTATATCCGGTTTTTTCTAAATTGAGTCGCGAGCAGGAATGACGGATAAAATTTTCAAAAATCGTTGACAGTCGACGAATGAAAATTTGCAGCTTTGCGAAGGTACCTCGCTCGAAGCACGTTACCCTAATTGAAAGTGAAGCTGAGAAATCGATCATGAACGTGACATTACAAACCGGTGGATGCACTTCAAAGAGGATAGCGATATAGAAATAATATCGCGTGTAAAAATGTTCGCGTTCCCTGTTGCATGATTTGCGACTTGTTTTCGAGTTTTGGTAGTGTTCAATCTTTCATGAACCTCGTTCGCTCGTGATTGATTGATTGTCGGGCGAGAACGATGAGTTACGCGTTTTTCCTTCGGCTGTACAGTGGAGAATTATTATTTAAACTTACACGGTGTATTAGACAGGCGATGTATAGACTGAAAATATAACTAGCGATAGACAAGCAAATAGAATGTAATGGAAATTAGGTGACATTTATTCGACAATTCCACGGGTTTAAAATAATTATCCGTCACTCTAAAACATATACATGGTGTTTGCGAAATTGTGGTATTTTCAAATCGTGGTATATGTAAATCCTGCATTTTTTCCATGGAGGAGTTTTTCTCGTGAACTAAACACTCTTCACTCGGCATGTATACAGAGTGTTTGCAAAATCGTGATACAACTGACAAGGGGATGATTCTTAACATTAAATCTAGTCGAAAATAAGGAATACAGTTTTTTCATACGGGGCTTCATTTTCGAGAAAATCGAGTTCAAAGATCCGTCAGGTTCACGTGCTTTAGTATATGCAGGAAGTAGAATTGGTTGGTCATGGCCAGACACGTATTCGCTACATTTTCAAATTCGACTTTCTCGAAAACGAAGCCCCGTATGAAAATGCTATATTCCATATTTTCGACTAGATTTTAAGTGAGGAATCATCCCCTCGTCGGTTGTACCACAATTTCGAACACCCTGTACACATATCGAGTGAAGACAAGCAAATAGAAGAAAATGGAAATTAGGTGACATTTATTTGACAATTCCACGAGTTTAAAATAATTGTCCGTCACTCTAAAACATATACAGGGTGTTTGCTAAATCGTCGTAATTTTAAATCGAGGTATATGTAAATCGTGCATTTTTTCCATGGAGGAGCTTCTCTCGTGAACTAAACACTCTTCACTCGGTAAGTATGCAGGGTGTTTGCGAAATCGGTGGTACAACCAGCAAGAGATGATTCCTCACATAAAATATAGTCGAAAATAAGGAATATAGTTTTTTCATAAGTGGCTTCATTTTCGAGAAAATCGAGTTGAAAGATGGCGTCAGGTTCAAGTGCTTTAGTATATGCAGGAAGTAGAATTGGTTGGTAATGGTCAGACGCGTATTCGCTACATTTTCAAATTCGACTTTCTCGAAAACGAAGCCCGGTATGAAAATGCTATATTCCATATTTTCTACTAGATTTTAAGTGAGGAATCATCCCCTCGTCGGTTGTACGACGATTTCGAACACTCTGTGTACATATCGAGTGAAGAGTGCTTAGTTCACGAGAAAAGCTCCTCTATGGAAAAAATCACGAGGGGCACAGGTACGAGCGCGCAAAGTTCGATAAAAACGATTGTTCGGGGGTGTAAAATCCGAAGCACCGATGAAGCCGAGTCCGGAGCGAGTACAAAAGCGATTCCGATGATCATCGGCAGTTTTTGCGGGACACGGTCGGTCGTTAGCCTCGTACAGGTTGTACCGCGATCGTTTTCATTGGTCGTGCTATTATCGGGGGGTGGGTTTTAACAATTCGGCGCGGCAGGGGACGCGCGATACCGTTCGAAATCGGAAATTGAACCGGCGGATTAACGCGGTTCATCCGCACCGCGGGACAGTTCCCGTTGATCTCTTAATTCATGGAAAAGTTCTTTCGGAAGCTCGTCGGCGAGACGCGGAATTGCAGCGAAATTAGCAAGCTCCGTTCGAAGGCGAAACTTTCTCGTAAATTGCGCGGTCGGCCTTTTCGGTCGAGGCTAATGAAATTTCTGCACCCGCGAATCCGCTGAATTTTTCGTCCACCGCTACCTCCCCCTCTCTGCCAGAGACGAATTCATCCACGCGGGGACGCGGAGGGTGGGGGAGGAAATGAGTTTTCGCGGGACAGTTTAATTACCGGAAGCTCTCTTTTATTTTTATTGACCGCGGCGACGCGCGTCGAAATTCACCCCGCGAATTTCTGCGTCTGAAATGAAGCTACTTGCGAGTCTCGATGGAATTAAAGCGGCGTTCGGACGGCTCTATCGCTCGCTGAAATGCCCGGGAAATTTGCATCCTCTTTGAGCTTGACGGGGGAATATGATGCTCGGATCGTATAGGCTTAAAATCGGTTCGGTGAGCTGCGGTGAACGAAGGAATTTTTAAATAAAAGATGAAGGCAACAAGAGGCAACAAAATGTTGCTCAATATTTGCCCTTTTATCTACATTCGAATCAACATTTGTTCGATCGACTTGTGTAAATAAATTCCCATATGAAGCATCATCCCAAACAAGAGTGCTTGATAAATAAATTCCCACGTACAGTGACTCCCACTAATATTCGTACACTAAAAAGACGATAGCTTTTTTGATATTCGACCATACAACTTGGATTTTTTTGAGAAGTTAGAACAATCGGTTTTTGGTCGGAATTGTAGAGAAAATACCATTCAGTCATTCGCTTCTCGTGTACAGACGTGTCTCGATGCGGACGGCCAGCATTTTGAGCATCTAATAAAATAAGGTGATATTACCCTTTTCGTTTTATTACTTTTCTATTCTTCAAACTGAAACTGACTTTTTCGCCTTCAAGGTCACTCCAAGGTCATGGTGTGTAGGTCGTTGAACTCATCTTGACGCTGACTACAACATTGCATTATGAAAATACATATTAATATGCAAAAAAATACAGTGACCTTGAAAAAACTGTTAAAATGACCTTCAAAGGATTTTTTTATTACCATCTGATGCGCGTCTTAAAACCATGTACATCCTATTTAGTTATTTTTTCTTACTTTTAATAGTCGCGGAAATAATTTAGGTGTTCAAGATAAAATAATCACCCTGTGTTGGGAGGGGGGGCTATTTTAGCGTCACACTTTTTGGTATCATGGCGCAAATTTTGGAATGACCCCCAGCCCTAAAACATATCCCTGTTAAAAAGAGCAACTCAAAAAAGCGTTGAAAGCTTTCCGTAACCATTGACTCGTTCATCTTGTGGCCATCGTATTGACCAACACTCGAAATAACGAGATCCTCGGACCAGCGTGAACCGATACAATACCGACCATGAAGTTTGTTATCACTCTCTGAATTCCATGGTTGAACCGGGCCCTCTTTCGGTTGACCGGGTCCGTCGAATCTTCCGTGACAGGCTGTTGTTATCTTATTATCGGCGGCATTGTCCCAGAAGTTGAACGGCGCCGCTTCAGTTGTCCCGTTTGTCGGGCCGGGCTTGGAAAAAGGGACGATTTTCATGAGCGAAAAGTTCATTTGCCTCGGAGCGAGACGCGGCGAGGCGCGTTGGAATGAAACGGTACGCTTGTTTCATTCGGCCGTTTCGCAAATCGGCCGTGCACGGTTTCGAGTCGCGTGGCTGCCTTCATTTTCATCGTCGACGACCGTCTCCCTTTCTTTCTCTTTCTCTCCACCTACCACATACACTCTCGCCGAGTATTATCTGCGGACCCTGTTCCCGCTATTGTCATTTTTTTCCAGGGACAATTTGCAGGGAGCACGAGTCCTGAATGGAGGACCCGGCGCGCGGTCCGAGATTTCTCTTCGCATTCAATCCGCATGCCTCGGGATCGCCGAGCTGGTTCACTCGGAATTAGGGTGAGCACGTCGCCGTGTGCTCCAATCAACTCGCCTAACAAACCGTTTTCCTTCGGTTAAAATTATACTCTTAAGAATTCGATTTTTTCGAAGAGCAGTTTCTCCTGGAAGAAGAATACCTTTTTATTTAATAATAATTAATGATTTTCAATTGTATAATTCTTTACCTTCTTTGCTAAATGTGTATGGGTTAGGCCGAATCGATCACTTTTTGCGGTCACCATCTTCGATTTTGTTCTAATTGAAATATGTAGTCCATGTGAATTTAGGGAGGGTTTAAGTCATCATTTTTCCGATTTCGAATTTTTTTAGAAATTACAGGCCTTCAAAGTTTGCGATTTTTGTCCATTTTGGCGAAAATAGGCCTCACTTACGAATTTTTATCTCAGAAACTGTTTGTGCGAAAGAGCTATACTTTTTTTTGTTTTATGCGGAAAGGATTGGGCTATTATAAAATAATTTCTTCATCCTCGATAATTAAGTTCATAATGTCAAAAAATGTAAACAAATTCTATTTTTACGTTTTTTTCAATTTTGGCCAGTAATGTAAATTTTGAAAAAAGTATGGTTATATTCCCTGAAGTTTCCTCTTCAAAACAAGACCTTTAACAAAATGGCGTTTTCCCTGTAATCGTCACTATGTGCTGGAAAAGTACGCGGTGTACCCGCGTTTCAGTTAGAGGCGAGTCAAAGCGCAGCGCCATTATGGTCAGTTTTCTATACCGATGATCTCAAAGCAATACTAGCAGACCGTTTACGCCTAAATAACTCTATTTATACCTCGAGAACAATATTAATAACCACTTCAGGGAATATAACCATATCTTTTCAAAATTTACATTACTGGCCAAAATTGAAAAAAAACATAAAAACAGAATTCGTTAAAATTTTTTGACATTATAAAGTTTATTATCAAGGATGAAAAAATTATTTTATAATAGCCCAATCCTTTCCGAATAAAACAAAAAAAAAGTATAGCTCAATCGGACGAACAGTTCCTGAGATAAAAATTCCTAAGCGAGGCCTATTTTCGCCAAAATGGGCAAAAATCGCAAACATTGAAGACCATTTCTAAAAAAATTCGAAATCCGAAATATGATGACTTAAACCCCCCCTAATTTCACATGGACTACAACATATTTCAATTAGAACAAAATCGAAGATGGTAACCGCAAAAAGTGATCGATTCGGCATGGAATGACACGTATAGAATTGCTAGGGTTCGAAATGACAGCGTAAAAAATTGATCTTGCAGAAAATCGCTACTTTCGTAATCTCGTGAACTCTTGACGAGATCTCGCGTATAGTTCGCAGTCGGTTCTATCGAACGCACCGACTAGCGTGCCGCATTGCACCGATAAATTCCGCGCGACTGTGCGTTTTACAATCTGGCTCGGACTGCAACTGCACTTTCGTAATTCAATCGAAATTTTCCGCGGAACGCGCATCGTTCGATGCACGGAACCCGGTGCGGTGCGGTACAGCACGGCGTCACAATTCCGCGTATGCCATTCCGAACGGCGCGCAATTAACCGTCATTAAAGTATTTAATAATTCGCGGACGCGGCGTCAGGCACGGAAAATCCACGGTTTACTGGAACAACAATAACCCGATGATAAACTTTCCGGACACACGCGCTCGTGAAAGCCCGGCCTCGCGGCCCATCCGTTCATTAGAATAATCAGGAGTAAAAGTTTCGCCGAGTACCGAGAACGCTTTATTGTTAACGGGAATTAATGTAAAGCGGCGGATCGGGTTCGATTTTATCGAGCGTCCGCATTATTGCCGGCGCGTCAATATTGCGCGTGCGTGTTAATTTTAATCGCGCCCTCGATAATATGTATTGGGCGGGTGCTGAAGTTTCCGAGAATTCCTCTGCAAATGAATAAATCGCGTTGTCGAGCTGAAAGCAATTTATAAGACTAATTACACGGTTGCCGATAATTGTTGCAACTTTTTACCCCCGGCGATACACACCCCTGGCAGAAAGTATTCGATCGAAAAAATGAAGCTTTCGTCATTATACTTAATGTGGAACATATCTGTAAAAAAATTTTAATATGCACATGTGTTAGAATATGTTAGTATGCACATGTGCTAGAAAATGTTAATATGCACATGTGCTAGAAAATGTTAATATGCACATATGCTAGAAAATGTTAATATGCACATGTGTTAGAAAATGTTAACCCCTTGCACTATAATACCGAGTCGGACTCATGACGAAGATTTCGAAGAGAGTCTACTAAATATTCATGCTATTAATTTCCTTGAAACTTTAAATTTAAACAAAATTATATTTTTTCTTTGTTGAAACCATTGGAGACTGCGTGGGTATAAATTGCATAAAAACTTCCTTTTTTTCTAAGAAATTAAAAACGACAAATAAGTTCTAATCATTGCAACCGTAAAATAAATCGTAGTGCAAGGGGTTAATATGCACATGTGTTAGAAAATGTTAATATGCACACGTGTCAGAAAATATTCGTATAAACATGTATACAAAGGAATCGTGTTAGGTGCTGAAGACACGACTCCCAACGCCTTTCTCACGTTCGATCTTCAAGCACGTCCCCCAGAATGATACGTCGCGACGGAACGATAAACGACGGGGCGAATTCTTTCTGCTTCCGGTACATACGTCTCCTACATTCTTTGAATTTTTATCATGTTTAACTACATCTCGACGAATGAACCTCGTCTTGTACGCAGAAACAACGTATAGTTAATTGGAGGGTGGTTCGTTGGGGGTTGATGAGCATCAATTTATCTTCTGGGGGTAAGATAAAATTAATTTTATTTTTCGCGGTTCGCTGGGGGTTGTTGTGCACGAATTTAAATTCTGGGGGTAATGTAAAATTAATTTGATTTTTGATGGTTCATTGGGAAATTAATGAGCATGAATTTAAGTCCGGATAGTAACTTAAAATTAATTTGATTTTTGAGATGAATTTTAAATGAACGTGTGGTAAAATAGTAGTGGAAAAGTTGGTATATGAAACATTTTTGAAAAACGTTGACAATTCTAAGTAGAATAAATTGACTACGGTGGTATTACTTAAACGAATAGATGTTAAAACAAAATGAAGTCCGAATTCAAGGTGACCAAACTTTAAGGACCACACCCACTGGAATCGAACGGAGCCGATGGAATTTCGTCGGAACCGCGGGCGACGGAAAGAAGAAAGCGGCGGTAGGAGACGCCTAGAGAACATCTCGCCGAATACTATAATAGGTGGGCGGAGATTTCCACCGCGGAAAAATTGAATCGTTATCATGAACCGCAACCGGCTAAGGCTGACGCGTGCGGTTTTGTTGCTCGTGCCGGCTTATGACAGAACTATCGATCCTACTACTGGTCCAACTCGAACTTTTCCTCTGCGCTACCACCACCCACCGCCTCCGCATCGTATATCCCAAATTCCTCTCCCTACCTCTCTCTCTCTCCCCCGTTCTCTTTCTATCTTGTTCGGCCCCGATCCCGTGCGTGAAACACACTTCGAGTGAACGGGAAGCGTTACGCGTCGAGGGCGCGCGTTCACCTCGCAAATTGCGTTATTTCGATAATCGATTTCCTTCTTCTCGCGAGCGAGCTCTTATTGGGAACTTTGATTGAGTTTCGGATTAATTATGCTCAGGGAAACTTGATGGGTACGAGGCCCGTGCATCCCTGTGTCGCTGATTTCGAGAATTTTCCCGAAGATTCACGGTGTAAGCACGGTAAACCCTCTTTAGTTGTCGTTTATATTGTCGGCTGGTGCTCTGACGACACACGTACTGGTATTTGTGCTAAAAACGTGGCCAAAAGTATTTTCTTGTTTTTCCCACGTTATAGAGTCAGTTTATGAATAAAAAAGTCATTAATAACTTCATACTAGTGATAGTAAGTTTTATTTATGGGTGTTCATATGTAAAACTAAGGCACTAACTTTTCTTGTAAATCTTTCATTTTGCATTAAACAGTCGCTTTGTGCTTTCTCTTACTAGCTCGTGCAGTTGCTTTCGAGTCTTGACAGAATCCACAGAAACTGGACCAAACGAAAAAGAAAATTAACCAAGTAACAAAAGAGGGGCTATATTTGGAGCTTTATTTTTCTTTAATGTGAAAACTTGGGAAAACTTTTTTGCGGTATAGTAATTCTAGATATCCTGAAGTTTAACAACACGTAACTTTTATGCTGTTGCGATGAGTTGTATATGTTTAAAAACAGTAATATATACAAGAAAAGTAATGAAAATCCAAGATCTTTTAGTCAGGCTTGAAGATCGGTAAAAACACGTATAAAAAGATTTTAACATTGGTACAAATATGATGTACATACCTTGTGTAACAATATCCATCATAAGTTTCGCCACAAAAATCACTTCCAAGATAAAAATTATCACAACAAATGATGCTTTCGAACGGAATGCTGCGAAAAAAGACGTGCGTATCGAACAACTGCTAGGTTCTAAGTGCAGGCTGTGACTGGTTGGGTTATCACAGATAGGGAGTCCACCACGTGTGCTCTATATGTAAATATTTACAATTTCGATTGTTGGCCAGGTTTTTAGCACAAATACCAGTCTCTGTAGAGAGTGTTTACATACCTTCGTGTCTCATCCTTTATTGGAAACTTATTTTCGAAATGAAGAGGTTAAATGGTACCTATCATTATGTCAATACTAATGTATAGCTTTATAACCCCCTATGGGGAGTTCCATTTAAGCTTTCAATACAAAACATATTAACTGTGGGATATACGATGCTTCGATAAATGGCGACTCCCAGGACGACTTGCGAAACCTCATTGAGTCCTTGTCGGTATAGTTAAATTCCAAATTCAGGGAATCCTTCTCCTAAATTCATTCCAATTAACTCATCCTTTGTTGGAAACTTATTTTCGAAATGAAGCGGTTAAATGGTACCTATCATTATGTTAATACTAATGTATAGCTTTATAACCCCCTATGGAGAGTCCCATTCAAGCTTTCAATAAAAAAAAATATATATTAATCGTTGAATATACGATGGTTCGATAAATGGTCCCAGCGACTCCCAGGACGACTTGCGAAACCACGTTAGGTGCTCGACAGTATGGTTAAATTCCAAATTCAGGGAATCCTTCTCCTAAATTCATTCCAATTAACTCTCGGCTAGGCAACGAATTTTCTGCGAGGAAACTCTACGAGGAATTGCAAGGGGATGTGTTTTGCCGAGACGTTTATGAATTACGCTCGGTCCACCCCGTGCGCCGCGCCGTTTAGCATCAAGTATGCCACTGCCAGTGACGTGGTTTCCGGGGACGATTCCGTTTGCGTCTCTCGAATTTTGTGAGTGGTTGCGGTTTTACCCAAGAATCTTCGTTTCACTCGTCCGAACAGATACTGCTGCTGTTCTACTCGTTTCGTGCGACGCTCCGTTTCGTTCGGTTGATCCTCGGTCTAATTGACTGGATGCATACGAAGCTCGGTCTCATTGTCTGGCAAGACACTACGCCCGCATTCTACTTGTCTGAATAGACACGGTTCCGTGATCTTCTAGGCTGGTCCTGTATACACTCACTATTCCACTTGTCTGGCTACGAGCGTCCCTATTCCACTCGACCGACTATCAATCTTCTGCAGTCCCTTTGTCTGACACTCCCGGCCTATTCCACTTGTTTGACGATAACTTACTTCTGATGCGACCTGTCTGATCAGGGACCGTCGTTATTCCAGTTATCAGATCGAAGATCGATCGCCCCCTCGATTTATATTATTTACGGCTTAACGGAGCTTCTTATCTCTGATAAATGATGCCACTAGAGTGAATGAAATTAGTATAGCACAGATAATAAAGTTAGGATAAAGGATAGTTGAAGTCATTCGATTCAGGAACAAGATACAACCGGTACATTATTCGTTCAAACTGCTATAAAACGACAACGAAAAATCGTAGATCGAATTTTTTGATCTTGACGTGAAGGGGAAACTTGAATCTTCAACCCCACGTTGGTTTCGTTAACGGGAACAATTTTTTAAGCTCCACAGACATGTTTAAAAAAGGTCAATACAAACTACATGATTCACCTCTTTCGCTTTTTTCCAGAAAAACTTCTATGAAAATAAAAAAACAGCTGAAGTGACAAAATCATTGACAAAATTTATTTTACAAAGTTACAAGTCAAACATCAGGGATTTAGGAAAGTTTAGGAACACAATGCTCGTTTGCCTTCGTGGCAGAATAAAGTAATGAGTCTTTAAATCACCTTCTTAGCAAGCTAATTAATTTCCATGAAGCCTGGATTGTTATGAATACAGAATTCGTTTCTTCCTGTCGAAAAGCTGAGCCCGGTTTGCACGGAGACAGACGGCAAGCTGTGCTAAAGTCAGCACAGGCGTTCCCGACCGGGGTCTGTTAATTACCAGCGGGCGCGATGCCGTTTAATTAGCGATGATTTACTGCAAATTGACACCGCGATGTCATACGTTCCCGGCGACAATGCGGAGCGCGGCACGGACGATTGTTGCAACAATACCGCGGAGCAGCGAGCTCGATTTGTCGAGCAACGGTGGCAATTTTCGCGACTCGCCAAATAAAAGCAAAAAAAGCTCGCCCAGGAATCCACGGACCCTGTTTTTTGCGCGTTCGTTTAAATACTTTCTTCCCGGACGGGGGAGTTAATGCACTCCCCGAGGAATATTTAAGAGGAGTATAAATCGTTCAGCAGGATCGCAACAAACAAACGAGAAAGCGAGCGGCAAAAGAATTCTGCGAAAAAAAACATGGAGGCCGGGCTGGTTCACGCGAACCTTCGAGGGTTTAATTTAGCACGGGAAATTCTGAATAAATTGCAAAACTGTCTGGAAGATTGCGACAGTCGAGAGAGAGAGAGGAGCGTGCAATTATTTTTACTTCGCCGTTTCTAATTCCCTTTTGCCTCGAAAATTAATTCATTCGGCCGAGGGGGAAATATTTAATAGCGCCGGTTCGAAGATAGCTCGTTAAGAGTGTACTGTGTTTCGAGCGTGTGCGCGATGATGCGGTTCTCGCAGGTGCAGGTGTATGTGTCAGATGCACACAGTGTCGAAATTCCCCCGCAAATGTCGCATTCACGTCACGGATGAACGAGTCTTGTCTGTGTCAGGAGCCTTTCAACGTCGTTACAACGACACACGGCATTATGAATTAATGATACGACGTTGGTGGCTGGCTAAAGCGCGGTTACTCCACTGAGGAACGTTATCCTGACCGAATTATGTCCCGCAGGGGAATTTTTAGTCACCGTATATTACTGGAATCCTTGCCGTCTCTGTATCTTTTGAAAAATCTCAGCCTCGAAGAAAATAAAAAAATAGAATTGTTCGAATTAATTAATGGCTATGTGCCATTTACGAGCCCTTTGCACTCGAAGCTATTTTAACTAAAAAACAAAAGATTTTTCCATTCTATACAATTTTTTTAATTTTTTGCATATGAAACTAAGTACCGTTTACTAAAGTACCGTTTACTAAAGTACCGTTTACTAAAGTACCGTTTAGTTAACCCTTTGCACTCGGAGCTATTTTAACTCAAAAACGAAAGATTTTTCCATTCCAGAATATTTCCATTCTATACAAATTTTTTTTGCATATGAAACTGATATGATATCTCATCTAATATGTAAATGTCTAGTAATTTATTAAATACGAACCAAAATAATACTGTGAACAATATTTTTATGAATGGCACAGCAATTTTCAGTGCTGCCTCAGAGTCGCCATTAGAGTGCTAAGGGTTGTATTGTAACTAAGGGTTAAGAGTTTCAGTTAATTTTATCTCCATTTGGAGTAGTCTGGTGCTACGCGATTAGGGGCAGATTTTCGAAAACTATCACGATGTTTATACCGAGCAATTTTAATTAACACGGGTTGCGCAAACACTTGCAATGAAAATTTCCATTGAAAAGCAGCTGGAGCGGGCAACTGGTGGCCGTTTGTAAGCCGGGATACAATTTAATCCTTCGACAAACGGGTGGACGTATCGCAGTATTTCATTGTACTGCGCGGAGCGGGCTACAAATTGCGCGGAAAGATATAGGGTTATGCGCTTCGTGCGAATTTTCGAGGCGCTTCCTCGCACAGCGTGTCCTCGCCGGTATTCTGTAACAAAATCCCCGTGCTCAACGCCAGCGACAGAGATATAATTAAATAGCAGCCATCACACGGTAATACTGGCATCAAGGTACAAAATTTTCATATCTCTACCCACAATTAATGATTGAACATCGTGCTTGAATTATTCCTGCCATTCCTTCTACAAGAATCTACGTGTCCGATTATAGACTGACTTGTACTACTTTATTGCATATTCACTGATTTATACCATGTGCTCCATTTAAGTAAGGCCATCTAAATATCTCTTCAGGTTATTGTGATGCAAAAACTATTTCTTACGTGATGTGCATGGTGTCAATATCTGGCAAAAACATTTTTTCCCCCAAGGTAATTTTTTTGAGAGTTATTAAGGATTATCGGTGTTTTTTGATACAAGCATTTTTTTTCTACTGCAAATTAAAGTGAACACTCCAGGAAAATAATCTTGAGAAAAAAATAGTATTTGCAAAGAACTCACCTGGTGATTTATATTGCATTAAAAACATTTGTTATGTCATCACTACACGGCGGATCTTAATGCAAAATAAAGATTTCTTATCTGAATTGCAACAAACTGCAGTGAAATAGAAATTTATTTTCTTCCATATTATGTTTTGTAGGTTGAAAAGAATATAATAGCATGTTTAAATTTCTCGAATATTTTTGCTATTTTAAATTACACCATTTTTGTCATAAATGTCTACATCATAAATAAAGGAGATATTTTGGTGGACCACCCTGTATTACTTGTCTGGAAAAACATCTACGTACACGACTCGTGGAAGCGGATTAGTGTACTTCAACCAATATTTGCAGTGCCCCAGAAAATGCAGAACGTATCAGAATCGGGTTTGTACGTTTACAGGGTAATAGTTACTATCAATACCGAACGAATGGAAATCCCGTAGTGAATTTCGGTGTGTTTCGTACTTGACCAGCGTGTAGCGCAATTATTCAAAGAAAGCTCGTTGAATCGCGCGAGCAAAGAGCATACAAAGTGCAGTTCCGCGCGCGGCGTTCGTTACTGGAGGTCCTTTATCCGGTGAAAAGTTGCGCCCGTCTCCGCCTGAAAGGATTAACAAAAGGACGATCAAAAGCGGGACGGGTCCTAGCCGGTTTCCGTTCGAAAACAACCCCTGTCAATTATACCGAGGGACTTTGTCGGTTCGTGGCGTGTAACGAGGTTCGTTTGCGCGACAAATAAAACAGGCCGACGAGGACGAGCGGGCGTTTTGTTTCCTGCCGCGCGGGCCGGACCTGTCCAATTTCAGGCTCCGTAAAGGAGTCTGGTGGCGATTTATGCCGGCGAATGCCGCGTCGATTGAAGGATGACCGGGGAACCCCGCACGCATCGCGGGTCAATTTTAAATTTTAAATTGTACCCAGCACGAAATATGACTGGAATAGGGTGTTTCATAAATATTATAAGACTTATTTAGATTTCTCAAAATTTTTAGAACAATACACTGACTCCCATTAATATTCGGACGCTCTTAAAAGAACGATAACTTTTTTGATATTTTCGATTTGAACTTTTTTGAGAAATTAGAGCAATTCATTTACTACATGATGTGATCATGATAAATTATAAGATAAGCTTCCTCATTCTAGCACATACAGTGACTCCCTCTAATAGTCGGACACTCTTAAAAAGGCGATAACTTTTTTAATACTCGATTATACAACTTGGATTTTTTTGAGAATTTAGTGCAATCAATTTACTACATGATGTGTGAAAAGAAATTTTTTCATAAATTGCATTTGGTCGAAATTGTAGAGAAAATACTAGAAAGTTTTAGTGGTTCTTGCGAAGGATATTGTGGCTTGAATGAACTTTTGTATTTTTGTGGGTTCTGTACGAGAAAGTTTAATCTGCTAGTTTGTCTTGGACCTTAAGCACTGCTTCTAATGTATGAAATGTTTTAATTACACTTACGTAGTTACATTGAGTATCTGCCAAAGGTAATAGGAATTCAAACTAAATAATTTAAACATCTAATTCTAACTAATAATTGTATTTTCTTCTCGATAAGATGCACACGAATTTTCTATTTAATACTAGAAGTACTAGGCGAGTTGAAATAACAGGTTCCAAGATTTATCATCTCGCTATTAATGAAATTACGGAGTTTCGATGAAAACTCTTGAACAAATGTCTTCATACAAGTGCAGTGACTCCCATTAATATTCGGACGCTCTTAAAAAAACGATACCTTTTTTATATTGCACCATACGATTTGAACTTTTTTGAGAATTAATTCACTACATGATGTGAAAAAAAATGTTTCAAAAATTGCAATTGGTCGGAATTGTATAGAAAATACGAAAAGTTGTAATTTACAACTTTTTTATATGTCCATATACAATACTTTTATGGGTCTATATTGAAAATTTAAAAAATTTGTTTTGTAGATCTATGTCAATTATATGCATTGTAAAAGTTTCATCGAAATCGGTTCATGTGGGAAAAAACGACAGGCATTGATAGATATATGAATCCTTAGAATTGCAGTTCGAGGGCGAAAATCGTGTAAAATGTCAATTTTTACCATCTTTAAACGTTTGTAGCTCAACGTTGAACGATTTTAATGAAATCTTCAGAATATGTTTAATTGATACAGATCTACGAAATGAGTTTTCTACATTTACAATATGAGCCCACATAAAAAAGTTGTAAAACATAACTTTTAGTATTTTCTCTGCAATTCCGATCAATTGCAATTTTTGAAAAAATTCTTTTCAGGTTACGTAACAAAACCAATTGTTCTAACTTCTCACAAAAATCCAACTTGTATGGTCGAATATTAAAAAAGTTATCGTCTTTTTAAGAGTGTCCGAATATTAGTCGTAATCACTGTACGTGCTAGAATGAGGAAGCTTATCTCATAATTTCTAACGAAAGTGTTCGTAATTTGGATTGTTATAAAATAAAAAATGTGTAACCGGTCATCTGACCGCCCGTGGTACGGTTAGTGTTAATAACCGTGATCGTTTGAGGTGTTCCTCGGAAAATATTGTCCCGGCACCGATGGAAATCGCCGATCGCCGCCAAAGCGAAGCTCTCGTCGCTCGACGAACTTTATTGCTGGACGCGTGCGGCGGCGACTCGTCCGCCAAACCCGAAGATTAAATTGGAATTCGATTATCAAACCGACGGCGTTTCGCATGCCGCACGTTGATTTACCTTTGCCGGTTGTACGGCGCGCTGCGCGATATTACAGTCGCTGGCAAATTCACGGGAAGAGCGCTTTTGATGCTCTCGGTACAGCTTTGTTTTATTTACTTTTGGTCCGCGGTCCAATAAATGTTTTAGCTGAGAAATTATGCTGTTGAATTCTACAGACTGTGTTACGTAGATCGTTTGTTTGATGCTTTTACCAACAGTCTGTGTAAAGGAAGGGTCACGTGCTTGTTTGACAAAGAACGGAATTATCCTGCTTGGCTGATCGCTGGTTCACCTATACTACTGGATTTCGTGTTGACGATTGAGTGAAAGACTCCCTGTAATACAACTAAAATAGACTTGTTTGACTGCAAACGGACGCACGACTTAATCTGACTATAGGTCGACCTGTACTACTTGCTCGAATATATAGTCGCCTATACTACTTGTCGAACAACGCACTGACCAATCCTATTTGTCCGACTACATGTTTACCTGTACTACTTAACTGACTACACACACACACAAGCCCATGAATACTAATTACATGACCGGGGCCTGACCTACACTATTTGTACAAGAACAAATTGAGCTTCATTTGATTCTCGCGGAATGAAGATTTATAACAAAGCCTTACCTAAGTTCATTTTGCGATTCATAAAGCACACGTTCACTAGATTAATAACCCTTAACTAGTCCTATTTAAATTTTGACTAATAATTATTTCAAGTATATCCACTTGAACGAAATAAGGTTTTATTGTTTAATTAGAGTGAATCAGAATTCAATACCATTAAACTCCGGATTTTATGCATTTATGGTAAAAATGAGTACTTGCAATTTAGAACGGTGAAAAAATTAGAAGACTTAAAATTATTAGTGAAACATATAAATTAATATTTAGCAGTGTCTTGAAATTGATGCACAAACTTTTTATTTTGCATAAAGATCCGGAGTCTGATTATGATGTACTAATTCAATAAAAACAAACTTTAACTTTATTGTTCGAGTTCCTGCATTTTCAAAGACCATTTTGAAATGCCTTTTTATGGTTGCGCGATAAGAAACCGTCTTCTCGAGATCACTAAAATCGATGATCGCGGTAATGCTCGTATCTCGAGCGGCAACCAGCGGTGTCGTAATTTTTCTCGCATGAACATCGTGTTTCCCAGGACCGAGAAGAAACACGCACGCCACACAGCATTCGATAATAGACGTGTTTTGTCGATTCCGGGATCGATACCAGCGGAATACTCTTACGCTAGACTGCGCTGCCGTTTATTTCGGCGAACAGCGCTCGAAGAATAATTTCCCTTTATCTTGCACGTACTTGCTAGCAACGTGTAGGACCGCAACCATAACTTTTCACTTCAAAAGGAATTCTTCTATTAATCGATTCCCCCGGAAGAATCGCATAACTAGGGCGATTTCTTCGCGAAGTTTCCCTCGCAGCACCGAACTCATTTTCAATAATTGTTCAAGGAATCCAGAACTGTTTTCGAGAGTTTCGAGACTTCGCGAAAGAAAGTACCGCGGTCTTACCGAAGGCAAGGGAAACCGATCGAGCTCGAAATACAAGGAACAAAGAACGGAAACACCCCTCGATGTACTTTCAACAACGCTCATTTTTATCCTCGGGCTTTTATTTTTTTCGAAGAAAAAGCCAAGACGAGCTCGCCTGCTCGGATCGCAGACATTTCTCGTGAAACGATTCGGTTCGTTCCGATCGAACGGAGACGAGTCGAGCCGAGAGATCCGATATCAATCAATTCGAGATGTCTAATTATACAGACGGAGGAAGAAAAGTAGCATAAATTATGCAGGCTCCCGAGGCTTATAAATATTGATGAACGTTTCCCATCGTCGATCGGAGAACAAATCATATCTAATGAAAATCAGATCGATTCTGTCTATTCGTGGCGCTCGACAGACAGAAAAAAAAACCCGGGTCACCCTGTATACAGCAAGCACGGCGAAAGGGATTTCGCTGAAAGCTTTTTGAGTGCTACCGACCAAAATTTCTCTTTGTTATTTCAAATCCACGCTTATCAAGCGTCGGCGCGAAACGTTTGGGAACTGTTTGTCACTGCTCCTCATTGTTCAAAGGTGTCCGGTAATGAATGCGTTTTACTGGATAATCGAACGTCATTAAACAGCACCACGCATTTATTAACAGCACTCCCCGAAAACAACGTGTCGACCGTCAGCACCGCTAACAAACGGATTTACGGCTCGAATAGAATCTGTAATGGACCGTTGTTCGGGGATGCGGTGGCGTGAAAAAGGAGATCAAAGCGGGCTGTGTCCACCTGCTCTATAATTTCCACCGATGGACGGCGATAAATAAGTTTCGAGCAGAAATCGAATCGTGTTCATCGTTTGTCTATTCCTGAACGGTGGATTCTGCGCTCTCGATTCTTGCAAACAATGGCGAGATGAAACGATTCATAGAATTTTTACTCCTTCACGTAATTTTTTTGTTATGGAAATTACTGATACAGACATTAAAATTTTATATTTTTAAATGCCCTAGCTGTGTGAGAATGAGAAAGAAACATGAAACATAATGAGTGAGAGACAAAATGTATAAAGTGAATTACGAAATGAGTGTGCATAATTATGAATGTATGAGACTGAGAAAATGAGAATTGTTTTTATTTATTAAATAAGATGTAAATATGTATTCAATAAAAACAAAGGGGTGAATGTGTGAGAATGAGAAAGAAACATGAAACATAATGAGTGAGAGACAAAATGTATAAAGTGAATTACGAAATGAGTGTGCATGAATGAGTGTGCAATGGATAAAAGAAGAATGTATTTTGTTTAAAATATTTGCCAGTTAATATGTCAAAGAGTAAACATCACTTGTAATCGTTAATTATATTAAATATGTATTTATACATATATTCACTGTTTGAACACTAGCTATAGAGGTATTCACTTTAATGAAAATCAAATTATTGTTTTAAAATTGGGGTGTATTTCCGAAAGTGATAACCCTCCGATTTTGTTGAAATTTTTGCCAAAGCTTATCCTTGATTAGAGAAGAAAGGATTTTTGTGAACAAAGCCTCGTTTGCCCCCAGCCCCCTTCAAAGTTTCAACAGTTCTTACTAAATATTTTCGAAAATATTGATTTTAGAGAAAAAAGTTTCGAATAAAACATGAAGCTCATAAAAAGCTCCACAAAAAAGGTTATCGGAAGTTTATTCTAAAATTGCTCCGTGGATTAAAATTTATCGTCTAAAGACAATTTGTCTTGGCCGATTACAAATTGACCTGTTCCACTTGTCTGATCGGAGCTCACTGCTATTCTAGTAATATCCGACGAAGAGGACAGCGATGGATGTCCTTTTGAAATTGTTCGGGTCGCAAAAATCGCGTGGAAGATTGATGAAAATTTATAGACAGTTTGGTACCCACGTAACCGGTCGAGCACCAGAGGCGTCGGAAACAATTTCCCAGGAGAAATGCCGGCAATCTGCGAAGCAATCGACTGTCTATATCGATTCGATGTTGATTCTATAACCGTGGCGCGCACTTCGGCCGCTGTCAAGACGTTGTTCGCAGCTTAGTCAACAGCGAACGCGGGTGAAGCAGTTGGTCAGTTTTCTCCAAGTTCCTCGTAAGTGGCGGGAGTTCGGCCTCCGGTGGAATACGTATACCGTTGCCGACTCAGACATGCCCGATACAGGTGCACACAAAACTCGTTAAGGGGATCGGAGCTCGGTACGAAATACGCGCGCCAAGCTGCTTTGCGCCGTAATTGCTCCAAGGAAATTATGGTCCTGGTTTATGGGAGGCTTCGGATTATTATTAACAATTCCGAAATTCTTCTTTTATTCGAAAGTTAGACACGTTTTGTAATTTGAAAACAAAATCGTTTTAATATTGGAAAGTATGAATTTCCGATTTTATATCTGTATATTTCACGTATTGGTGTTCTTGTGTCAGCGTGTAATGGAAGAATTACGGGACTCAAAGTAATTGCACGCATCCATGGTCCGGTGAAATGAAGGAACGTACGCTGTTGCGGTTCAGTCTGGTTCCCCTCTGTCTCTGTGTGTTGGTCGGTGTGTGGCCACAAGCCGACCAATGGAACCACAAATCCCATTACACGTCTATGTTCTCCTTGGCTGCGCCGGCATTTTCGTCTTAGTCCCCCGTTATGCTCGATTCATAGTGCCTAATCTCTTGCCTAAATTCTCTTTACCTGTCTGACATGATACAAGACCCTCCACTGGCTCCGAGAAACAATAGACTCGGAAATTTCAGCTCCAATTACCTTTGAGGAAGCCAATACCCTTCTTTTGAAGGATCTCTCCCTCACATACATAAAATACTTCATAATACCCTCTCGACATTAATGAAAAAGGAGCTAAATTTTACGAGACGTGAATATTCTCTGAACTTTCTTAAATACATTTCACTAAAAAATTTAATAGAAAAATTTTATATTAAATGAAATTCAAAAATAAAACGTACCTACGTACATGATACTTAATTTCCAAGCGGTATGAAGTTTCCGGAACGGTGTACGATTTAGTGGGCGAGGAATTATGGCCTTCATTTAGTTTAACTGGCGACACAAAGTATTCGAATCCTGGTTTTAATCTGGTTCGGTGCTTCTTAAGACGTCTGGCAATTTCGCTCGTCGGCGGACCCGGTACTCGGAACTTGAGCGATGAAATTAGGGGGTTGACGGTCGGTCATGTCGAAACGATGGAGGGTTAGAATAGTGGTAGAACCTGGAAGGCTTTAAATTAATTTCCTTCGCAGCTGTCTCGTTAGTTCTCCCAGGCCGCGAAGTCCGATCCAAAGACGGCCACGGTTTTAACAAGTTCGCTGTATTCCGAAACGTATCGAGTCACGCGAGTTCGGAGTGCACTCGATCCTGTTCGGCTGGAAAATCTCGTGCGAATATCGTTCCCGATTATGCACCGAGTATATTCCCTTGCAATATATTTCCTGTCAAACTTTCGAATTTCCGTGTGCGCAGGACACCGGCGACGTACTATATCACTTCATCGAAATTTCATGATACCCTCTGTACTTTTATATTACGTCAACTGTTCGAACTTCTTATCCTGATCGATACACATTGGCCAGAAAATCTGAAACGCCGATGCATTCTTCACTGGATTTATACAACGATTTGTCTGGCCAATGGCTTTCCTTTTCCACTGATTTTCTTGTTTTCTCGAGAATTGTTCTTCGGTTTGTGATATTTTTTAAAATTAATTACGTGTCACTACTGTAATGGTTTGTTAGTCTGTCTCTCCTTTGATCTGGGTCTGAGTAAAGATTTTCCTTTTATACTGATTTTCTGTTAGGTTCTGTGCAGAACATTTCTTCATTTTCTGACATTTTTAAATTACTAATATGTTGGGTTTTTGATTCGAAACATTTGTTTTATTTTCAATTCTTTCGCTCTGCGTCTGATCAAAGATCTTCCTTTTCTACTGATGCCTTCTAAGGGGAATACTTCTTCAATTTTTGATATCTTTAAATTAAAATCTCGTCTTGTTTCTACTGCAAATATTTACAATTCTCTTTTAAATTCTTTTGATTTGCATCCGGCCAGTGGTCTTCCTTTTCTACTGGTGTTCTACTTAAGTCTACAAAGAATATTCCTCTACTTTCTCATAGCTTTAAATTAAAATCATATCTTATTTCTACTGTGAATATTTACCATTTCCTTTCGAATTCCTTAATCAGTCTCTGACCTGATTGATAGTGTTCTCATTCTTAAATCATTACTAATTACTCATTATCTTCTTAGAACATATATTATATTCTTGTTACTAGATGAAATAATTTTATTATTCTGTTACTCTTCTAACTGTCTGACCTGATTGATAGTGTTCTCGTTCTTAAAAGATTAATAATTACTCATTATCATCTTAGAACATATATTATATTCTTGTTACTAGATGAAATAATTTTATTATTCTGTTACTCTTGTAACTGTCTGACCAAATCGTTGTTATTCTACTGAGAATCTTTATTTAGAACTCAGTCATAGGATTTCAGAAATCAATTTTCCAAGGAATTCGGGGACAGTACAAACCACGATCGATAGAAACAGTCTAAGCAATATTTTCGACACGTTCGGGTGCTCCATTAGAATTCCACCGTGCCAAGTTCAACCTTGTCTCCGTGACCTCTCAACGCGAGAACGCGGATGGGCTAAAGATAAGGCACGTAGTCATTAATTTCGGGGGCAACACGTGCCTCGGGGTGTCGACATCGCGAAGACACCCAGCCGTCGTCGCCCGTTTGTACACCCCATGTACACCTTCAGTTCTACCGAACACTAATTGTGAGCCTGTAATTTACTTACACTCGTGCCAGTCCCAGGAACGCTTTGAATTTCCCCTGGAATTTCTATCTCCGTCTTGGTCCGTGACACACTTTAAGCGAACACATGCTTCCTGTCGGTAGGACATTCGAAAATATCCTCGGGATCGACGCGAGTCCTCTAATCTCGTTCATCCTGATCCTCCTGACAGTAACAGAAATTGAATTTTCTCGTCAATAAATCCTGTCTCACAGAACTTAACCCTTTAGGCCCCGAGCTTGCCACCAATTTTATTAAACCTGGTAGCTACCTAATTGTCCTTAAAAGTTCAATATAAGTACTCGTAAAGCAACAAACTATTTTCTGTAATACAGTCCAATAATTTTTTAAGAAATGGTCCCAGAATTTCTTCAAAATTTGCATTTAATGGAAAATTAACAATTGTAATAAAATATTAAAATAATAGTATGATCTAGAAAAGGGTTTGGCAAATTTTTTTTGGAAAGGGTCAGGTCGTAAAATTTTTAGTTTCGGCGGGCCGGGTAGCAAACTCGAAGACATTTACATGGGTAATTCTACTCATAGAGCAACAAAAAAGGTTCAAAATTTTTTTATTTTTAATTTCTTCATGTAAAAAACAATATTAACCTCGCGGTAATTTGCCTGATCTAGAATATAAAGAATTGAGCTAAGTCTAATTATCTGTTTCACATAAGTTTTTCTAGAGAGTAGAATGAACGCGTCTGACCATAGATCGGGCCATTCCACTTGCGAAAGGCTTTATCCTAGCGCCGTCCATAACCGTAATAATAACACGAGTTGTATTCCCGTGACATTCGAATTCTATTGTCCACTGTGACCATCGATCGAGCCTATTGTTTCAAGTTACCGGATTCGCACTCTCTTGAGGAGTTCGAACAATACTAGCACGGGCACGCAAACGTTAACGGGTGCTCCGATTGTCGTTCGAATCGACCGATCGACTATCTATTGCGTCCCAAATTAGCCAATCCGATACCACGGGGTTTAGTCGGCGAGACCTAGTCGGTGGGCGCGAATTATAACCGTTCCCCATGAATCCTCGCGAATCGTGCTCGCATATGAATACAGCAATTAACGCTGACAAATATACCTGTTCTATCCGCGGAGCACGAGCACGGGTTCTGCTAACAATGGTTCGGATGGTGTCTGTGATAATTGACGTTACTTCGATTCCATTTACAAGGCATCGCCGCTGGTCCGACGACACTTTTATGCTTCGCACAGTCATGATTCGCCATTATTTTCTTCTCCATTTAATTAATTCACCGTCTGATAAAATTACTCCATTGATCCCCTTTCTATTTCGCGTCTCTTCAATTCGTCTCTTCAATTGGTCGCCGTCTGCTCGATGTTTGGAGACCGTTAAATCGCAGTTTCTGATTCAATTATCGACTCGTACTACTGAATTCTCCTCGACTCGGGGTTTCTTCAATTGTCCAACGATATCAACCAAGTCCATTTACTTCTGGAGCCTCTCTGTTCCCCGAAGTCTCGTTTGTCTGCCAGCTTCGGCCCGACTTTTCCCGGAATATTGTTCTTTTTACAGCCGATGATTCTCCAGCACCAAAAGTTCTGCATTCATCGATGATTCAGTGGATCCTTCAATCATAAAGTTGCCGCCGCCTTGGCGAACCGCATTAAACGCTCGAGACAACGCTGGAAAATACACACTCGGTTGCCGTCGCCGTCCGAAACTTTTCACACACGTCGCCAACACACACACACACAGAAGATTGCACACATACTGCAGAACTTAGTGAGAAACATTGTCGTCGAGAATTAGTTTACGCATTCACGTAGAACCTGCTATCCCCTTGTGGAAACACCAAAAATAATGGAAAGAAACTTTCTACTCACGCTGAGACAGTCTTCGGAGAATCTCTGTTGGAAATTGAATATTTAGATCCCGTGTCTCATTTTGCGGTGACTTTATCCAATAATTTCACTATTGGCGAGGTATTTATTACTTCCAAGTACTCAAGTACTCAATTTAGCGATCACAGAATGTATTCCCCTTAGTTTTCTCCGTGAAAAATGAAGGAGGACCACCGAATACGATGCAATCTCGTGAGGGACTGCGGCTGCACTAATCCAGACCGAAAACGTCATTCGGTTTACCCGGGGACCTCCCCGGAGCCGTGTATTTACATTGCATGGTACACAATCGCGCCGGAGAATATATTGGCATGACACGAATAATTGAATCTGACGGGGAATTTCGTTGCGGCGGCGTTCTGGATATTTAGTTTGAGTCCTCGGCGAAGACTCGGCGAGTTTCGAAGGGCGGAGTTTGCGGTTGCGACCCGGGGGGAGGGGGGAGTGGGGGGGGGGTGCGAGTTGTCGGCACGAGTGTTTCTGTAATATCAACTGTTTACTTTGGACACGAATTTTCTTGCCGGTGCGCTCGCGTTTCTCCGGCGGATTCAACAAAAATCTACTGCAAATAGAAAGCTGTCTGCAGTTATAACGTTCCGAGCAATTTGAGGCAACACTTGCACAACTGTTCCCGTGATTTGATATCAGTCTTCGCGGATATACGAGACGGGAAAATATTCCGGTTCCTTTTTGTGGTCGTAAAGAAAGCTTTGTAAGGTTAGAGAAGTAGCTTGAGTCGAACGTGGCCAGACAAATAGAATATCATGGTACGCTTTGAGAAATATTGAAACGAATATGAATCTGAGAAATATACAGGGTGTTTGACTACGGGTGGGAGAAAATTTAAGGGGTGGTTCTCCATGATAAGTCGAAAATGAAGAATAAAAAAATTGCGATTCCGGCTTCGTTATTTAGTTATTAACCCATAGCACTCGAGTGGCGACTCTGCGGCGCTACTAAAAATTGCTGTACCATTATTCAAAGTATTCTATGAGGTATTATATCAATTTCATATTCATGAAATTTAAAAAATCAGAGGGAATATCTAGGTCGGAAGAAATGTTTAACTTTTAAATTAAAATAGCTCCGAGTGGAATGGGTTAACAATTAAAAATCCACCTAAAATGCGGCAACCCATAACTAAATAACGAAGTCGAAATCGCAATTTTTTTATTCTTCATTTTCGACTTATATTGTCAAGGAGAACCACCCTTTAAATTTTCTCCCACATGTAGTCGAACACCCTGTATATGAACATCAGATTTCTCGTCTGACTACAAACTAACATATTCTACTTATCTAAGAAAAACCCAGAGTATCTTTCGAATTTTACCCGTCCTGTTCGTTTGATGAATATTTATGAGATTGATGATAAAATCACAAGCGCAGATTCTACAAGGGTTTCCTTATTATAAGTTAAAGTTTAAATTGTGGATTTGTATGTACATTCGCAGACCACCCGAAATTAATGACGCTATTCTTCTTGCTGCGAAACAAAAATTTCAAATACGTGTTTTAATTAAAGACCTCCTAACGAGTGGAATAAAAATATACCGAGCGAATGTTCGCTTGGTTTCAGTAACGAACGGTTCAACGAGGAAAGAAATGTCCCTAATAAAGCAAGTCCACATGTACAAGAAATATAAAAGCGAGGCACCGACGACTTGCTACACGACGCGGTCCTAAATTTTGTCTAAGAAATAACAGCAATTTCCAACCGGTCGCCACCTGCGCCAAGACAAAATTCGAGCCCTTCACCGCTTGAAATATCTGTGTTCTCTTTATACTTTATATCAGTCTTAAATTTTTTAAATATTACCCCAGCATGTCGGAGATTTTATGGCTTCACAGATGTTTTAACTTTTTGACACAATATCTTGAAAACGAGTCGACCAATTTCAGTGAAACTTTACAGACATATAACTATTCCAATATTATTCGAATACAAAGTAAATCCATAATTGCAAAATTAAAGATTTGCTATTTAAAAGCAAGGGTCACTTTTTAATTCTCTAATATATCTTATTTTCATTTTGACGATTGTGCTACACTCATGTAGACGCAGAATCTTGTCGATTTTTGGATTTCGTTCAACAATAGCCACAGGTATAACGCAATTTATGATAAATATTTTTTTTCTGCCCGTAAACATATAACTTCGAAATAAATCAACGTTCTTCAAATGATTCTGTACATCTCGAAAGCTCACTCAGAAGTCCACCAAGTTTGACATCGATACCTGCGTCTCGAAGAAAAAAATTTGCTGAAAGTGTCTTGCTCTTTTTATCGTCGCAGCAGGGTAAGTCTCGCGACCCCCGCTGCGAAAAAAGACGCGAAAGCCGTTGAAAAAGCTGGACCCTCTCGGTGCTGCGTTAATTCCATGTGCTTCGTAGTCACGGCAGAATTCTTAAGATATTTTTTTCCCTTTCACCGGCTCGAGGGGGTGGTTGTGCTCCTTAAAGATTGAATGAGGCGCGCGCGGCGACGTTCTCCTCGCGCGCTGCGTATCGATCCCGCGCTCCTTTTCGGTTTCTTTTTTTCTGGGCTCGTCAGGTGGATAGAGTTAATTACAGAGAGCGGTTGAGCTTCCACCCCTCGACGCCGATTTGAATGATAGAGAGAGGGAGAGAGAGAGAGAGAGAGAGCTCGGCAAATTTTTCGCCCCTTGAATTTTTTCGTACGGCTTCGAACGAGCGCGTCTCGAACTCGGGAATCGCGCCAAGTGAAAAAGTTAATTAGGAAGGGGAAAGTTTACAATTCTCCCGTTGAACCAGCTCGCTAACAACGACAGTTGCCGGTGCAATCGCTGACCAGGATCTCTCGTAACCTCGACTGAAGTTCTATAACGACATCGGAAAACCATAGCTCGGAGTGCTCGTTCGTATAATAATAATTCTCCACAAAATTGCCTTCAGGCTACGTTCCTTCAGCTGGATTATTTTCTAATCATTAGGGAGGCTGGCCGGACGTTCTATACTTCAAAGCTTTATTTCAGCTTTTTCTCAAATAAAAATGTCTTCACTGTTCGTACACTGCTCAGAAAATTGATTTTAAATATTAAAAATTATACGGATTATAAATTTTCTGTTAGGAATTGCAACATTGACCCATACTCGTTGTATCACTGCACTAATAATCCATCCGTTCGTCTGCACATTCTCCAAACAATGACATTAATTAAATTCTAACTGGCCAACACCGCTAAAATGCAAACGAAGCCAGTAATACACTCCATCCAGTAGTATAAGATCCTGTTTGGTCAGACGAGTGTTTGCTCCGACACGATACTTGTCAAAACGAGCTCGACCCAGGTCCGGGATCTTTCGAAATCTCAATAGAAGCTGAACGTTATGAGCTCCCGAGACAAACAAGCAAGGATTCCCTCGAGTGAAAAAATGAGCGTGCGTCCCGACGAAATTCCAATTACCAGGGGGGTAATTATAATTACCCGGTATCCGCAGTGTTCAAGCATGCGCATCAAATATCCCCAACGACTCGGGGTTTAATTAGAGAGGGAAGCTTACTTTAACGGGTGAAGCTCGATTAAAGACCGCCGCCGAACTCCGCGGACGGAAAGTTTGCCCCGTACCTCACCGGTCGTGACACTCGCCGCCCTCCTTCACGAGTCAACACTCGGGAGACACTAACGCGTGGACCGCAGCGCGATATAAACGGTGTTCAGCCACTCTGGAAACTTCGCCACGGGAAAACACGCCCCGGGCGATACTCTGGCCCCTGTGCTAACAGGAAGAGACGATTACGGCATCGTCTCGAATCCGACAGCCATTAACCTCCCTCATCCGTTGATGCACGACTATCCCCTATACCTGTGTCCAAGAGTAAGAACTGTTTCCAGGTGCGGTGCTCGCGGTTTCACCCTTAGCCGTGACGTATCTCCTCCCGTCATTCGTGACTTCTCCGCGTTCACGAGGATATTTTAGAGCGTCGAGCGGCCCCGGGATCAGCATCGTCTCGTGTACCGATTTGTCAGTGACAATGTCGATGCTGCGGGTGACCAGAGAGGAGTTGGATGTGACACTACTCCCGGTGAACAAAGACCGAGCGGCTCCATTTGTCAAATAGACACCCTGCCAGCATGTCTTGCTATAGGCGGGCCTGTTCTACTTGTTCGATTATACGATCGTGTAATTTATGGGCCTCAGGTGACGCTCTTATAACTCCGATCGCATAAAGTGTACCTTCGACAGCGTGTTGTGGGTGTAGCCTGTGGTCTGACCACCAGCTGGTACAATCTACTTCGCTGATCCCTGGTAGACTGAATTTAAGTGGTTGATTGGGCTTCTGGAATTTTTCAGAGACTTATCCCACTTGTCTGATCAATATCGGGTATAATCTACTTGAACCGTCGCAACTAAACTAATTTACATATTTCATCCAGCTCTGAAGAACTTCTGGAGTTGAATGAATTCGCGTGTTATAATGTACAGTAGTATGTTCCCCGTCTGATCCTAGACAAGCGTAATCTACTTGAAGGATTTCACAGTGAAATTAATTTTGATCATCGTACAGTGTTATTATTTCACTTGTCCGACTCTAAATAAATCTATCCTACTTTGCTGACTACCAGTCGGTCCTTAAACGTTGCTCGACGAGATTCAATATTGTATTTCGAAACGCAATCTTGCACTGTTTGTCAGACCAATACCAAGCACAATCTACTCGCCAGATCGAACTCAGTCTAATTCACTTTTTTCGTTTCACCGTCCAATAACGTTACCCCGGCGGATTCAACCTGGTTCCCTCGAGCTCGTACTCGAGCTTACTTTGTTCTACTGATTAAGAGGGGGCACAATCTACTCGGCTGACCACACACTGATTCCTTCTACTTTCTTCGCTGTAGTTCTCGAGACTTTCCCCCCAAGCAGGTGTTTCTGGTGCGGCTATGTACACCTTCCTCCACTGTCTCGATGACTCTTTCCCCAGAAATATTCGAGCACTTGTGAATAAAGTATAACAGACAGAGTGACGTCAGCTGGGAATTTCGAGACGCAAGCTCCCCGAGCGATGTTCAATTTAATGATCGTGGTAGTTTCGCCATGTGTGACGACCAGTTGGCTTGCTCGTAGCTATTCCGGTGAACTAATCCGAATTACTCCAGCCCACCGCGTATTTCTGCCACTGTGCCTTGTAAAACGGCGGATTCGCGCGCCGCGAAACTCCCCTTTGACGATTCACGTATCGCGTTGTTGAACCGCGGGGTTCTTTGGAACGACGAATAATGCGCTGCCTAACTGCGTTCCGCAGTAATACTCTGCCAGTTAAACGTCTCAATCCCCGAGGAGCGCTGTTTAATCTACTTTCCATTGATACGGCTGACGAGCACACCTATGGGAACCGGTATCGATAATCGCTGTGCTCGAGGAGTCGGCAATGCGACTCCGAAACTGTTTCTCGCGGAATACGCGGAGCGGACGGAGCAAAAATAAATCGCACTCGAAATTTAAAGGGGATAATCGATTTTAGCAGAGTTTTTAGTAGAGTTAATTAGGAATGGCAGGGATAACTTTGGAGATCTAGGAGAATTATGTAGGTATTTGGCGAAAATAGTATTCATTAATTAGAATTGATCTCCTCGCGAACGGTGACATAGAGGATTAAAGCTCTCAATAGCGTTACGCTGTCGACCTCGGGAACTAATGGGAATGTCAAAGAGTCAGTGGGTAATGCTAGCAAATTGGATACTCGCGATCGTCGCACAGACTGGTAATTGTGCTAAATACCTGGCCAAAAATATTTTCTTGTTTTTCCTACGTTATACAGTCAGTTTATGAATTAAAAAAGTCATTTCTAACTCATACTAGTGACAGTAAGTTTTATTTATGGGTGTTCATATGTAAAACTAAGGTACTAACTTTTCTTGTAAATCTTTCATTTTTGCATTAAAGAGTCGCTTTGTGCTTTCTCTTACTAGCTCGTGCAGTTGCTTTCGAGTCTTGACGGAATCCACAGAAACTGGACCAAACGAAAAAGAAAATTAACCAAATAACAAAAGAGGGGGTATATTTGGAGTTTCATTTTTCTTTAATGTGAAAACTTGGGAAAACTTTTTTGCGGTATAGTAATTCTAGATATCCTGAAGTTTAACAACACGTAACTTTGATGCTGTTGCGATGAGTTGTATATGTTTACAAGAAAAGTAATGAAAATCCAAGAGCTTTTAGTCAGGCTTGTAGATCGGTAAAAACACATAAAAAGATTTTAACATTGGTAAAAATATAATTAATATAATGTACATACCTTGTGCAACAATATCCATCATAAGTTTCGCCACAAAAATCACTTCCAAGATAAAAATTATCACAACAAAAAGATGCTTTTATTATGTATTATTGTATTGAACAAGTGCTAGGTTCTAAATGCAGGCATCTGTGACTGGTTGGGTTACCACAGATAGGGAGTGCACCACGCGACGGCATGTTTATCTATCTATTTTGGGACGTAACCACAGCTCTATATGTAAATATTTACAATTTCGATTTTTGGCCAGGTTTTTCGCACAAATACCAGTCTGTGCGTCAAGTGCCCGTTATATATCACTGTTTTCCCTAATGGAACGCAGCTCCTGCGGAAACAGTGTCCCACGTGTAAGAAAATAGTGATGTTTGCGGGTCGACTCGAGAACGTGGAAGATGTGGATCGCGAGATAGACCCGCCGATAACTAACTCACACAGAATAATGTGCTTCGGTAACGTTTACGTAGGATTACTTCGGTTAAACTGCTTCCTGCGTAAATAAGCGAGCTCCTTCAGAGTTTCGGGTGCAACGGTGCGGTAGTTGGATTGATATTTAATTGCGGAAAGCGGAGCATCGAGGAACTTCCTCTATGATACTGTTGCAGCGATTCTCCTTGTGCGTTATGGAAGATTTATCGTTCCCGAGATACGAAAAATATAGTGAAGTTCGAGTGGAGGTGAGAAGATCGATGTGTATACCGAGTAGTTAAACATCAATCGAATTCTTCCGGAGAAGTTATTTCCTTGTTCGATCTGCCAATTGAGTTGCCCTGGCGAAGTAGTTCGAGCTAACCTCTACAGAGTCAAGGAGAATGCAACAGTTCTTGGTCAGACGAGTGGTCTACGTCGGTATGCAGTCAGCCGAGGAGATCGGGTCAGTGGCTAGCACGACAAGTAGAATGGGATCGTCTCTTGTCAGTGAAGTAGAATGATTCGGGCTTTGTGTAATGAGTAGAGCTGCTTCGTATCTAGTCGGACGAACTGAATGACATATTGCCCCGATACAATGTTCTTCCCCGATATTAGAAAGCAGAAATTTTATTGTGAAAATTTTGTCAGTGTAAATGTTTCTGCCCGATTACTAAAATACAACAAGCAATCGAACATTTGCACTGTTCATGTTTGAACGTTTATTTCGTCCACCAAAAATTCATATTTCCCGAAACCGCAAATCCCCAATAAATTGACCAACAGCTCACCGTAATCGGCTGTCGCTGGACCGAAACTACTGCCATCGATCAGCAACCCAAGTGAAAATACTATCGTGTTATCAGATAGAGAATCATGATTGATAGATTCCCGAGCTGGTGATCGATTTCAGAATTTTCTGGTAGCGCGACATATTGCCGGTTGAATTTATCGTTCTGGCAATATCGTTCGTTTCGCCGACATCTTGGTTCCGAGAGGAACGAAATTTTCTGGAGACGTCAGAGAGGAATTTAGGGAACCCACCGGACATAATGCACGCAGGCGCGCACGCATCTCGCGACGCAGGCCAACGCGGAAGACAGAGCGACGTGGGATTGGTATACTAAATTCCCCAGGGTTGACACGTCTCGTCTTGGCTGGTGCTCGTTGCCGCATTAGCCGCGGGGGTGGAGCGAGGTCGTCGCTGAAAATGCAGCAGCATTTCTGCATTAACACACACACACACACACACACACACACACACACACATGTGCCAGCACGGCTGACTTTCCGAGCTGCTGCGAGCAGAGGCGACGCCGCGCCGTGATTCTTTCGCTGGCCCGTCGCCGCCAACGAATCCCCTCCGTGTGTTTCTAACGGCTTAGCTAAATGTCAAAGTGAACCATGGTTCTACGAGAAACACAGCTGTGCACTGTCATTCCGGTTCAATCAAGCCGGATCAGCGTGTGCAATTAACGAGCGTGCTGTGTAGATCTTTCCTAGAAAGCTCGATTTTTCGACAGCAGTTAAAATTAATTAATCGTTTATCAGCTCTATGAATCTATAAAATCTTCAAGCCGACAAAGCTGAACAATTTATTCGACGCGTAAAAAATTATCACTTGCAAACAGGATTTAATATTCGACGAACGTTTCCTTTTATGACCGTTTTAATTGTTTCCCAGAGCTTTCTTCGGGAGATTATATCACTGGTCTGGTTATATTTCAAGCTTGACAATACACACAAGAGAAATAGATAATACTAGTAATGTACGATAGTATGGGGAATGCAAAAGGGAAAAATGGAAGTCGTGCTATTTTTACGGTTATACTACTAGCATCGCGAAGCTGTGTCGTTCCGTTTCCGCAGCGACCCTCGCGTTCTGCGGTATTTTACGAGTTAATCGTGTTTGTAGAAGGGGCCCTGTTGTTATTAGACTTCTTGACTCGAGTGTGTTCCCTTCGACGCTCGCTATTCCCCTTGAACCGCGCGCGTTCAATTCCGCTGATACTTTTCATTGCCCCGGCGCGCGACATGGCAGGGGGGCCGTTCGCCGGTTAATTCAAACGATCACGGCTCCCAATCCGCTGTGGATTTAACGCGGACGCCGCGCCGCGCCGGGGCCGGAAATGAGGGCTGTCGGCGAATCGATCGAGGCTTGTTTGCCGAACGCTCGCGCGAGCCTCAGAGTCTGCCACATCCGCTCTCTAAATATGTTGGGTAATATTGGATATACCGTTGCATCCATATGATTTGCCGACCCTGCCGCGAGGCCGCTTGCACCTCGTTAACAAACTGATCGATTTTGATGGCAAAGATGCTTACGGCCATCCACTTCCATAATATTCCGACGCTTTCATCGCTGCGATAAGCTTACGCTGCCTGGGTATCTTGTCAAATATTGTGAATAGTGATGGGCGTGATACAAGTCTTTCTCATGATCTTCAAACAATTAAGGAACTTGTATTGGTATCACGGCAACGTCGAATGTATCGATACTTTCGAGCCTGTGCCAAACCTTCATGTTCTCCATAAATGGTAGCGATACCTAAATGATACCTTCTTAAATGTCCCCGCCCTTTATAAATTTGTCTTGGATGAAATTGGTATCGATACATTCGCAATTCACGTCTTCACCGTTTTAAACGTACCAGCATAATATTTTCATTCTATCTTCCTATCTCACGCTTGATAGTAGTAAGTATAATATGTAGGATGTACGTTACATGTATACTTGTCATTCAGTCGACTAGACACCACAGGATAACAAACCCATCCAAGATGTACTTATAAAGGATCGAGGCTTCTGAGTAGTAATGGGCCTTGAGCATGTTCAAGCAGTATAGATTCCTTGTGACAAAGAATCATGAAATCACAAGCGTGTGATTCTCTGGGTATCAAAAAGTATCTATCCCTAATAATAGTTGCTCAGAAACCCCCAAACAAGTACTTAAGTATCGAATTGTTTGAAGATCATGAGAAAGACTCGTATCGCGCCCATCACTACTTCTAAGCAACTATCATTAGGGATCGATACATTATGTGATATCATGATTCTTTGTCACAAGGAATACTTATACCTACGGGCCGTTTCCTAGTTTCATTGCTTTGATGTGTCGAGGGTTTTTCCAGGCAAGACCCTTCTGCGACACATCTGGCAGCCTCTGTAGTATCCTCAAATATCTGGAAGATACTTTTAGAAAGCAGAGAGACAATTTTGAAATGGTCGGTAAATCCAAAATAGTCAAACATTCTCAAACGTCTTCAAACGCATCTCACCACGAGACACTTCGCTATAACTGAAGCATTTCTACGAACGAAATGCTTTCAACCACAATTTAGCCCCAGTTACACTCGAACATATCCAAAGAATCTATCTCAAACACTCTCAAACAGTCCAGCCAGTCCACAGATCCAAAAACAAACAAAAGCTTGCAGCACCAAGACTACTTTCAAAATCATAAGATCCTCGAATCCTCGTCGAACAATAGCAAACCATTCCCATTAAACAACCCAGACTGCCCATTAATAAAATTCACTGTCTCTTCTTGAGAGTATTGAACATGCTCAAGGCCATCACTACTTGTGAGTACAGCGACTGCAGATATTTTCGCGAAGAAAAATTCTTATTTTCGCCCGTAAATGATATCTGATCGTAGATTTTTATATTCTACTGTGGGAATGCACTGATGCATTCCTTTTGTCTCGCGGTATACAAATCTGCTTTGTTAGCGTTGCTGTATCTGTAAAGGCACAGCTTGTTGCCGGTGACGTTCGTCAAAGGTGCGGAGCACTTTGTTCCGTTTCCGTCTCGGTTGTTGCGTCTCGGAGTTGTGGATGCAGGTGCGAGAGAAACGTTCTCTCCCCCGCATCCAAGAATAATGCCGAGTCCGGCAGAACCCCGGCCGGCGTTCTTTGCAGTGGCGCTAAGGGAAATCCCCTTTTCGACCGCCATTCACTGTCGTCGAGCGCACGTCGACACGTGCCATCGTGGAGATACATTTCTCCTCTTCCGAGGGAACATCGAAAGGCCACGGGACACCGTAAATTCGACCTGCAGGGAATACGTCGCCGTATATCAAAGTAATCTCCATGCAGGTGCTCGTGTCAACGCGAGGACGAACGAACAAGAAACCGTGGACAGAAAATTGTCTGGCCGAATCGACGAGTTCCGCGAACTAGTTCTGCTCCTTCCATTCGATCAAATTCCCGTCCGAAATAACCTGCCGGGTAGAGGGGGGCCGGGATCGATTCGACGGAGGCAAGGGTTCGGGGAAAAATGAGTGGACTCGTGACGGGAATTGAAAAGCAGCCGCGATGAATGGCCAGGAAACTGGCAGCGCCAAAGGGAAAGCGTTGCTCGTAATTACGAGGCACGCTCGAAACCGGAAGGGGACACGGGGCCAATTTCACTGTGCCTCGGCCTTTTCATTCTGCGATGCGATAATGCCGTTTCCCCTTCGCTTGCCCCGATATTCTACGGAAATGTTCCAAACGTCCGATACTCGGGCCGTCGTAATCTACTGAACTGATCGTTTACATTCCTCCCGTCCGCCGATCTGACATTATTTCGAGCTTGATTCCCCTTTCCACACGTTGTTCGATCATACGCCGTCTAAATCCGCTGGATCGCGCGTGCACCGTTTCCGTAAGCTACCTTCGCTTCAGTAGATTTTTATGATATCACGTTATTCGACGTTGTCTCGCTATGCACGGGTTTGTTCTACTTTTCTTGATACTGTAGTAACCAATTCTACTTTGTCTGATCCCAGAACGGCCTTCATATGTTGCAAACTCTTCTACATAGATCTATTTTCTTCGTGATAAACAACCACGGTTCATCTGTCTGGTTTGACTTTACGTAGTCCTGTTCTACTTTGAGCTTCGAGCTTCCCTGGTATTCCTTAGTATTCGAGCTTTACTGGTTATAGACGGATTTAATCTACTTTCTCTTTGCAGCGGTAGATATATCTTTGTCTGGCGAAAGGCAGGCTAATTCTACTTCCCCTGAACAATGGCAGGCTTATTCATTGGCGTGTGATTAACAACAGGTTTAATCAAGATCGTCCGATCAGAAACAGGCTTACCCTTCATTGTCTGATCAAAAGCAGATTTACCCTACCCTGTGCGATCAAAAGCAGGCCTATCCTACTTGGTCTGATCATAACCAGGCTTACCCTACATTGTCTAGTCATACAGTCTGCTTCCTTTGTTTGCTCAAAGACTGGGCTACGCCACGTGCCTGGTCAAAGACTAACTTATTCTCCATGCTTGGCTGGAGATCAGCACATTCTACTTTGTCTGATTACATGCAGGGTTGTTCCCGTTTTGTAGCCAAAGCTTGACTTGCTCCACTTGTCAGGCTCAGGTCTGACGTGTTTAACTTGTCCGCTCGCACTTGTCCGATTCTACTTCGTTGGGTTACATCTCTGTTTTCATCTTTATCTTCGCAGTGAGTGGAATTATACGTCAGCCCTTCCGTCCATTAGTACAGTAATTAATTTCTTTTTCCACCGGTCTGACCAAGCACGGTGTAATTTCACTTGTGACCAAGTACTGCCTGTATCCACGGACAGGATAATTTCGGGTCGAATTGAAGGTGCGAAAGTATTTAAAACGGTGTTTAGAAAAAAATTTCGAGATTTTTCGAGCACAACGCAGACCCATTTAACTTGATTGCTCCACTTGTCAGGTTCAGGTCTGACGTGTTTAACTTGTCTGCTCGTTCGTGTCCAATTCTACTTCGTTGGGTTACATCTCTGTTTTCATTTTCATCTTCGCAGTGGGTGGAATTATGCGTCAACCCTTCCGTCCATTAGTACAGTAATTAATTTCTTTTTCCACCGGTCTGACTAAGCACGATGTAATTTCACTTGTGACCAAGTACTGGCTGTATCCACGGACAGGATAATTTCTGGTCGAATTGAAGGTGAGAAAGTAATTAAAACGGTGTTTAGAATAAATCTAGAGATTTTTCGAGCACAACGCAGATCTATTTAACTTGACTTGCTCCACTTGTCAGGCTCGGGTCTGACGTATTTAACTTGTCTGCTCGTACTTGTCCGTTTCTACTTCGTTGGGTTAAACCTCTGTTTTCGTTTTCATCTTCGCAGTGGTTGGAATTATGCCTCAATCGTCCACTAGTACAGTAATTAATTTCTTGTTCCACCTGTCTGACCAAGCACGGTGTAATTTCACTTGTGACCAAGTACTGGCTGTATCCACGCTCCGATTATTTCTCGTCGAATTTAAGGTGAGAAAGTATAATTACAACGTTGTTTGGAATAAATTTCGAAATTTTTCGAGCAAAACGCAGATCCATTTAACCTAACGTGCAATCGAACGTTTATCCTTCGTCGAGGGAACGAACGAGGGAAACCGTGTTCGCTGTGGCGCGCCCCTCGTAATGGCCGAGCAGCTCGTAACACGTGAAAGCCGTTTTCCTATCTCAGTTTCCCAGGTCGACCCCCAAGAAAGCTCAAGGGCGTCCCGGCTGGAAAGTCAGGGACAAATTGACGAGAAGCTGACGGGTCGGCACGTAGAGACGAAGGACAGAGAAATCCCTCTGGGAGCGTAGAGTTTTCTGTACAGAGTTCGCCACGAGTAAATCCCTTGAAATTTTGATGCGGTGGAAATGAATTTGAGAAAAAGCACCGGAGACGGTTTCCGTCACTACACGCGGAAATACGCTGCCGCAGAAGCGAGCAGAAAGTTGCGATTCCTCGCCGAGTGCTGGCCTCGAGGAATGCAAAACGCGATGAAAACGGTTCCGTTGAAAAATTCAGATCCTGTCAAGAATTAAATTATTTCCGTAGCCACAGAAACGAGCGTGCAACGATAATAATTCGAAAACCGGAAAAAGTTGAAAGATAAAGATAGAACACATACTACAAGCACGAAAGTAGATTCCCCAAGTTAGATATAACAGAAGTTACGACGTATTTAACGTTGGAGTACTGCACGGCGTGTTACGTAGCACATTCGACTCCCACCAAATTGACCAAGGTTCGATTCCCACCAACACCTCCAACGATTTTCTTTCTCTGAAACTCTAACGCGACTCTTCCTAACGATTCTAATCACCGGAAAACATCAATGGGAAACCTCTTCAGAAATATCCAACGGAATAAAAAAATATTCCGACCACGTAGCACGAATGGAAAATTCATTTGGACTCACCAGGATCGCAACGCGTTTCCACGGAATGGAGGACAGAGTGTATAGCGCGTGTATGTTTGCATTCATGGATTTCTGAATCTTTGAAATCACGCAGGACGATGCGGAGAAGAAAACAACCGTCGGCGCATGTGCACGTGCATACGTGACGGACGATCACGCTACGAAATTCAAGGGAACGGACGAGTTTCCCGATAGGCTGGGGACCGAAACCACGGGAACCATTTTCCGCGACGTGACAGGTGTTCGTGATTTTCCTGGTGAGAGGTAAAAAACAGGAGCGGGGAGGAGTATATCACTGGAAAAACGAGTGGAATGTGCTTTTCCTGTGTTGCGTGTGCTCTAACGGGGAAACACACACACACACACACATTCTCTCTCTCCCCGTTCACTTTGAGGTCCGTCATATTTCTCGTCGGGCTTTTCTGCCGCGTTTACGGGTGACGGTAAAGCTAACGGCCATCAGAGAAATCATTTGATCGTTCCGGGTCAGTCGTAAAGTTTCTACGCGGCGTTTTTCGATGCCTGCTCGCTTGGCCAGGCTTTGCTTATCGCCCGTCCAGGCACGGTGTCACCGGCACTATAACTTGTGCCCACGACTGTTTAGAAGAACTATATTGCCAATATCGTGTTGGGTCTCGAAAATGACCCGGCCGGCTCTCAGGGAAAGTGGCCTTTACGGCGCGGCGTGGTGTTATTAAGATCATCGGAGATATTGCTCTTGGATTTCGTTGCGCGTAAATCGCAGCTGGGGTCTTAAACTGTGATAATCGTCGGGAAGTTCCGCTCGTTGGCGCGTTAACGGGACACCCTAGGGACTATCCTCGCACACCATACCTGCCCTAATAGAACGTTATCGAACATGTTAATAGTGTTTCCAAATTTTCCCGACAGCGTCGCGCCCAGTCTATTAAAATTCCCTGTAGACTTTCGTACGATTTTCTGCAACCTTGTTTCTTAGACTGAAAACAGAAGACAGGACAAACATGGTATATATAGTCCAGGTTCTGGCGAATTGAAGTTTCGGGGGATCTGAAGACATTTCGGTCGTTTAGCTGGAATTGGTGCTTCGATATAGTTTCAGGACACAGAGGGGGGTCGAAGAATGAGAAATGTCAGATCGTACAATGGCTGACCCAGTATTCGGTAGACTGGTGAAGACCTCCGCAGAGGTGTTACGCGCGTACAAGGGTGAAAAGTCGTCATCCCAGGAACCGAGGCAGAAATCTCGATATGCAGATTAGAAGGGTCGAATATAGAGGGCGAGAGCTCTGTCCAATCGGAGTTCAGACTCGGTTTCCGGCATCCATCCACTGCTGCGGAATATTCAATTGGTCTCCTGGTCGAACCCGAACCTGCCCTCTTCAACCCTCTGTTCATCCCTCTCTTCCAACTGGACTAAAAGCCACTCTTTCTTCCGCGCGGTTCTTCGCGCTTCGTTTCGAATGCCGAGGGCTCTCTCCATTTCTCCTTCTCTTTCCGGGTTCGTGAAGTCTTGCGAAAACAAGAAATCAACTGGATTCTGGATGGAATCCATTGGAGAGGAGAGCTTTTCCGGTGTCCATGCTAATTTATGGATATTGCGTGGTGGTTCGTTAATAACCACTGTCCGTCGGGTCTGCTGGGACTTCCCTTCGAAATAGTAGGTTCGCGAGAACACAGAAAATAGAGAAGTTGAATAAGTTTGAGTTTACAAGATTTTATGTTTTGATAACTAGACTATGTTTATGCATCTACAATCTACAAGAATAATTTACTAATGAATTTGACTCGGCTGGGCGGAAATAAAATGTACAATTCTGTTGGTAGAAGGCGTTTTATTTAAACGCTTCAGTAAAACGGACGTCCATTAACGCCAGAATCGCCGGAGCTGTTAAAGTGACATTTCAGCTTTCTGGTTTAGGGACTATTACAGGACTGTTCAAGCCTTTATTTTTTGTAGCAGTCTCTTTCATTAAAAGAACGTCCGGAAACGATTCCAAAGTGGAGGTACCTAAAAATCTACATCGAATAAATATTCGGAGGACTTTGTAAGAGAACTATACTTCTCGGCACAAAGGATCGAAATAAAAGATTGCTCGGAGACTCCGTACGCCGTGGGCATAGAAATGTAGAACTCCGTAGAACTTTCGAGTCACGAGTCTTTTCTTGGGGTTGTTCGGCTCAGGATATGCAAACGACGAAAGTCGCCAGGTTTTCGAAGGGCCGTTGTCGGAATTAAAACCAGGAGTTGCCCTAAGGGCGGCCAGTTTTTCGACCGGTGGGCCCGGTTGAGATTCATAACGCGGACCGCAAGGGAACTTGGCGTTTCTGCTCGCGAATTTTTCTCATCCCGTGCCTCTTGATTTCCATACATTCCGCATTCAGGTGCAAGCTTTCTCATTTCGCATTCCCTCTCGCCTTTCACTTGCAACTTCAGCCAATTCATCTTCCGCCATTACCATTCCCGACCGCCGCCAATTCCTCTTGTTGTTAACGGCGCGGCATTAACGCTAATTTTCGCGCGGGCTGCCGCCGCCATCCAACCACTCGTTGTTCCCAGTCTGCCGGTTCTTCTGATCCACTTTTACACAGTCGACGCCGCGGCTGGATCCAATTTGCATACCGGGCCTGTGATTCGCGAATGATTTACACGCGTTCCACCTCATTGCGTGGATTCCCCGAGAAATCGAGCTTCGATTGATCTTCGTGCGTACTCGTCATTCGAACCAACTTCCGCACTACACTGTCGGAAAATTTTCCGAGTTCGAGATGTGCGACTTCTTCGAAAAATCGATCTTCTACATTTTCTTACTGCTTCGTATTTTGAATGTACTTTACATTCATTTATTCCACCAACCATTCTTCATTGTTGGCTTCATTCAGATCTTCAGAAAAATCCGCGGTGCAGGTATTAGCATACTTTGTTACTAAATACCCGAGGTGCATTAGCCAGCGAACTTTCAATTTGTTTATATAATGGAATAATTAAATGGCACACACGGAGCTGGCTCCGAAAATGGGATCGCCAGTAACAGCGCGGAAAAATTGCGGATCCCAGCGCGTTTCGTCGTGCGAACAGCGAACTCAGCAGGTCCCATTGCTCGCTCGGCTAATAAAACGGCCGATCGAGCGATTCAGGAACGATAGTGTGCAGGATGGCGAGAATGAGAGGACAAGAGTGAGAGAGAGAGAGAGAGGGATATAGATAGACATAGTGAGCGAAAACGAAGGAGGATTTCGCGCGCGTCGCGCTGTAGACGATATTACCCGCTTAATGACCGCGCGGATTACTGGCCGTATTTCGAAACGACTTCTCGTTGCCTTTGTTGTCACCCTGACGCCCCTTTCGCAGAGAGCTGTACGGTTGAACGGGCGATCGTTAATGTCAGCGACGCTGGAGATAGTTCTGCTGGTCATTATCCACCTGATAATTACTAGTGATCATTTATTGTCTTTCAGATGTGTGGGAGGGGGTCAAGAAAATTTTTGAAAGCACAGGAAAAGTGAAGTTTCAAGATTATGCTCATTGATAAGTTCGAAAGTTGACTATCTGTCACATGAAAGAAACAACAGTTTAATTGATCGTATTATTCTCTATTTGTCTGACCACACAGATCCTATTTCACTGCTTATCTCATCATAGCATGATCTATACTACCGCTCATACACTGCCCTAATCTACCACTCTCTAGCTACACTCGCCCATTTTACTACTGTTAGTTCATACACTGAATAATTATCCTATGGTCCGACCGTATATTGTCTTATTCTACTTCGATCTGGTTGCACACTGCCCTCATCTACCACTCTCTGGTTTAACTCGCTCATTTTACTACTGTTAGTTCATACACCGAATAATTATCCTATGGTCCGACCATATATTGTCTTATTCTACTTCGATCTGGCTTCACACTGCCCTAATCTACTACTCTCTGGCTACACTCGCCCATTTTATTACTGTTAGTTCACATACTGAATAATTGTCCTATGGTCCCACCATATATTGTTCCATTCTACTTAGATCTGGCTGCACACTGCCCTAATCTACTACTGTTTCATACAGTGAATAATTATCCTATCGTCCCACCATATATTGTTCCATTCTACTTAGATCTGGCTGCACACTGCCCTAATCTACTACTGTTTCATACAGTGAATAATTATCCTATCGTCCGACCGTATATTGTCCTATTCTACTTCGATCTGACTGCACACTGCCCTAATCTACCACTCTCTGGATACACTCGCCCATTTAACTACAGTTAGTTCATACACGGAATAATTATCCTATGGTCCGACCATATATTGACCTATTCTACTTCGATCTGGTTGCACACTGCCCTAATCTACCACTCTCTGGATACAGTCGTCCATTTTACTACTGTTAGTTCATACACTGAATAATTATCCTATGGTGCGACCATATATTGTCTATTCTACTTCGATCTGGCTGCAAACTGCCCTAATCTACTACTGTTTCATACACTGAATAATTAACCTATGGTCCGACCATATATTGTCCTATTCTACTTCGATCTGACTGCACACTGCCCTAATCTACCACTCTCTGGATACACTCGTCCATTTTACTACTGTTAGTTCATACACTGAATAATTATTCTATGGTCCGACCATATATTGTCCTATTCTACTTCGATATGGCTGCACAGTGCCGTAATCTACTACTGTTAGTTTACACACTCCTATTTTACCACTGTTGATGCATACGCTGACTAATTCCCTTACTGCCTACCCATAAACCGTCCTGTAATTGACGATAGTCAGTCGCCTCGCACAGTTGATTACCCGGAAGAAATAAGAAATGATTGTCCCTTACATGTAAGTAATAGTTGTCGTAATACCGCAGGAATTGGCGTTTTGCCGGTGTAAAACGGGGACGATGACTTACGACGGCGTTCTAGACCTCAAGGCAGGATGCGGCTCGTAAACGGAAGGACGTTAGTTGCCGAATTAATAGTCCACCGCGAGATACCGGAACCGTAGTAAAACTTCGTCCTTCGTCCGCTCGGCTGCGCCCTCCTTTGTTAAGCCCCGACAGACAATAGTTTGTCAAGGTACCTGTTTCCTCAACAACGACGCGCGAGTCGAGTGATCCCGTTTCCACAGTGCCAGCGACTATTTTATTGTCCACCCGTGCAACACACGCGATCGCACGTCCACCGAACACAGTTTCATTCGGTTTAATAAAGTGTTCCTCGTTCATTTTGCACTTTGCGACATTTTCGATCTTCCCGGCCCTTGTACATAAAAATCACCGATAAAGTTTAACGAGAAGTTTTTATTTCTCCGAGAATATAATCGGTACCAGGAATTTTTACTGCTTCCAATTTCTGTAAGTCAATCCATAAAAATTTATGTCCGCGCGAAAATCTGCTGACCGATTTTATAATAAACGAACTCGTGTCGGATACAAAGTACGCTAAAAATATTATTCAAAATATAAATATTTCCGAGGCAAATCTGTTATAATCCTTTACCATTTTAACGAGTTAATTCTACATCGCAAATTAATCTTGTAAAATAATGAAAGGTTTTCGTTAGGAATATGCATGTTCACGGTGTCTTGAGGATTTGGGACACACTGTGCCAGGAACCGAGAGTCTAGATCCCAGCAAGGGGTGGCAAACATAATGATTTCACTCGATCGACGCTTCCAAATGAATAGATCAAGATTGCTACCTGGACCGTCCGCGAATGTTTGCCCACCAGATGAGCCAAGAGAATGACCCTGCGCACTGATACCGATATCCCAGAGTCCTCTGGAAATATTTGCCGAGGCCCAGCAAATAGGTGAGCCAGCTGCAAGATAAATAAGGCAGTCAGGCTTCCCGATAAATGGGGTTCGTCCGATTCCGTCTGGTGAATGGAAGACGGACGAAGGGCTGAAGGGTCTTGACACAATACTGCTCCACGATCCCACAACTTTGCAAGTCAGATTCAATGACGGGGGCTCTAAGGTTCACCATACCACTCCACTCTCTTGGTTTCCATGCTGATTAGACTGAACTTTTTTCCAAGTTTTCAGAAATCCGGGAATTTCTATTCTCGAATCGATTCGGTTGCACTATACCCGCGTCTAATCGAAAATGTTAATATCAAAAAATATCAAAAAAGCCCTTCATCGCAGAATGTTGAAATTTGTTTAAAAACGGTATTTGCACACACAGATAAAATATCGTGGATGCTGTTCGGAGGTGGGTAAATCGCATTGTCCCCGTCCTAATGACGTCCGACAGCACTTTCCAGGCCCTAATGGCTTTAAAACAGCCGGTGCGGCGTAACGAGCGCGATTAGACAATTATCGGCCGGCGTAATGCACGCGCGCAGACGTGATTCGATTCTTCATTAACGGTTTAAACCGATCCTCGGCCGGATCATTCATCCGTGTCCGGTAAGCCGAACACCGGACTTCCGGCGTGACGCATTAATATGCTAATTAGCGGGCCGTTAAGAGTCGGAGTACTCGCGGTCGCCCTATTCGTCCAATTAATATTCGCGAATTCGTTAAGGAGGCGGGGACGGTGTTCGACGTTAATGGAAAATTTAATTAGCCGCCCGTTTGTTTCGCTTGCTCGTTTAAATAATTCATGGCCGGCTGAATTTCGCCGAGGACAGAAGAGCGTCTCCCGAGATATTAATGGATTAATCGTTCATTCGCTGCGGTTTCTTTCCTCTGTCATCATTCTTTCCTTGTGTTTTGCTCTTCCCTTGATTCCGAGCATTTTTACGCCTCGAGTGTCGCGACTCTTCAGCACAATGCACTGTGCTCGAGATGCACAGTGGAAAGTGGCATCAAGAAGCCCCTCCATTTGAATATTTTTCGTTTTTACCGCTTCTACTTGAATATTTAGCGAGATATTTCAGCATTGTTGGCCTGGGCTGTGTATCCGTTCCTCATTTCCTCGGCTTAATTGGATTTTTGATGTTACGTTGACACAGTGGTACAATAATGTATACAATGGAAAGCTTTTTCAAAGTCCCTTTGTAATGGTAATAGATAAAGGCAGGACAAATCTGCCTCGTTATGCTTGAATTTGTGCAATCCTTCATGTGGACAACGAAGAAGACATGGTTTTTATTTGAAATATTTTTTACGAGCTATAGTTTGGAAAAAAATTACTTGCGCAATGGGACGCCCTGTATATGGGAGAACATGAACTTGCAATAAATGTGTTCCTTTAATTTTCGCTACTATTTATGTTGGATTATGGGTACAACAATAAAACACACTCTTTATAGAATGTGAAATAGAATTTATTCTAATTAACGACAAATTGAGAAACAATTGAGAGTTGATGATCCCCATGATCCATAAGACCCATGATCCCATGACCCATGATCCCATGACCCATGATCCCATAACCCATGATCCCATGATCCCATGATCCCATGATCCCATGACCCATGACCCATGACCTATGACCCATGATCTCATGACCCATGATCCCATGACCCATGATCCCATGACCATGATTCCATGACCCATGATCCCATGACCCATGATCCCATGACCCATGATCCCATGACCCATGATCCCATGACCCATGATCCCATGACCCATGACCCATGATCCATGATCCCATGACCCATAATCCCATGACCCCATGACCTATGATCCCATGACCCATGATCCCATGACCCATGATCCCATAATAGAATATCCTACTAAGTAATAGTAGATTATTTCTGTCAATTGTTTCTTAAATAAATTCCAACACATTCCCCGAATAATTCCTGCAGAATAAAATAAATAAACAACTTTTCGCGTTACTCGCCTCCGCATTCGAGTAAAACGCGTTAAACAAAAATATCTCGGTTTCAATTGGTCCAATTAGAAAGGCTGCGAGATCGAGACCTTGCCTTCCAAAGGATCCAGGACCGTTTAATCACGGAGCAAAGCGGCGCAGCCCCATATCAGAACGACATTTCGTGTTTACCGAGGGGTCGCAGATAAAGAGACGGTAATTTCAGTCTAGTTACGAGATCCGTATCGGCCGTAGGAACGTTCCTGAAACCCCCTTATCATCCGGGGATCCTCTCGCAGGCGGCACCCTATCAGGAATCTCTGAAATGCCGAGTGGACCTTCGCGTGGGCGTAACGCGCGTCTTAGACGCTCATCAGGGTTCGATCTCTCGGAAGGAGCGTCGTAAAACGTACCCACGTACCCTCGCCCCCTTCCCAATTCAGACACCGGGACCCTCTGATCCACCATTGGTCGATGGTTGATCCTTGAGGTCACTCGAATCGGCGAATGAAACTTTTCGTGTTAGAGTCCGGATAAAAGTTCGATTGATCATGCTGCGAATTCGCAACGTGGTAAAACAAATCCGAAAACATCCTCTCGAAGGTTGCGCTCCGATTGGTCCATCCCTTGCAGAATACTCATTGGAACGTGGTTAAAAAAATACAGTGATCGATAGACTGTGGATCTGTATGCATTTACAGTGACTCACACTATTATTCGGACCATATATTTTTAATATTCGACTATACATCTTGGATTTTTTTTAGCAATTAGAACAATCGGTTTTATTAAGTAACGTGAAAAGAGTTTTGAAAAAATTGCAATTGGTCGGAATTGCTGAGAAAATACTAAAAGTTATGTTTCACAACTGTTTTATGTGGGCTCATATTGAAAATGTAGAAAACACGTTTCGTAGATCTGTATCAATTAAACATATTCTGAAAATTACATTAAAATCGGTCAACGTTGCAATGAGCTACAAACGTTTAAAGATGGTAAAAATTGCAATTTTTCAAATCTACTTTCCCACTTCAACTGATTTCGATGAAACTTTTACAATGCATATAATTGACACAGATCTACAAAACATATATTTTAAATTTTCAATATAGACCCACATATAAAAGTTGTAAAATGCAACTTTTAGTATTTTCTCTACAATTCCGACCAATTGCAATTTTTGAAAAAATTTCATTTCACACCATGTAGTAAATTAATTGGTCCAACTTCTCAAAAAAGTTCAAATCGTATGATGCAATATCAAACAAGTTATCGTTTTTTAAAGAGCGTCCGAATATTAATGGGAGTCACTGTATGGCTTCAGAAAAATTCCACAGAATTTAATATGATTTTTATCTATGTCAGACCCGCAAAGGCTACAACCACTGAAAATAAAATTTGCCCCCAATTTTTTAAAATTTACCTACAAAAATTGAAAATTGCATGAACATCCGCAGTGTAGTGATCGAATCAAGTAAAATTCTTTTCGACGATGATTCGTGGATAATAGAAAGGGTTGAAGGTAAAGTACCAGGAAACAGATTCGCCTGTTGCAAGTTGTAACCCGGTCCGGTTTAATTTTGGTGTTGGTTCAATCAGGAAGTGTTGAATGGCCGCCACACACCATTCAATGATGAAGCCGGGTCAAAGATCGATGCTCCTGTTTCCCGGTGATGGGGTATACCGCGAGATAGTCCGGCAGGTGATGGTTCTGGTTCCCATGGAAACCAGACTTGGCCCGGTTTTCTCCTAGGTCAGGGCCAGTGCCTCGTTCCTGCGCCCTTTCTCTCTCTCCCCTATCGTCGCGAACCCTGTCTCGGGAACGTCGTCGTTGCATAACAGGTGTGTGTTTACCTTCTCCCGTTTCTTTTTGTCCCTCCCTCTGACATCCCTTATAGTACTCTGTCCTCTGCTACCGTCACAATGATAACAGCAATTTATTCGACGATGGTCCTTTGATACAAAAGAAGAGACAACGAGCAGATATAGAGAACGCTGTGACGCACAAACGAGTTTAAAATAAAAGAAATACATAGGATTTTAATAACGTCAGGAAGAATAGAAATTGTTTGGAAAAAGAAATGTATTAATAATCCTAGAGAGAACTGGAAAGAAAAGAAATTGACCGAACGGAGAAAATAATCATAATTTTACAACTAAATGAAGTATGATGAAAGTAATAATGAAAAAATATGGAAGATGAATTCCCCAAAAATGGTCACTTATTGCTTTGATCTCTGTTCTGCGTATGTGTTGAAAATGTTTGCATTGGATGTAGTTTATCCTGTATATTGAAATGTAATATTATTAGAGTATTCAATGCGGGTTTCATTTTCTCTTGAAAATCGGCCAATAAAACCGTCGTGTCAATTACATGGCAATACAAAATAACTTTAATCATTTTGTTCCATCTCCCCACCCCCTTGTGATTTTAATTCAATAAAGCTCTTAATTCAGAAAATGGATTTTTGTTTCACTCCGGGGCTTGTAAATTACTCTCTGTTCACACAAACGTCCGTCGAGTGATTACTATAAATCATTGAAGCCATTAAAGTTGTATTAACCCCACATGACAATTTAAAATTCATCAGCAGGCTGAAAATAATTTTGCAAACAGAATATTTTCCTTGCTAACATTTGAGGTTAAAGTATAACAATTTATTATAAAAATTATGAATATTGAGTGCTTGTACCGAGCAATAGTATACTAAAAATAGTCTCACGGTTAACATTGACTCTCTTTACAAGAAACCGTGAGACATAATAATTGGTTATGTGAAACCGCGGTTACTATTTCGGTGTTTACAGCCTCGTAAAAACAGTAAGATCCGAAACGTTATTGCGGTTTTCATTACGTGTCTATTTACGTTTGAAGGTTTATGAATTGCCACTTGAGCATTCGTTTGTGTCTTTAACGATAAATTTCTAACCCAGACCTATCCCAGTTTACAACAGTTCGTACCATAATGTGAATTTTTCTCGATCGAAATTATAATATGTAATGATAATACCATTACATTATAATATATTATAAATTAATATGTAATTAATGTATGTAATTAATATGTAATTAATGTGTAGAAATTATAATATGTAATGATAATACCAATACACATTGTGGTTATTTGTTTTCACAGCAAACGCAAAATATGTCTCTTAGAAAATGATCAACATTATGATCGAAACGTCGAGAAATTTGATGTATTAATTGCACATTTGCTGTTGGTTTTAAAATGATCGAACCTTGCGCCGAAATTATTATTATCATTATATAGTTCGTACCATGTAACGGAATTCATAATAAATTGTTTGGTTTTAAATCGCTTGGAATGTAGATTAAATTGGAGCTTAATTTTTATTTGGCACCCAGCAGGTTTCGGAAATATTAATAATTTTGTCACGATTAATTGAGGATTGATAAGATCGTGTTAGGTCACATTTAGCAGAACGTAGAACGGTAGAGAGCCGAGAAGCAAGTGAAGACGGAGTCGGTGCTAGAAACGCGTTTCTATTTCGGCAGTGTCGCGTGCCACGAATGCCACGATCCGATTCCGTCGCATGACACGATCTTTCATGCGACATGGATCTAAGGATCATCGGTGTGTGAATATGAGATCCGTCGAGGAATTTCGTAATTGGGTTTGAAGGATTGCACTCCAACACCCTTTCCCTCGACGAAGAGTCATTTTTATTCCTTGTAATAATTAATAATTTTCCGCGAACGTCTCATTCATTATTCAAAATAAAGCGATTTAAAATTCCCACGAACTGCCGCCTGCACATTAAAAAAGATGACGACGCACAGGATAGAATAAAATTGAATAGAATGAACAGATGCAGCGCAGGACACTTTAATCTTGTCAGCTCTCTCAGTCGGATTCGCATAATAAATGATCCACAATGTCAATGCGGTTATGAAACTCAGGATATTGATCATGTCTTATGGCAATGTCTCACATTTGAAGAACAGAGATCAAAATTTATCAAACAATTGCAAAAACTACATCTTTTTCTTCCGCTCTCTTGTAATGTTCTACTCTCCAGACCTACGTCGGAGATATTTAAAGTGACCTCTACTCATTTCTGAATGACTGAGATCTGAATATTTAAAAAAAAAAGAAGAGAAAAAAAGAATACATCTTTAGACTGCTAGTTTAGCAGGCACACGAATGTTTATAATCTTTATCGTAGGGTAACTGCACCAGTGAATGAACATTTATGAAATTGTTCAGGAAGATATTTTATTTAAAAAAAAAATGTGAATTGAAGGAATCTCATATATGCCAAATGGCTCCCTATACTTCATTTGTCAAAAATAAATGAACACAAATAAAATGAATTTATTATTATTTGTCTTTATTAAACGTTAAATAAAAAATATAAAAAATACCAGTCAATGAACACTACATTCTAGTAATTGAACAATGATGAAAAAGCAAAAAATACAAAAATACAAAAGCGTTCATTTACTGGTGCCCGTTAATAATGTATTAAAACGTCTGTACTGCAAAATAATCACTTGAGATTCAAATTGCATTAATTTAAAAAAAAAAAAATTGAATAGAAAATATACAGCTTTACCATTTCTCTTATGGAATAGTAGGCAAGTTGGTCATGGTATCTTTGTTAGACGGAAAATCATTATCGCGAACGGAAGGCAGTATCGTTCTATCGATAGCAGAGCGTTTCCGTAGCTCCGAAAATTTCGCGAAGCCCATAATGCACCGTGCCGGCGATGCAGTTCGTTGAACCATTCTTCTCTCTCTCTTCTTCTTCTTCGTCTGCACTCTTTTTCTCTTTCTCTGTCTCGGTCGCAAGCGTTATTTACCGTCGGAAAAAAGGAAGTATTACTTACGGTTACCCATTCGCCAACAATTGCGCCATAAACTAACTTTCTCGGACTTCTATTACCGTTACCGGTCCGGGCCATTCGGCTGCCCGCATTTTACAAACTTCCCGCGCCCTCCTTCTCTTATTTTCGGTTCTGCTTTTTTCCGTGTTTTTTCCGCTCTATTTTCGCGGGAAGCGCTCAAGAGGTAGCGAGAAGTTTACGCGATATTTTAAGACGAAACCCCCGAAAACAATTCGATTCTTGCTCGCCGGACTAGTGGCCGACCCGGATCGATCGATCGTAAACTTGACTTATCGAGTTACATCGAACGCCCGCGGAGACAGACCGCTGACGGTTAACTTTTGTCGGACGTTAAAAATTGTTCACCTACAAATTCTTCATGATACAATCGCTACATATCATTAGAATTAATTTGTTGCTCGTTAGTAGACTGTGTTTTGTGCGAAACCAAAATTGTCTGAAGCTTTCAGGAAACACAAGCTGTTTGATTTCTTACTAAAGACGTTTTAGTATCTAGAAAATAAAAGTGTCTTTAATTCTTTCTAAAATTGTAGATTTCTCCCACTAATTTTTATCATAAATGCATATAGATCCTTAACAATAGCATATCAATGTTGGGACAATATGAATATATTTTTAATGAAACGTACTAAAATGATCCATACTTTGTTGTCTATAAACAACCACATGTATCTATACACGAATAGAATTTCAAATACGTTCAGTGCATTGACAGCTAGCACTGAGGATACACGTAACACAAGTGTATCATAATGTCCATATTAAATTAAAATATTGAATCACACCAAAAGCAAGTAAGTAGGTTTTATGAATATTATTTACAAACAATTATTGGTTTCTACTATTATTCAATTCTATATTATATTTTGAAAATTGTATAACATATTTATTCTTACAGACGCGATACAAAATAAATCTTGAAAAGGATTCAAATCAGAATCGAAACGTCGATGATTTTTTCCTAAGTTGCAAAATTGCTTTTGAAAGTTCTTATTATTAAATGATCGAACCGTAGCGCCGATAGCATCATACATTTATTATCACGAATAGAATGCTGTTTACATTATCGGGGGGGGGGGGCTCGGTAAAACAAATAAATTTATTTAATGATTTCTCATAAAGCCACCTTATAACGGCGAAACAAAAATAAAAAATCATAGCAACCGTACAGTCACAAAAGAAAAAGAAAAGTTTATAGCCACCTCGCGGCAGTAAAATAAAAAAATAAAAGATTACAGTCACCTCAGGCACAAAATAAAATATTACAGCCACTTTATAGCCGCGAAATAAAACATTTGGAATCTAATGGCCTATCTGCTGTTTCTAATATTAAACAAAAAACACTCCCACGGATTTTTCAACAGGATATTCGTCAGAAATCGTACCGAATAAAACCTGGCGGTGATTTACCTGAGTTATTCGGCTGAAACACGAAGAATAGGTGAAACTTGGTGGGGATGAAGACGGAAGAGACCGGGAACGAGACACTGGACCTGTGTTTACTCAGTCACGAGCACGGAACCGTTCGCTACGCTTCGAGACCGGAAGAACGCGAGTGAAACCAGCAATCGCAACCACGAAATTGTTTCGCTCCGAAAAGTCTCGGTTCTAATCCCGTGCGCGGTCTCTCCACTTGTGAATCGATTTTTTTTAATGGTGCAGTGACTCGACATCGTCTTAGAAATCGAGTGTAGGACACATCGATATTTTTCGTTCGGTTTCTTTATTCCTCTCCTATCTTTTCTATAATTTTTCATGCAGACGCTATTTCTCAAACCCGGTCCCAATTTTAACCAACGCAATTTTCCGTCTTTCTTCTGTACAGCTTCTATATATAGAGTGACTCGCGAGAAACGGAACACCTGAACGTCTCGACTTGGACCTAGAAGCACCAGTAATGCTTTGAGCTTAGCAGAAACAGCTTCGGGTAATTAATTCCCGACGAGTCTCGCCGCCAAAGTTATTTCCAAACCGGATTCATGCGTTTGCAGCAAACGTGAGTTGTTCGAGACGCGAAGCACAAAATATTTGAATAATACTCGTCGCCCTTTTACTGCAAATTAGCTGGAATTTTTGAGAACGAAAATAAATTTCTATGTAGTTTTTGTTTCACGGTTAATACTTCATATATTACTCGTCCCACGAACATTATTATTTCATAATTTATCAGTATACCCACTTTATGAAATAATTTCTCAAAATATTTGAATAATACTCGTCGCCCTTTTACTTCAAATTAGCTGGAATTGTTGAGAACGAAAATAAATTTCTATGCAGTTTTTGTTTCACGGTTAATACTTCATATATTACTCGTCCCACGAACATTATTATTTCATAATTTATCAGTATCTCATACTCACTTTACGAAATAATTTCTCGAACATTTTTATTTTCTAAACTAACATCATGCAGCCACTTCACTAAATAACACATGATAGAATAGTACCCTATACAGATATTTCTGTTTCATTTTTCTTAAATAATAAACACTGGTATCTCAACAATTTTTATCCAGTGGAGAATTGTTTCTGCTGTCGAATTTTCTTATTCGTTTTTCTCTGCCAGCCCCGGCGTTCTCAGTTTCCGAATCGTCCTCTCTCCAAGTTTTCTCCGGTTTCTCTTTCGCAATCTGCTCGAAGGTGCGCGGAAATAGTGAAACGTTGGAAAGCCTGTTCGAAAAACAAGCTTTCGTTCCTGTGTTTTCATCGGAGGATCACGATGTCCCCGGAAGCACGGTCATCCTGGAAATAACGAAAGCTCCGTGGCGAAAAGCACGAGGTGGTAACGCCGCGGGATTCTCTCGCCGACTCGTTGGCAACGGTGAGGCTCGTTTATGTCACAATTATGCGCCGACAGACGTCCCGCGAAAACTTCTCATTGAAACGAATACCGCGTGCAAAGTTTAAATGGTGTCCACCACCGTATAGTCTTTATTATCAATTTCCTTGGATGATAAAATGGAGATTAGAGCTTTACGACCCGTGCGAAAATGCTCGTTGCTCTTACGAACATTTTTCATTCAATTCCAACTTTGAGTTCCACTCAACATTACCACACTGATTTTAAAATTTTCGAATTCCCACTTCACCGAGTTCCACTCAACGTTACCACACTGATTTCAAAATTTTCGAATTCCCACTTCACCGAGTTCCACTCAACATTACCACACTGATTTCAAAATTTTCGAATTCAGAATTCACCGAGTTCCACTCAACATTACCGCACTGATTTCAAAATTTTCGAATTCAGAATTCACCGAGTTCCATTCCACATTACCGCACTAATTTCAAAATTTTCGAATTCCCACTTCACCGAGTTCCACTCAACATTACCATTAACCGTTCCATTAACATTAATGTAAAATATCGGCATTTGAAAAATCCGAGTATGGATTTGGAATTTGTAATAAAATTGAAGCTCGCAATATTCTTTCCACCAACTAGAAAATAACATAGAAAATGTTAGACGGAAAACGTCATCTACAAATGAAACGGTGTTCGATATGTGGCAGATATGTTGACCTTGATTCGACCTTCGGCAATTTCCTTCTGCAATTGTCAACAAGCGACAATTTTATTTTATGTTACTGTGTTCTTTCATTTTCAGTGACGATGACTGATTTCAAAATTTTCGAATTCCCACGAATTCCAACACACCTCGTTCAGCTTCCTCGAGTTCCATTAAACGTTAACAAATGTTGTCGCAAGTTCCTGGGACAAGCACCAACGCCGAACACGGTTCATCGTGTCGATAAAGCCTTCGGCACGGACTATCCCGAGCTTTTCGAGCGCATCGAATAAATAGAGCGTTGCACCGAGGCCGGATCGGAACGCATTGAAATTCCTCGCACTCGGTCGATCACGGAGTTCCACCCAGAGTAGAAGGGGAACTTCCGCCACGAGTTTCCGGGAGCCTGGTGCACAATCGAGTCACCGAATTCGACTCGTCCCTTCGTTTTCTCGCGCTTAAATCGCCCTTTTCGAAGGGCGAAGCCTCCAGGCAATCCGCGAACTGAATTTCCATCGAACGCTGCAGCCGCGCCGCGCCGACGTTGGCCAAACTTTATCCGCAACTTTTCGAGTGGCTCTCGATGATTAGCGTTAAACACGAAGAAAGTTAGGGAAGCCTCGACTTCCCGGACCTGGCAGTAAGCTTTTTAGGGGTAATCGAATTCGCCGCTTCTTCCACGACTTTCGAATCATTTTAAGGGTAATTGTTGGCCCTCGGTTGGACGGTTTCAACTTACGAGAATTTAATCTTAATCTGTGTTCCTACGTAATCGAATTGCCGACGAATTCAATATCTCCTATGGGCCACGAGGGCACGATTACGATTTTCGTGGTCCCTACTATTATTTCACGAAGATCGCCTTAACCTAGACCTAACCTAATACATCAATAATATAAACTGCTAATTGAGTTTTAACCCTTAGCACTCGAGTGGCGACTCTGAGGCACCACTAGAAATTGCTGTACCATTCAAAATATTGTTTACATTATTACATGTGTTGATATCTAATCAATTATTAAACGTTCAAGTATTGTATTATATCAATTTCATATCCATAATATGAAAACAATCATATAGAATACAATCATTCTAGGTCGGAAGAATTGTTTAATTTTCGAGTTAAAATAGCTCTTAGTGCAAAGGGTTAATACATAGACATTTCTTGAGTCTCGTATAAGCAGTTGTGAACGGAGCCTTTAGGTTCCCTCGATCATCATTCCGGAGGGGAGGCAGTTGTTCTGCAACTTCACCGAAATATAAATATACTCGGAAACTGCGCAGCTGATAAAAAAATGTCGTAGGACATAGATTATTGGAAATTTAATTTTCTACAAATAAGGTCTCTTGATATTTTGCCATATTTCGCATAGTTACCGAGATATTTGCAGATTTATATAAAACAGGAAATCTACTTTACCGGCTAAACCAGGCCAAGGGGGCACGGAAATCGTAATCTCCCCGCCTGGAGAATCTTGTCATTTTAGTTATTCTATCAAAATTTCATGATAATTCGCTCGCAGCCATTGTACATTGTCATTTTTAAAAAACTGTAATCTGCGCGTTTAAGAAAAAACAAGTAGGGAAAAAGAAGTGATATACCCTTATTTTTGTATAGGTTTCTTGTTCTGTATATTTTGTTTTGTTCCTAAAGTTTTAATAAATCTCGTATGAGATTTCCTCAATATAAAAAAAGCCATTGTACACTAAATCGTACATTCAGTGTGATTTTCTAATGCAATTGTTTTAGGAATGAACCAAAAATTTATGTCGGTAGATCCTAACGATCTGCTCACAGTGATAAAAATCAAGTAGAGAAAACTAAGTGATATACCCTCACTTTTGTTTGTACAGGTTTCTTGTTCTGTATATTTTGTTTTGTTCCTAAAGTTGTAATAAATCCCTTATGAGATTTCCACAATAAAAAAAAGCTATTGTACATTAAATCGTACATTCCAATTGTTTTAGGAATGAACCAAAAATTTATGTCGGTAGATCCTAACGATCTGCTCGCAGTGATAAAAATCAAGGGGGAATTCCATGGAACGAATTTGAACATTTCACGGATCATTTCCATTGCTGATGTGCTATTTTATTCGTGGACAATGTTAAAACCTTCTAGAGGGTCTCCTTTTTTCTCTTTTCCTGTGTTAAAGCGGCCCGAGCATTGGAAACTCGTGCAGATTCCAGCGTCATTTTATTCGAACGTATTTGCGATACTGAATCGATTATTGAGAGCAAAGGGACAGAGAAAGAGAGAAGGGGTGAAAAGGGGTGGATCGGGGTCGCGATTCAATTTCGACGGGAATTTTATATTCCACGAACGATCCTCGATAATCAATGGAACGCCCTGGGATTCGGGAATTAAAATGCTGTCTTTCGAATCATTTAGATCGATAGCCGGTGTCGGTGAAATCTCGTTTACGATCGAGGATCCGTGTTTATCGCGGGAACCGTTTTTTTTTATTCAGTTCGAACACGACGAACGCGGATCAAGAATATTTAATCACGCCGCGCGGACCGATATCTGAAAAATGTTTTCACTGCCAGCTGACTAATTAATTATTTTGCCGAATTTTCGCGCGAACGGTTTACCCCTTCTCTGAATTTAATTTTACATTGAATTTCGTCACGTTAAATATTCCATTCATTCGAGCTTTTGCCGTAGTTTTACTGAAGCACGAAATCATTCTAACACTAATTGTCTGTTCCGAAATGATATTTTATTTATAATAGAGGTTCCCTATGTGACAAAAAATCAGAGATTGCAACCCGTAAGTTAAACACACTTAATATAATTTATGTATATGCTATATAAACCTTATATGATTTAAAACAATAAATAATTAATATAGTGTAGTGATATTTTATTCATTCGAGTGTCTCCTTTTGCCGTAGTTTTACTGAAAAACGAATTCATTTTAACACTAGTTGTCTATTCCGAAATGATATTTCATTCATAATAGAGTAATACACACTTAATATAGTCTATGTTTATGCTATATAAGTCTTATATGGTTTAAAGCAATAAATAAATAATTAATAGATTAATATTAATAGTGATGTTTAACTGGCACATAAAATAAATCGAATTGTCCACTCTAAAATAATATTTCAAGCACATTGTGGGTACGATACTTAACGAAACCAAACGAGTCCCTCTGGATATAATTTTCCGAGGAAATTGGCTATTGAAAACCGTGATAAAAATCATTTTTTACGCGCTTATCCCAACGTCCCGGCAGCTCGGCAATTAGTCGATGACAGCTTCTCTCGCGATCCCCCGTACATTTTTCACGGTTTCTCCTTCGCGGAATTTTTCACCCGTAGAATGAAGGGTGGATCGCAAATCACCTCGTTCGAAGCTCGATTAATGGTTCGTCGAAACCGGGAGCGTGGCCGCAGCGTAATTGGCGAGTTTTAGCCCGAGAACGACCTAGGACTTGAGGTATTTATGCAAATCGTCTGGGGATCGTGTCCCGTTCTATCTTCGGCTGCCAGCAGGTGGTGTCCCGATAAAGGCTATTATGGCCGGTTTTCACGCCTGCGACGTATCGTTTCGCGAAGCATATTAAATCCAAGCCGGCCGACACGATTTATGACCGCCTCTCTCTCTCCGTCATTCTATCTCTCTCTCTCGCGGTAAAACGATCCATGAAACTCTGTGAAAAAAGCTCGCCTGGAAAAAGATGTCTGACGTTATCGATTCTACGTGCCGTTACCAGGCGAGAAAGTTCATTGTAAATCGGATCGCGATCGCCCCCGGGCTCCTTTCACCCGATTTCATTGAATTATGGAAATTAATTATTTATACGACTACGGTAATGCTATCACGTTTATGCATACGCGTTTATTCCTGATTACGCTGGCCAATACCAATTTTGATTTCGATAATCGTTTAGCGATTCCAATAGATATTCGTGATGCATTGCATACGAATCCGACAGTGGTTTTTCGTTATCTACCTCGGTTTGTGGGAAATTTGATTTTCGGAGGTAATTGTAGGATTTTTGACTTTGGTTAATTTTTCTGATTTATACGTGTTGGGTAAAGGGACTTGATACCGGTAAAATTTTCATATCGGTTTTACGCCTATGACTTAATACCGGTATAATCTTGATACCGGTATTGGGCCAACAGAGTTATACCGGTAACCGTTACTCATATCCTTTATAGAAACCGAAATACCGAAATACCGGCATGACGTCATAACGCTATACGAATATACCGGTATATTTATTTATATTGATCGGCAAGTTTTAATTATATAGCGGTATCACGTTATATCGGTATTTCGGTTTCTATAAAGGTATAAAGGTACAACCGAAAAATACCTGTATAGCACCGGTATTTCGTATACTGGTATGAGTCCCTGCCATACATTGGGAAAACCGAAAATGTTACCGGTAAATATTAGTAAATATACCGGTAATATTATATAGCGGTATGACGTCATATCGGTTTCTATAAAGGTATAAAGGTACAACCGAAAAATACCGGTATAGTACCGGTATTTCTTATACCGGTATGAGTCCCTGCTATACATTGGGAGAATAGAAAATGTGACCGGTAACTATAGATAAATATACCGGTAATTTTATATAGCGGTATGACGTCACATCGGTATTTCGGTTTCTATAAAGGTATAAAGGTACATACAACCGAAAAATACCGGTATGAGTCCCTGGTATACATTGGGAAAATCGAAAATGTAACCGGTAACTATAGATAAATATACCGGTAATTTTATATAGCGGTATGAAGTCATATCGGTATTTCGGGTTCTATAAACGTATAAAGGTACAATCGAAAAATACTGGTATGAGTCCCTGCTATACATTGGGAGAGTCGAAAATGTTACCGGTAAACATTGATAAATATACCGTTAATTTTATATAGCGGTATGACGTCATATCGGTATTTCGGTTTCTATAAAAGTATAAAGGTACAACCGAAAAATACCGGTATGAGTCCCTGCTATACATTGGGAGAATCGAAAATGTTACCGGTAAATATTGGTAAATATACCGATAATTTTATATAGCGGTATGACGTCATATCGGTATTTCGGTTACTATAAAGGTATGAAGGTACAACCGAAAAATACCGGTATTTCGTATACCGGTATGAGTCCCTGCTATACATTGGGAAAATCGAAAATGTGACCGGTAACTATAGATAAATGTACCGGTAATTTTATATAGCGGTATGACGTCATATCGGTTTCTATAAAGGTATAAAAGGTACAACCGAAAATACCGGTATGATACCGGTATTTCGTATACCTGTATGAGTCCCTGGTTGAGTAGCTGTGTTGAGAAGATCATAATAAGGGATAGATGAGGTGTGAAACTGAAGTGGAGGAACTCGGTATTTGTTTAGCTCTTTTCAGTAAGAAAAATGGCCGATAAGACTGCACGGCTCGAATAATTTTTTGCCCCGGGGTTTTTCGCAGTTGGAGGGATATTTACGGCGTGCAATGAATAATCCGCGATGTTTGTCTATCCAATCCCCCCCGCGCGCACTCCGCCCCGAAAAACCGAGCGTCCCGCTAAATATACGCGTTCGAATCTATCTCTGTCGACGCGGGGGCGGCGTGTGAACGGCTGCGAGAGATAGAGGCTATAGATAGAGGCACGTGTCCGGCGACAAGCGCGAATCGGTCCTCCATTGAGAAAGAACCGCGAAAAAAATCTGGTCGACCCGATACCGACACGATCCGGCATTTTGTCCGCGTGCTTAGCCGTGACATTCTTGGCAGCGGCCAGGCTATCAATATTTCCGTCGCTGGCGTCTATTCTGGAACCGGTTGAGCTTGCGAACCGATGGCAGCGCTGCCCTCAGGTGGAAAACCTAAAATTACTGGGAAATCGGTGCATTTTAGTTTTCGATAATTGTCTGTTGCTTCTGTCAATTTGACACGGTTTTATTCGCTGGTTCTGAAAAAGTTTACTCATTTAACTATTATGCTTGGAACATTGGGATTGTTATATTTTGATTATTAACCCTTTGCCGTTGGAGCTATTTTAACCCTTTGCACTCGGAGCTATTTTAACTTAAAAAAGAAAATTTTTTACATTCTAGAATATTTCCATTCTATAGAATTTTTTTTCATTTTTTGCATATGACTGATATAATATCTCATGTAATATGTAAATGTCTAGTAGTTTATTAAATACGAACAAAAATAATAATGTGAACAATATTTTTAAGAATGGCATAGCAATTTTCAATGGTGCCTCAGAGTCGCCATTCGAGTGCAAAGGGTTAACTCAAAAACGAAAGATTTTTCCATTCTAGAAAATTTCCATTCTATACAATTAAAAAAATTTTTTTTGCATATGAAACTGATATAATATCTCATGTAATATGTAAATGTCTAGTACATGTATAAACAATATTTTTAAGAATGGCATAGCAATTTTCAATGGTGCTTCAGAGTGGCCTTACGAGTTCTAAGGGTTAAATTGAATGGTAGTTCAATTCTGGAAAAAATTCTGGTTTTTAAAAAATGGTTCAAATCAAACTTACCCTGTTCTGAGACATACCATTTTTTACGATGCGATGGTTACAACTTTTCTCTAGATTTTTACACAAAGTTAAACCAATGAGACCATACTTCTGAAAGTGGTCAAAGTCAAAAATTAAATAAAATGACTATATCAATTGATTTTGCATCACATTATTAGAACTAAATTAATTCAATGTAATTTTTACGATATTGTCAAAAATAAACCGTCAGATAGGTATTTCAACATTATATGGAATTCATTTAGTGTTTCAAATGTAATCCTTTAAATATCTCTAAATAAGAAATATATAACGTACTTACAACTATACCTACATATTAAGATTTCGACTATGTAATTGCACGTATAAATTATAGTGGTCACTAATGACCTAGATCAAAGGAAATATAATACTTAGACTACTTTCATAATTCTGTGGTTGTAAGGAAAAACGCCGCATGTCAAAATTCCAAAAAATTTGAGTTTATACATTAATTGGAGTAAATTATAGGTTTTACGTATTTACCAGAAAAAAAGTCGTAAAAGCAAATTCGTAAGGCTGAAAAAAATAAAGCAATTTAACCGATGTCCTATACAAAGAATTAGCGATTAGATCTTTAAACAGCAATATCTCGAAAGTGAAAATATGTGCCATGCGACGTAACCACAGAATTATGTGCTCATATCACAGACTCGCTGATAATTTAGTGATTCCCTAATTTCGTGGCGCAACACATTCGTCAGAAGAGAACAGATGCTCCCAACTTCCTTTCCCAACGGGCTGATAGCTTGCAGCTTAGCGTGGATGAAAAATGGAAGGGAGATACGCGGAAGGGCCAGGTACCCGAGGCAAAGGACAACGGGGCGTAGCAGAGATTGCAATTTGCAAGTCGGAGTCCTCTAATCGGGACAGACAGCGGAAAAGGGGACCGGGCAAATTGAAAAACGGAAGTGGCCCGGGGTTTCTTGGCCACCTTTTTAACCACCGGTCGGCTTATCCGGCTTTGGCACCCCCGCGCTGATGAGAACACAAGAGGAGGCAAAAAAAAAAACAAAGAACGCGGCGAAAAGGAGGACGTAAACACGGCTCCTTTGCTCGTCGAGATAGCGACCTAATGGAATTTCCAAGGGAACGTGGTCGGCGACGGCGCGGCGATGGGGTTGGAACTTTTCTAGCCCAGTTTCGAAAACTGCGCACGTCTCGTGGAAACGACCACCGACCATTCGGAATTTGACTTTACTCAGCGGGCGCGGACACCGTGTGGATTTTTCGGGAAGACGCCTGTCGACACGGCCGCCGCCCGGCACCGCACCGTTGTAAACAATGGAACTTTTTCGACAAAGTTTCGGGATTACGAAAGGTAAACGGCGCGGACCGCGCAGCCGCGATGAAGCGGAAAAACGAAGTTTCAGCCAGCTGAGGAAACTGCAGGTCGCCGTTCCGCAAGATGGGATCGCGGTGACTACCGATTTGTTAGTCGACCACGGAAGTCGTTAAAATTGTTTCGCTTCTCGCTAATCTCGAAAAGCTTCGGTTTCAGTCGCTGTCAGGCACATTTGTTCTTTTTACTCTTATTTGTTGAACTTTCGATTTTTTTACTAGCCTGTTTTTCTTTTTGCTTTGAACCATTCTGGTACTGAAGCAACCTGTGAATTTTGGAACAATAATTTTCTGTACATCCTTAAAGTCTCGTATCCAAACAATTTTTTACAGAATAATAATTCTGCATTTAAGGGGGTCGTCCCATGTGAGAGCTAGTTTTTCTTGCTTTTTTTGGGAATTTTTTTTAAGAACCCTTAAAACATAGAATCTTGAAATTTTGACCACATATTTATTGACACTTTAACAGTCTCTCTGAATTTTTTCAAACCAAAATAACGAGTTAGATCGATTTTGCACCGTTCGGAAGACACTCATGTGTAAAAAAAGTAGGTTGGTGGCAACCATGATTCCGGGGGTTTCAATCATTTGAAATTAAAGATTCAAACGGCATTTTAATTTGTAGACCTGCAGCTATTGCAGGTACCAAAATAATATAAAAATATCGAAAATTGAATTTTTGGCACGGTTTTAAACGTTAAGTTCCAAGTTTCGTCATTTTTTTCGTCTTTTTCAGCTTATAAAAAGAAAACTATAACAAATATCAGAAATATTTTGTTACGGGCGAGAACTATAGATGTGCTGACTATACCATAAAAATTTGAGCGAAATCCGTTCAGTAGTTTTTTAGATATCATGGTTGTCAATATGAAAAATACAGTTTTGAGAAAAACGCGATTAAAGATTCAAGTACATGTTCATTCATAATTTACACAAAGAAAATGTAAATAGTTTTGAGAAAAACGCGATTAAAGATTGAAGTACATGTTCATTCATGATTTACACAAAGAAAATGTAAACTCACCACTAGTCTGCTATGTGTTGAAAAATTGTCTTGGCTCGATGCTCCGAAGTGCACGTTGATACGAATGCACTTTTTTCCCAGGACAAATTAATGTCCAGCTGATTGATATTTCACTGGTTATTTATTAATACTTTAATCGTAATGAGGCAAACAGCTGCTCCGTTCTACGCTTATAACAGCCGAACGACTTTGAATATCGAAATATCCTGCATATTCTACGAACGAAGCAATTTGTGAAAAAAAATTTTTCGATTTTTTGCACCTGACACATGGGATGACCCTCTTAAAAGAAGAGATGAATTTTCATTTTGAAGAGTGTGGAAGGATTAGATTAATTTTCTCGTTGAGCTTAAATAGAATTTAATTCTGACATAATACTTCAAGCATGTAGAATGGCAGCGAGGAATATTTGGAACTGAGAATTAATGGTTGAAGTAAGGGATTCGGTAAAATGTTTTGGATATTATGGTACCCTCCCGAAAATTTTTCGATAAGCCGATCAATGTGTAATATCGCTCAAGAGATACGTGACGATGAATACGATCGCCATTATTAATATCTGATCGCTAAAATCCGCTTAATCGGTCTCGACGAAGGTAAACGGCGCTCGAATCGCATCCGCATGTATAATTAATGCGAGGCCGAGTGATAACAGGGAATAATGCATGAGCCTCTTTACCTTTTGAGGTGTTATACGGTGTATAGTTGCAACTGAAAGTTTCGACTGTGCCCTTTTCTTGCGAGCGTAATAAACTCGTGCTTAAAAAGAAAATTCGCTCGCGTAAATAATTCTGTGCAAATATCTACGTGGACAAAAATTCGCTAAATCTATAGTATTCGATGTTCGAATATTTATTCCTAATATAGCGAACGAAGATAGTTTGATATTCCGACGTAATTTTCATTTTAATTCCGTTGTCATGGTCGCGGAGACCACGAATTTTTTTCTGTCGTTGGGCGAAGCTTCCGAGGGTCGGTTTCCTGGTTATTTTTCCCGGCGTGGTGCCTAACAAAGTTTGCTGTCTGCGATATTAAAGCGGATCAGGTATCCGGGACATTGTCAGCCACGAGTCTCTTTTTTATTCGCCGCGCGGCGATAACGAAACATGTAAATCTCCGCAAGTTCCTTGTCGGTGCCGCGTCTCTGTCGTGATTGGAAAACTCAACGGAGCGTGTCGTTTCGTATAATGAAGTGCCATATCACTGACGGGAAACGAACGGCACAAACAGATCGATGTATCACAGACTCGCGCGCTGAACTTTCGCGTGTAACGTTGCCCGCTGGCACGCTGTCTGGCTGCTGCCGCCGCCGCGAAATTTATTCCGTGATGTATTCGACACGATACCGCGGCTAGTAAACATTCTGCCTGGCCTTTTCGATAAAGCTAATTGCCATTCGCACGTTCGAATTGCGAAACTTCAACTCGGCACGCTTTTCAAATAGTTTGAAAAGAATTTTTACCCTTTGTCTGACCATTTTCGATTTATTCTACTTGCAACTAGCGCTAACGACAGTAAAATCTGGATCTACAGGAAAATTTTATGTTCGGAACATTAAAAGCAGTGAAATTACTGTTTTTAATGGAACTTCGTTGTAAAATGAATGAGTATCCTATATGAAAAAAAATCGATGGTATAAAAAAGCGTCGTATTGACTTTTAGTGCGCGTGTAAATGAACAACGTGAAATGAAACTTTTCGATGAGAAGCTTTCATGGAAAGCTCGTCGAACACGCTATTGAGGTTTTGTTTAACTTGTCTGGTCGTAACAGGCTCTTTCCACTTCGACCAGTATTTGTAAATATTGTCGGCGGTGTTCTGCTTACTAAATTCCACGATAAGGTTATGTAAACAATTGTCCGAGTACAGGAGTAAAACAAATATTTCGAAATTATATCGTGACCCTCTACAATTACAACTGCACTATATCATGTTTCATTTCGAACAATATTGTCTTCTACCAAAACTGATCAATTTAACTGTGGAGTGATTTCAATGAAAATATACACTTACAGAGAAACACTGTTATATTGGAGGATTGATATTATATAAAGAAATTCGATTTTAGCAAAACGAGGATTCGATTTTAGCAAAATGAGAATTCGATTTTAGCAAAACGAGGATTCGATTTTAGCAAAACGAGGATTTGATTTTAGCAAAACGAGGATTCGATTTTAGCAAAACGAGGATTCGATTTTAACAAAAAGAGGATTCGATTTTAGCAAAACGAAGATTCGATTTAAGCAAAACGAGGATTCGAACCTCCCCTACTTTGGTATGCACTATATCCTGCTTGATTTCCGACAAAATTCCGATCGGTGGCAGCGAGAAACGACCAGTTTCTCGTGAAGTAGCTTATGAGGAAGCTCCAATTTCGCTCGACGAGCTCGCTAATCGAAAAGCTCGCGACACCAGGCTGACGCATCGTAATGAAGCGGCCGTATCGATGACAATAGGGCTCGCGGAAGA